>CM074610.1:1937143-1948697 GCA_037305975.1 Chrysolophus pictus
GGGTTAGGGTTAGGGTTAGGGTTAGGGTTAGGGTTAGGGTTAGGGTTAGGGTTAGGGTTAGGGTTAGGGTTAGGGTTAGGGTTAGGGTTAGGGTTAGGGTTAGGGTTAGGGTTAGGGTTAGGGTTAGGGTTAGGGTTAGGGTTAGGGTTAGGGTTAGGGTTAGGGTTAGGGTTAGGGTTAGGGTTAGGGTTAGGGTTAGGGTTAGGGTTAGGGTTAGGGTTAGGGTTAGGGTTAGGGTTAGGGTTAGGGTTAGGGTTAGGGTTAGGGTTAGGGTTAGGGTTAGGGTTAGGGTTAGGGTTAGGGTTAGGGTTAGGGTTAGGGTTAGGGTTAGGGTTAGGGTTAGGGTTAGGGTTAGGGTTAGGGTTAGGGTTAGGGTTAGGGTTAGGGTTAGGGTTAGGGTTAGGGTTAGGGTTAGGGTTAGGGTTAGGGTTAGGGTTAGGGTTAGGGTTAGGGTTAGGGTTAGGGTTAGGGTTAGGGTTAGGGTTAGGGTTAGGGTTAGGGTTAGGGTTAGGGTTAGGGTTAGGGTTAGGGTTAGGGTTAGGGTTAGGGTTAGGGTTAGGGTTAGGGTTAGGGTTAGGGTTAGGGTTAGGGTTAGGGTTAGGGTTAGGGTTAGGGTTAGGGTTAGGGTTAGGGTTAGGGTTAGGGTTAGGGTTAGGGTTAGGGTTAGGGTTAGGGTTAGGGTTAGGGTTAGGGTTAGGGTTAGGGTTAGGGTTAGGGTTAGGGTTAGGGTTAGGGTTAGGGTTAGGGTTAGGGTTAGGGTTAGGGTTAGGGTTAGGGTTAGGGTTAGGGTTAGGGTTAGGGTTAGGGTTAGGGTTAGGGTTAGGGTTAGGGTTAGGGTTAGGGTTAGGGTTAGGGTTAGGGTTAGGGTTAGGGTTAGGGTTAGGGTTAGGGTTAGGGTTAGGGTTAGGGTTAGGGTTAGGGTTAGGGTTAGGGTTAGGGTTAGGGTTAGGGTTAGGGTTAGGGTTAGGGTTAGGGTTAGGGTTAGGGTTAGGGTTAGGGTTAGGGTTAGGGTTAGGGTTAGGGTTAGGGTTAGGGTTAGGGTTAGGGTTAGGGTTAGGGTTAGGGTTAGGGTTAGGGTTAGGGTTAGGGTTAGGGTTAGGGTTAGGGTTAGGGTTAGGGTTAGGGTTAGGGTTAGGGTTAGGGTTAGGGTTAGGGTTAGGGTTAGGGTTAGGGTTAGGGTTAGGGTTAGGGTTAGGGTTAGGGTTAGGGTTAGGGTTAGGGTTAGGGTTAGGGTTAGGGTTAGGGTTAGGGTTAGGGTTAGGGTTAGGGTTAGGGTTAGGGTTAGGGTTAGGGTTAGGGTTAGGGTTAGGGTTAGGGTTAGGGTTAGGGTTAGGGTTAGGGTTAGGGTTAGGGTTAGGGTTAGGGTTAGGGTTAGGGTTAGGGTTAGGGTTAGGGTTAGGGTTAGGGTTAGGGTTAGGGTTAGGGTTAGGGTTAGGGTTAGGGTTAGGGTTAGGGTTAGGGTTAGGGTTAGGGTTAGGGTTAGGGTTAGGGTTAGGGTTAGGGTTAGGGTTAGGGTTAGGGTTAGGGTTAGGGTTAGGGTTAGGGTTAGGGTTAGGGTTAGGGTTAGGGTTAGGGTTAGGGTTAGGGTTAGGGTTAGGGTTAGGGTTAGGGTTAGGGTTAGGGTTAGGGTTAGGGTTAGGGTTAGGGTTAGGGTTAGGGTTAGGGTTAGGGTTAGGGTTAGGGTTAGGGTTAGGGTTAGGGTTAGGGTTAGGGTTAGGGTTAGGGTTAGGGTTAGGGTTAGGGTTAGGGTTAGGGTTAGGGTTAGGGTTAGGGTTAGGGTTAGGGTTAGGGTTAGGGTTAGGGTTAGGGTTAGGGTTAGGGTTAGGGTTAGGGTTAGGGTTAGGGTTAGGGTTAGGGTTAGGGTTAGGGTTAGGGTTAGGGTTAGGGTTAGGGTTAGGGTTAGGGTTAGGGTTAGGGTTAGGGTTAGGGTTAGGGTTAGGGTTAGGGTTAGGGTTAGGGTTAGGGTTAGGGTTAGGGTTAGGGTTAGGGTTAGGGTTAGGGTTAGGGTTAGGGTTAGGGTTAGGGTTAGGGTTAGGGTTAGGGTTAGGGTTAGGGTTAGGGTTAGGGTTAGGGTTAGGGTTAGGGTTAGGGTTAGGGTTAGGGTTAGGGTTAGGGTTAGGGTTAGGGTTAGGGTTAGGGTTAGGGTTAGGGTTAGGGTTAGGGTTAGGGTTAGGGTTAGGGTTAGGGTTAGGGTTAGGGTTAGGGTTAGGGTTAGGGTTAGGGTTAGGGTTAGGGTTAGGGTTAGGGTTAGGGTTAGGGTTAGGGTTAGGGTTAGGGTTAGGGTTAGGGTTAGGGTTAGGGTTAGGGTTAGGGTTAGGGTTAGGGTTAGGGTTAGGGTTAGGGTTAGGGTTAGGGTTAGGGTTAGGGTTAGGGTTAGGGTTAGGGTTAGGGTTAGGGTTAGGGTTAGGGTTAGGGTTAGGGTTAGGGTTAGGGTTAGGGTTAGGGTTAGGGTTAGGGTTAGGGTTAGGGTTAGGGTTAGGGTTAGGGTTAGGGTTAGGGTTAGGGTTAGGGTTAGGGTTAGGGTTAGGGTTAGGGTTAGGGTTAGGGTTAGGGTTAGGGTTAGGGTTAGGGTTAGGGTTAGGGTTAGGGTTAGGGTTAGGGTTAGGGTTAGGGTTAGGGTTAGGGTTAGGGTTAGGGTTAGGGTTAGGGTTAGGGTTAGGGTTAGGGTTAGGGTTAGGGTTAGGGTTAGGGTTAGGGTTAGGGTTAGGGTTAGGGTTAGGGTTAGGGTTAGGGTTAGGGTTAGGGTTAGGGTTAGGGTTAGGGTTAGGGTTAGGGTTAGGGTTAGGGTTAGGGTTAGGGTTAGGGTTAGGGTTAGGGTTAGGGTTAGGGTTAGGGTTAGGGTTAGGGTTAGGGTTAGGGTTAGGGTTAGGGTTAGGGTTAGGGTTAGGGTTAGGGTTAGGGTTAGGGTTAGGGTTAGGGTTAGGGTTAGGGTTAGGGTTAGGGTTAGGGTTAGGGTTAGGGTTAGGGTTAGGGTTAGGGTTAGGGTTAGGGTTAGGGTTAGGGTTAGGGTTAGGGTTAGGGTTAGGGTTAGGGTTAGGGTTAGGGTTAGGGTTAGGGTTAGGGTTAGGGTTAGGGTTAGGGTTAGGGTTAGGGTTAGGGTTAGGGTTAGGGTTAGGGTTAGGGTTAGGGTTAGGGTTAGGGTTAGGGTTAGGGTTAGGGTTAGGGTTAGGGTTAGGGTTAGGGTTAGGGTTAGGGTTAGGGTTAGGGTTAGGGTTAGGGTTAGGGTTAGGGTTAGGGTTAGGGTTAGGGTTAGGGTTAGGGTTAGGGTTAGGGTTAGGGTTAGGGTTAGGGTTAGGGTTAGGGTTAGGGTTAGGGTTAGGGTTAGGGTTAGGGTTAGGGTTAGGGTTAGGGTTAGGGTTAGGGTTAGGGTTAGGGTTAGGGTTAGGGTTAGGGTTAGGGTTAGGGTTAGGGTTAGGGTTAGGGTTAGGGTTAGGGTTAGGGTTAGGGTTAGGGTTAGGGTTAGGGTTAGGGTTAGGGTTAGGGTTAGGGTTAGGGTTAGGGTTAGGGTTAGGGTTAGGGTTAGGGTTAGGGTTAGGGTTAGGGTTAGGGTTAGGGTTAGGGTTAGGGTTAGGGTTAGGGTTAGGGTTAGGGTTAGGGTTAGGGTTAGGGTTAGGGTTAGGGTTAGGGTTAGGGTTAGGGTTAGGGTTAGGGTTAGGGTTAGGGTTAGGGTTAGGGTTAGGGTTAGGGTTAGGGTTAGGGTTAGGGTTAGGGTTAGGGTTAGGGTTAGGGTTAGGGTTAGGGTTAGGGTTAGGGTTAGGGTTAGGGTTAGGGTTAGGGTTAGGGTTAGGGTTAGGGTTAGGGTTAGGGTTAGGGTTAGGGTTAGGGTTAGGGTTAGGGTTAGGGTTAGGGTTAGGGTTAGGGTTAGGGTTAGGGTTAGGGTTAGGGTTAGGGTTAGGGTTAGGGTTAGGGTTAGGGTTAGGGTTAGGGTTAGGGTTAGGGTTAGGGTTAGGGTTAGGGTTAGGGTTAGGGTTAGGGTTAGGGTTAGGGTTAGGGTTAGGGTTAGGGTTAGGGTTAGGGTTAGGGTTAGGGTTAGGGTTAGGGTTAGGGTTAGGGTTAGGGTTAGGGTTAGGGTTAGGGTTAGGGTTAGGGTTAGGGTTAGGGTTAGGGTTAGGGTTAGGGTTAGGGTTAGGGTTAGGGTTAGGGTTAGGGTTAGGGTTAGGGTTAGGGTTAGGGTTAGGGTTAGGGTTAGGGTTAGGGTTAGGGTTAGGGTTAGGGTTAGGGTTAGGGTTAGGGTTAGGGTTAGGGTTAGGGTTAGGGTTAGGGTTAGGGTTAGGGTTAGGGTTAGGGTTAGGGTTAGGGTTAGGGTTAGGGTTAGGGTTAGGGTTAGGGTTAGGGTTAGGGTTAGGGTTAGGGTTAGGGTTAGGGTTAGGGTTAGGGTTAGGGTTAGGGTTAGGGTTAGGGTTAGGGTTAGGGTTAGGGTTAGGGTTAGGGTTAGGGTTAGGGTTAGGGTTAGGGTTAGGGTTAGGGTTAGGGTTAGGGTTAGGGTTAGGGTTAGGGTTAGGGTTAGGGTTAGGGTTAGGGTTAGGGTTAGGGTTAGGGTTAGGGTTAGGGTTAGGGTTAGGGTTAGGGTTAGGGTTAGGGTTAGGGTTAGGGTTAGGGTTAGGGTTAGGGTTAGGGTTAGGGTTAGGGTTAGGGTTAGGGTTAGGGTTAGGGTTAGGGTTAGGGTTAGGGTTAGGGTTAGGGTTAGGGTTAGGGTTAGGGTTAGGGTTAGGGTTAGGGTTAGGGTTAGGGTTAGGGTTAGGGTTAGGGTTAGGGTTAGGGTTAGGGTTAGGGTTAGGGTTAGGGTTAGGGTTAGGGTTAGGGTTAGGGTTAGGGTTAGGGTTAGGGTTAGGGTTAGGGTTAGGGTTAGGGTTAGGGTTAGGGTTAGGGTTAGGGTTAGGGTTAGGGTTAGGGTTAGGGTTAGGGTTAGGGTTAGGGTTAGGGTTAGGGTTAGGGTTAGGGTTAGGGTTAGGGTTAGGGTTAGGGTTAGGGTTAGGGTTAGGGTTAGGGTTAGGGTTAGGGTTAGGGTTAGGGTTAGGGTTAGGGTTAGGGTTAGGGTTAGGGTTAGGGTTAGGGTTAGGGTTAGGGTTAGGGTTAGGGTTAGGGTTAGGGTTAGGGTTAGGGTTAGGGTTAGGGTTAGGGTTAGGGTTAGGGTTAGGGTTAGGGTTAGGGTTAGGGTTAGGGTTAGGGTTAGGGTTAGGGTTAGGGTTAGGGTTAGGGTTAGGGTTAGGGTTAGGGTTAGGGTTAGGGTTAGGGTTAGGGTTAGGGTTAGGGTTAGGGTTAGGGTTAGGGTTAGGGTTAGGGTTAGGGTTAGGGTTAGGGTTAGGGTTAGGGTTAGGGTTAGGGTTAGGGTTAGGGTTAGGGTTAGGGTTAGGGTTAGGGTTAGGGTTAGGGTTAGGGTTAGGGTTAGGGTTAGGGTTAGGGTTAGGGTTAGGGTTAGGGTTAGGGTTAGGGTTAGGGTTAGGGTTAGGGTTAGGGTTAGGGTTAGGGTTAGGGTTAGGGTTAGGGTTAGGGTTAGGGTTAGGGTTAGGGTTAGGGTTAGGGTTAGGGTTAGGGTTAGGGTTAGGGTTAGGGTTAGGGTTAGGGTTAGGGTTAGGGTTAGGGTTAGGGTTAGGGTTAGGGTTAGGGTTAGGGTTAGGGTTAGGGTTAGGGTTAGGGTTAGGGTTAGGGTTAGGGTTAGGGTTAGGGTTAGGGTTAGGGTTAGGGTTAGGGTTAGGGTTAGGGTTAGGGTTAGGGTTAGGGTTAGGGTTAGGGTTAGGGTTAGGGTTAGGGTTAGGGTTAGGGTTAGGGTTAGGGTTAGGGTTAGGGTTAGGGTTAGGGTTAGGGTTAGGGTTAGGGTTAGGGTTAGGGTTAGGGTTAGGGTTAGGGTTAGGGTTAGGGTTAGGGTTAGGGTTAGGGTTAGGGTTAGGGTTAGGGTTAGGGTTAGGGTTAGGGTTAGGGTTAGGGTTAGGGTTAGGGTTAGGGTTAGGGTTAGGGTTAGGGTTAGGGTTAGGGTTAGGGTTAGGGTTAGGGTTAGGGTTAGGGTTAGGGTTAGGGTTAGGGTTAGGGTTAGGGTTAGGGTTAGGGTTAGGGTTAGGGTTAGGGTTAGGGTTAGGGTTAGGGTTAGGGTTAGGGTTAGGGTTAGGGTTAGGGTTAGGGTTAGGGTTAGGGTTAGGGTTAGGGTTAGGGTTAGGGTTAGGGTTAGGGTTAGGGTTAGGGTTAGGGTTAGGGTTAGGGTTAGGGTTAGGGTTAGGGTTAGGGTTAGGGTTAGGGTTAGGGTTAGGGTTAGGGTTAGGGTTAGGGTTAGGGTTAGGGTTAGGGTTAGGGTTAGGGTTAGGGTTAGGGTTAGGGTTAGGGTTAGGGTTAGGGTTAGGGTTAGGGTTAGGGTTAGGGTTAGGGTTAGGGTTAGGGTTAGGGTTAGGGTTAGGGTTAGGGTTAGGGTTAGGGTTAGGGTTAGGGTTAGGGTTAGGGTTAGGGTTAGGGTTAGGGTTAGGGTTAGGGTTAGGGTTAGGGTTAGGGTTAGGGTTAGGGTTAGGGTTAGGGTTAGGGTTAGGGTTAGGGTTAGGGTTAGGGTTAGGGTTAGGGTTAGGGTTAGGGTTAGGGTTAGGGTTAGGGTTAGGGTTAGGGTTAGGGTTAGGGTTAGGGTTAGGGTTAGGGTTAGGGTTAGGGTTAGGGTTAGGGTTAGGGTTAGGGTTAGGGTTAGGGTTAGGGTTAGGGTTAGGGTTAGGGTTAGGGTTAGGGTTAGGGTTAGGGTTAGGGTTAGGGTTAGGGTTAGGGTTAGGGTTAGGGTTAGGGTTAGGGTTAGGGTTAGGGTTAGGGTTAGGGTTAGGGTTAGGGTTAGGGTTAGGGTTAGGGTTAGGGTTAGGGTTAGGGTTAGGGTTAGGGTTAGGGTTAGGGTTAGGGTTAGGGTTAGGGTTAGGGTTAGGGTTAGGGTTAGGGTTAGGGTTAGGGTTAGGGTTAGGGTTAGGGTTAGGGTTAGGGTTAGGGTTAGGGTTAGGGTTAGGGTTAGGGTTAGGGTTAGGGTTAGGGTTAGGGTTAGGGTTAGGGTTAGGGTTAGGGTTAGGGTTAGGGTTAGGGTTAGGGTTAGGGTTAGGGTTAGGGTTAGGGTTAGGGTTAGGGTTAGGGTTAGGGTTAGGGTTAGGGTTAGGGTTAGGGTTAGGGTTAGGGTTAGGGTTAGGGTTAGGGTTAGGGTTAGGGTTAGGGTTAGGGTTAGGGTTAGGGTTAGGGTTAGGGTTAGGGTTAGGGTTAGGGTTAGGGTTAGGGTTAGGGTTAGGGTTAGGGTTAGGGTTAGGGTTAGGGTTAGGGTTAGGGTTAGGGTTAGGGTTAGGGTTAGGGTTAGGGTTAGGGTTAGGGTTAGGGTTAGGGTTAGGGTTAGGGTTAGGGTTAGGGTTAGGGTTAGGGTTAGGGTTAGGGTTAGGGTTAGGGTTAGGGTTAGGGTTAGGGTTAGGGTTAGGGTTAGGGTTAGGGTTAGGGTTAGGGTTAGGGTTAGGGTTAGGGTTAGGGTTAGGGTTAGGGTTAGGGTTAGGGTTAGGGTTAGGGTTAGGGTTAGGGTTAGGGTTAGGGTTAGGGTTAGGGTTAGGGTTAGGGTTAGGGTTAGGGTTAGGGTTAGGGTTAGGGTTAGGGTTAGGGTTAGGGTTAGGGTTAGGGTTAGGGTTAGGGTTAGGGTTAGGGTTAGGGTTAGGGTTAGGGTTAGGGTTAGGGTTAGGGTTAGGGTTAGGGTTAGGGTTAGGGTTAGGGTTAGGGTTAGGGTTAGGGTTAGGGTTAGGGTTAGGGTTAGGGTTAGGGTTAGGGTTAGGGTTAGGGTTAGGGTTAGGGTTAGGGTTAGGGTTAGGGTTAGGGTTAGGGTTAGGGTTAGGGTTAGGGTTAGGGTTAGGGTTAGGGTTAGGGTTAGGGTTAGGGTTAGGGTTAGGGTTAGGGTTAGGGTTAGGGTTAGGGTTAGGGTTAGGGTTAGGGTTAGGGTTAGGGTTAGGGTTAGGGTTAGGGTTAGGGTTAGGGTTAGGGTTAGGGTTAGGGTTAGGGTTAGGGTTAGGGTTAGGGTTAGGGTTAGGGTTAGGGTTAGGGTTAGGGTTAGGGTTAGGGTTAGGGTTAGGGTTAGGGTTAGGGTTAGGGTTAGGGTTAGGGTTAGGGTTAGGGTTAGGGTTAGGGTTAGGGTTAGGGTTAGGGTTAGGGTTAGGGTTAGGGTTAGGGTTAGGGTTAGGGTTAGGGTTAGGGTTAGGGTTAGGGTTAGGGTTAGGGTTAGGGTTAGGGTTAGGGTTAGGGTTAGGGTTAGGGTTAGGGTTAGGGTTAGGGTTAGGGTTAGGGTTAGGGTTAGGGTTAGGGTTAGGGTTAGGGTTAGGGTTAGGGTTAGGGTTAGGGTTAGGGTTAGGGTTAGGGTTAGGGTTAGGGTTAGGGTTAGGGTTAGGGTTAGGGTTAGGGTTAGGGTTAGGGTTAGGGTTAGGGTTAGGGTTAGGGTTAGGGTTAGGGTTAGGGTTAGGGTTAGGGTTAGGGTTAGGGTTAGGGTTAGGGTTAGGGTTAGGGTTAGGGTTAGGGTTAGGGTTAGGGTTAGGGTTAGGGTTAGGGTTAGGGTTAGGGTTAGGGTTAGGGTTAGGGTTAGGGTTAGGGTTAGGGTTAGGGTTAGGGTTAGGGTTAGGGTTAGGGTTAGGGTTAGGGTTAGGGTTAGGGTTAGGGTTAGGGTTAGGGTTAGGGTTAGGGTTAGGGTTAGGGTTAGGGTTAGGGTTAGGGTTAGGGTTAGGGTTAGGGTTAGGGTTAGGGTTAGGGTTAGGGTTAGGGTTAGGGTTAGGGTTAGGGTTAGGGTTAGGGTTAGGGTTAGGGTTAGGGTTAGGGTTAGGGTTAGGGTTAGGGTTAGGGTTAGGGTTAGGGTTAGGGTTAGGGTTAGGGTTAGGGTTAGGGTTAGGGTTAGGGTTAGGGTTAGGGTTAGGGTTAGGGTTAGGGTTAGGGTTAGGGTTAGGGTTAGGGTTAGGGTTAGGGTTAGGGTTAGGGTTAGGGTTAGGGTTAGGGTTAGGGTTAGGGTTAGGGTTAGGGTTAGGGTTAGGGTTAGGGTTAGGGTTAGGGTTAGGGTTAGGGTTAGGGTTAGGGTTAGGGTTAGGGTTAGGGTTAGGGTTAGGGTTAGGGTTAGGGTTAGGGTTAGGGTTAGGGTTAGGGTTAGGGTTAGGGTTAGGGTTAGGGTTAGGGTTAGGGTTAGGGTTAGGGTTAGGGTTAGGGTTAGGGTTAGGGTTAGGGTTAGGGTTAGGGTTAGGGTTAGGGTTAGGGTTAGGGTTAGGGTTAGGGTTAGGGTTAGGGTTAGGGTTAGGGTTAGGGTTAGGGTTAGGGTTAGGGTTAGGGTTAGGGTTAGGGTTAGGGTTAGGGTTAGGGTTAGGGTTAGGGTTAGGGTTAGGGTTAGGGTTAGGGTTAGGGTTAGGGTTAGGGTTAGGGTTAGGGTTAGGGTTAGGGTTAGGGTTAGGGTTAGGGTTAGGGTTAGGGTTAGGGTTAGGGTTAGGGTTAGGGTTAGGGTTAGGGTTAGGGTTAGGGTTAGGGTTAGGGTTAGGGTTAGGGTTAGGGTTAGGGTTAGGGTTAGGGTTAGGGTTAGGGTTAGGGTTAGGGTTAGGGTTAGGGTTAGGGTTAGGGTTAGGGTTAGGGTTAGGGTTAGGGTTAGGGTTAGGGTTAGGGTTAGGGTTAGGGTTAGGGTTAGGGTTAGGGTTAGGGTTAGGGTTAGGGTTAGGGTTAGGGTTAGGGTTAGGGTTAGGGTTAGGGTTAGGGTTAGGGTTAGGGTTAGGGTTAGGGTTAGGGTTAGGGTTAGGGTTAGGGTTAGGGTTAGGGTTAGGGTTAGGGTTAGGGTTAGGGTTAGGGTTAGGGTTAGGGTTAGGGTTAGGGTTAGGGTTAGGGTTAGGGTTAGGGTTAGGGTTAGGGTTAGGGTTAGGGTTAGGGTTAGGGTTAGGGTTAGGGTTAGGGTTAGGGTTAGGGTTAGGGTTAGGGTTAGGGTTAGGGTTAGGGTTAGGGTTAGGGTTAGGGTTAGGGTTAGGGTTAGGGTTAGGGTTAGGGTTAGGGTTAGGGTTAGGGTTAGGGTTAGGGTTAGGGTTAGGGTTAGGGTTAGGGTTAGGGTTAGGGTTAGGGTTAGGGTTAGGGTTAGGGTTAGGGTTAGGGTTAGGGTTAGGGTTAGGGTTAGGGTTAGGGTTAGGGTTAGGGTTAGGGTTAGGGTTAGGGTTAGGGTTAGGGTTAGGGTTAGGGTTAGGGTTAGGGTTAGGGTTAGGGTTAGGGTTAGGGTTAGGGTTAGGGTTAGGGTTAGGGTTAGGGTTAGGGTTAGGGTTAGGGTTAGGGTTAGGGTTAGGGTTAGGGTTAGGGTTAGGGTTAGGGTTAGGGTTAGGGTTAGGGTTAGGGTTAGGGTTAGGGTTAGGGTTAGGGTTAGGGTTAGGGTTAGGGTTAGGGTTAGGGTTAGGGTTAGGGTTAGGGTTAGGGTTAGGGTTAGGGTTAGGGTTAGGGTTAGGGTTAGGGTTAGGGTTAGGGTTAGGGTTAGGGTTAGGGTTAGGGTTAGGGTTAGGGTTAGGGTTAGGGTTAGGGTTAGGGTTAGGGTTAGGGTTAGGGTTAGGGTTAGGGTTAGGGTTAGGGTTAGGGTTAGGGTTAGGGTTAGGGTTAGGGTTAGGGTTAGGGTTAGGGTTAGGGTTAGGGTTAGGGTTAGGGTTAGGGTTAGGGTTAGGGTTAGGGTTAGGGTTAGGGTTAGGGTTAGGGTTAGGGTTAGGGTTAGGGTTAGGGTTAGGGTTAGGGTTAGGGTTAGGGTTAGGGTTAGGGTTAGGGTTAGGGTTAGGGTTAGGGTTAGGGTTAGGGTTAGGGTTAGGGTTAGGGTTAGGGTTAGGGTTAGGGTTAGGGTTAGGGTTAGGGTTAGGGTTAGGGTTAGGGTTAGGGTTAGGGTTAGGGTTAGGGTTAGGGTTAGGGTTAGGGTTAGGGTTAGGGTTAGGGTTAGGGTTAGGGTTAGGGTTAGGGTTAGGGTTAGGGTTAGGGTTAGGGTTAGGGTTAGGGTTAGGGTTAGGGTTAGGGTTAGGGTTAGGGTTAGGGTTAGGGTTAGGGTTAGGGTTAGGGTTAGGGTTAGGGTTAGGGTTAGGGTTAGGGTTAGGGTTAGGGTTAGGGTTAGGGTTAGGGTTAGGGTTAGGGTTAGGGTTAGGGTTAGGGTTAGGGTTAGGGTTAGGGTTAGGGTTAGGGTTAGGGTTAGGGTTAGGGTTAGGGTTAGGGTTAGGGTTAGGGTTAGGGTTAGGGTTAGGGTTAGGGTTAGGGTTAGGGTTAGGGTTAGGGTTAGGGTTAGGGTTAGGGTTAGGGTTAGGGTTAGGGTTAGGGTTAGGGTTAGGGTTAGGGTTAGGAGGTTAGGGTTAGGGTTAGGGTTAGGGTTAGGGTTAGGGTTAGGGTTAGGGTTAGGGTTAGGGTTAGGGTTAGGGTTAGGGTTAGGGTTAGGGTTAGGGTTAGGGTTAGGGTTAGGGTTAGGGTTAGGGTTAGGGTTAGGGTTAGGGTTAGGGTTAGGGTTAGGGTTAGGGTTAGGGTTAGGGTTAGGGTTAGGGTTAGGGTTAGGGTTAGGGTTAGGGTTAGGGTTAGGGTTAGGGTTAGGGTTAGGGTTAGGGTTAGGGTTAGGGTTAGG
>CM074611.1:0-45000 GCA_037305975.1 Chrysolophus pictus
AAACATCCCATAATGTGGGTTGTTCAACCCCTGTGGTTGAACTTCACCCCGAAACCATGCAAATTTTGGGGCGAAAAAAGGGGATTTTGTGCATAGGGAGTAACTTCGGGGTTCAGAACCCCAAATTTGGGGTTTAACGTCCCAGAATTTGAGGGGTTTCACCCCAAAACTTTGGGTCTTTAGGATCCCCTTTCTGTAGGGCTCAGCACCCCAAAATTTTGGGGTGAAACACCCTAAAATCCTCAGCATAGAATCCCATATCATTACTGCTTTACACCCCATATTTTTGGGGTTGAAAACACCAAATTTGGGGTTTAACATCCCAGAATTTGAGGGGTTTCACCCCAAAACTTTGGGTCTTTAGGATCCCCTTTCTGTAGGCTTCAGCATCCCAAAATTTTGGGGTGAAACACCCTAAAATCCTCAGTATGGCACCCCATACCTATAGGGTTTCATTCCCTATGTCTTTAGGGGTGAAAACACAAAATTTGGGGTTTAACATCCCATAATTTGAGGGGTTTCACCCCCAAAACTTCGGGTCCTTAGGTTCCCCTTTTGTAGGCTTCAGCACCCCATAAATTTGGGGTGAAACACCCTAAAATCCTCAGCATAGAATCCCATATCATTACTGCTTTACACCCCATATTTTTGGGGTTGAAACCACCAAATTTGTGGTTTAACATCCATAATTTGAGGGGTTTCACCCCAAAACTTCGGGTCTTTAGGATCCCCTTTTGTAGGCTTCAGCACCCCATAAATTTGGGGTGAAACACCCTAAAACCCTCAGTATGGCACCCCATATCTTTAGTGTTTTACACTCCATATTTTTTGGGTTGAAAACACCATATTTAGGGTTTAGCATCCCATAATTTGAGGGGTTTCACCCCAAAACTTCGGGTCTTTAGGATCCCCTTTCTGTAGGGCTCAGTACCCCATAAATTTGGGGTGAAACACCCTAAAATCCTCAGCATAGAATCCCATATCATTACTGCTTTACACCCCATATTTTTGGGGTTGAAAACACATATTTGGGGTTTAGCATCCCATAATTTGAGGGGTTTCACCCCAAAACTTCGGGTCTTTAGGATCCCCTTTCTGTAGGGTTCAGCACCCCAAAATTTTGGGGTGAAACATCCTAAAAACCTCAGCATGGCACCCCATATCTTTAGGGTTTCCTATCACATATCTTTAGGTTGAAAAGATCAGATTTGGGGTTTAACATCCCAGAATTTGAGGGGTTTCACCCCAAAACTTCGGGTCTTTAGGATCCCCTTTCTGCAGGGCTCAGCACCCCGAAAATTTTGGGGTGAAACACCCTAAAATCTTTAGAATTTGGCACCCCAAACCTCTACAATTTCGTACCCCACATCCTTGGGGTTTATCAAGCCAATATTTTGGGTTCAATGCCCCACATTTTGGGGGATTTCACCCCAATATTTTTGGGGTTTAACAGCCAAACCTTTGGAATTCAGAACCCCAATTTCCATTTTTTCGTCACCCCGATATTTTTGTAGTTTAACACCTCGCATTTTTGATTTCTGCCTCCCCCTATTTTGGGTTGTTTGGGGTTTTTTTTTTGGCCCCAAAACTCTTGATTTTACCACCCAACATTTCGGTTCTAACATTCCACATCCTTTGGATTTCACACCCCCATTTTTTGGGTTCAACACCCCCCCCCCCCAAAAATCTTCAGGGTTTCACACCTGACACCTTGCAGCCCCAACACCCCGTTGGGTTTAGAAACCCATTTTTGGGGTTTTTAGGACCCCATATTTTTAGGACTGAGAGCCCCCTCCCCCCTCATACCTGTTGATCTCAACGTTTTCGGGGTGGAACATCACAGATCTTTGGGGTTTATCACCCATCTCACCCCCCAACTGATAGAGATGGGGCTTGATCTGGATTTTTTGGGGGCAGAAAACCCCTTTTTTACCTATTTAAAGCTTAATTTAACCAGCTGGATCCCCTGTTTTGTAGCTGGAGGAACCACCCAACCTCATTTTGCACAGGTGGGGAAACACTGCGAGATCCCACCAGACCCAAAAACAGAATTAAAAAAAAAATAAAATAAAATACTTTGAAGCCCAAAAAAGCCCCCAAACCCCCTACGAATCACTGCTTACCACCGATTCCGTTCCTCAGAGCAGCCCTTTGCTAAAGCCCGAGGAGGAGAGGAGGGGGGTGGGGTGGGGGGAATGCAAAGTCGGACCCTAAATCTGCCCTTTTTATAACCAAATGTGGTTTCCTGTGAATTTCCTCACCCAGGGCAAAGGGGGAAAGGAGTCGGCTCCAAAAATATTTTTCAAAGGCCAGTTTTGGCTGATTCTGGAGAATTTTGTTTAGGGGATGATGAGGGCAGGAGGTGCTGAACCCTCGGGGGGAGAAACGAGGAGGTCAAGTTGCAAAACATCTCCGGGGTTCCGAAGAATTGGGATGTGCAGAACGAGGAGGGGAGCCAGGATGTGAGAAGTTGCAGCTGCTTCCCCTCCTTTGCTGAAGTTCCTGAGCAAAACGCTTGTTGTGGAGGGGGGCAAATCTGTGGGGTACATTGCAATGGGGGCAGAGATTCAGGTGGCATTGCAATGGGTGCAGATCTGGAGGTGAAGTTGCAATGGGTGCAGATCTGGAGGTGGCATTGCAATGGGTGCAGAGATTCAGGTGGCATTGCAGTGGGTGCTAAACCTTTAGGGCACATTGCAATGGGTGCAGATCTGGAGGTGGCATTGCAGTGGGTGCAGATCTGCAGCTGGCATTGAAATGGGTGCAGGTCTGGAAATGAAGTTGCAGTGGGTGCAGATCTGGAGGTGAAGTTGCAATGGGTGTAGATCTGGAGGTGAAGTTGCAATGGGTGCAGATCTGCAGGTGGCATTGCAATGGGTGCAGATCTGAAAGTGAAGTTGCAATGGGTGTAGATCTGGAAATGAAGTTGCAATGGGTGCAGAGATTCAGGTGGCATTGCAATGGGTGCAGGTCTGCAGGTGACATTGCAATGGGTGCAGAGATTCTGGTGGCATTGCAATGGGTGCAGATCTGAAGGTGGCATTGCAGTGGGTGCAGATCTGGAGGTGAAGTTGCAATGGGTGCAGATCTGGAGTGGGCATTGCAATGGGTGCAGATCTGGAGGCGAAGTTGCAATGGGTGCAGATCTGAAGGTGAAGTTGCAGTGGGTGCAGATCTGGAGGTGAAGTTGCAATGGGTGCAGATCTGCGGGTGGCATTGCAATGGGTGCAGATGTGGAGGGTGGCATTGCAATGGGTGCAAATCTGTAGGGTACATTGCAATGGGTGCAGATCTGGAGGTGAAATGCAGTGGGTGCTGAGATTCAGGTGGCATTGCAGTGGGTGCAGATCTGAAGGTGGCATTGCAATGGGTGCAGGTCTGCAGGTGGCATTGCAATGGGTGCAAACCTATAGGGTACATTGCAATGGGTGCAGATCTCAAGATGAAGTTGCAATGCATGCAAATCTGAAGGTGAAGTTGCAATGGGTGCAGATCTGCAGGTGAAGTTGCAATGGCTGCAGATCTGGAGGTGAAGTTGCAATGGGTGCAGATCTGAAGGTGGCATTGCAATGGCTGCAGATCTGCAGGTGAAGTTGCAACGGGTGCAGATCTGGAGGTGAAGTTGCAATGGGTGCAGAGATTCTGGTGGCATTTGCAATGGCTGCAGATCTGCAGGTGGCATTGCAGTGGGTGCAGATCTGAAGGTGAAGTTGCAATGGGTGCAGATCTGCAGGTGAAGTTGCAATGGGTGCAGATCTGCAGGTGGCATTGCAATGCATGCAGATCTGAAGGTGAAGTTGCAATGGGTGCAGATCTGGAAATGAAGTTGCAATGGGTGCAGAGATTCAGGTGGCATTGCAATGGGTGCAGGTCTGCAGGTGACATTGCAATGGGTGCAGAGATTCTGGTGGCATTGCAATGGGTGCAGATCTGAAGGTGGCATTGCAGTGGGTGCAGATCTGCAGGTGAAGTTGCAATGGGTGCAGATCTGAAGGTGGCATTGCAATGGGTGCAGATCTGGAGGTGAAGTTGCAGTGGGTGCAGATCTGAAGGTGGCATTGCAATGGTGCAGATCTGGAGGTGAAGTTGCAGTGGGTGCAGATCTGAAGGTGAAGTTGCAATGGGTGCAGATCTGGAGGTGAAGTTGCAATGGGTGCAGAGATTCAGGTGGCATTGCAGTGGGTGCAGATGTGGAGGTGAAGTTGCAATAGGTGCAGGTCTGCAGGTGAAGTTGCAATGGGTGCAGAGATTCAGGTGGCATTGCAGTGGGTGCAGATCTGCAGGTGAGGTTGCAACGGGTGCAGATGTGGAGGTGAAGTTGCAATGGGTGCAAACCTATAGGGTCCATTGCAATGGGTGCAGATCTGCGTGGAAATTTACAGTAGGTTAAATAGGATTTGCAGCCACCCCCATTAACATTCTTCCTCAATTTCCCCCCCCTTCCCCCCCTCCTATTTTCAATGCTTTTGGCCCATCAGCTCCGTCTGCAGCCCCGCGACCCCTCCGAAACCAACGTGTTGTTTTTCTCTTTTTCTGCTTTTCTGCTTTTTTTTTTTTGACAAAACCCATCTGGGTTTTGCACCCCCCACTTCGCCAAAACCCAATTTGGGATTTCTGCAGAAACCAGACGTCGCCTTGACCCCAAATTCGCCTTTCCTCTGAGCTCCCATTTGGGATTTCAGCTCCGGGGGTAGCAGGAGGTCAGCATAATTCATTGCATTTCTGCTTTTTTTTTTTTTTTTTTTACCCCCAACTCAAATATTTATTTATATTTTTTTTTTTTTTAGAAGAGAGGATGTGTGTTATAAGGAGGCTCAGGATGGGTTGGGAGCCCCATTTCTTTGCAGCTGAGCTCGCATCGGTGCCGCTTTTCTCCATTTTTTGGCCTTTTCACGGTGAAATTGGGACAAAACGAGAGGACAAGGTAAGAATCCTCTCCTCCCCCCCCCCTTTTCAAACTGCTTAAAATTGCAGGGATTGAGCAAAACACCTCCAGAGGAAAGGGGAGGGGGGGGGGGGGGGGGGAAAGAAACAGATTTGGGGTAAAAAAGGGTCGTTCTGGTCCAGATTTAATGTGTTTTTCTCTCTTTCTTTCCTTCTTTCTTTCCTTCTTTCTTTCCTTCTTTCTTTCCTTCTCTTTCTTCTTTCTCTCTCTCTTTCTTTCTTTTCTTCTTTCTTTCCTTCATTCTCTTTCCTTCCTTCTTTCATTCTCTTTCTTTCTTTCTCTCTTTCTTTCTCTCTTTCTTTCTTTCTCCCTTTCTTTCTCTTTCTTTCTTTCTTTCTTTCTTTTTTTCTTTCTTTCCTTCTCTATCTTTCTCTCTCTCTCTCTCTTTTTTCTCTTTCCTTCTTTCTTTCCTTCTTTCTTTCCTTCTTTCTTTCATTCTCTTTCCTTCTTTCTTTCATTCTCTCCTTCTCTTTCCTTCTTTCTTTCTTTCCTTCTTTCCTTCCTTCCTTCCTTCCTTCCTTCTTTCTTTCTTTCTTTCTTTCTTTCTTTCTTTCTTTCTTTCTTTCTTTCTCTCTTTCTTTCTTTCTCTCTTTCTCTCTTTCCTCTCTTCTCTCTTTCCTCTCTTTCTCTCTCTTTCTCTCTTTCTCTCTTTCCTTCTTTACTTCCTTCCTTCCTTCCTTCCTTCCTTCCTTCCTTCCTTCCTTCCTTCCTTCCTTCCTTCCTTCCTTCCTTCCTTCCTTCCTTCCTTCCTTCCTTCCTTCCTTCCTTCTCTCTCTTTCTCCTTCTTTCTCTCCTTCTTTCTCTCCTTCTTTCTTTCTTTCCTTCTTTCTTCTTTCCTTCTTTCCTTCACAAAATTTAAAAGTTTTTTTTTTTTTTTTTTTTTTTTACCATTTTTGCAGGAATCAGGATGAAATCCTCCTTCGCTTTCCTCCTCCTCATGTCAGGTGGGTGAAGGGTGAAGGAAATGGGGGGTCTGATTGCTCAGGAATTCATATTTCCCCGTATCTCCTCTGCAGGAGTGGTGACAAACATCGAACCAACACCCGAAGGTGAGTACCTGGGCCATTGGTTTTGCCCTAATAAATGATTTTTCCCACCCAAAATTGGGGTTATTTCCCTCTGGTTCGGATCCTCGTTGTGGAGCTATGGAATCCAATGAGTACCTGGGCCGTTGATTTTGGGCTAATAAATCATATTCTTACCCAAATTTGGGGTTATTTCCCTCTGGTTTGAATCTTCCAGGCGGAGACGTGGGAATCCAACGTATTTTTTTGGAAGGAATCCCAAATTATGAGTACCTAGGCCATTGATTTTGGGCTAATAAATCATATTCTTACCCAAATTTGGGGTTATTTCCCTCGTGTTTGGATCTTCCAGGCAGAGACGTGGG
Source organism: Chrysolophus pictus (assembly GCA_037305975.1). Lineage (NCBI taxonomy): Eukaryota > Metazoa > Chordata > Aves > Galliformes > Phasianidae > Chrysolophus > Chrysolophus pictus. The sequence goes on from CM074611.1 coordinate 6,336, forward strand.
AATCCAACGTATTTTTTTGGAAGGAATCCCAAACTATGAGTACCTAGGCCATTGATTCTGGGCTAATAAATCATATTCTTACCCAAATTTGGGGTTATTTCCCTCGTGTTTGGATCTTCCAGGCAGAGACGTGGGAATCCAACGTATTTTTTTGGAAGGAATCCCAAACTATGAGTACCTAGGCCATTGATTCTGGGCTAATAAATCATATTCTTACCCAAATTTGGGGTTATTTCCCTCGTGTTTGGATCTTCCAGGCGGAGACGTGGGAATCCAACGTATTTTTTTGGGAAGGAATCCCAAACTATGAGTACCTGGGCCATTGATTCTGGGCTAATAAATCATATTCTTACCCAAATTTGGGGTTATTTTCCTCACGTTTGGATCTTCCAGGTGGAGATAAGGGAATCCAACGTATTTTTTTGGAAGGAATCCCGAATTATGAATACCTGGGTCACTGGTTTCACCCTAATAAATGATTTTCCTACCCAAGATTGGGATTATTTTGGCTCTGTTTGGAGCTTCCTCGTGGATATATGAGAAGGAATCCCAAACTTGGTGGGCTTTACCCCAAAATGCATGACGGGTCGGTCTGCTGAGATTTTGGGGTCCCCTAACATCTCACCCTCTGCCTTTCTACAACAGCCCTGCTTTATCCCTACGGTCTGGACCAGGGTGACCGTAAAAACCCCAAACTGGATGATGGGACATCCAAGAGGCTGCCCCTCTCCGTGCCCTTCACTTTCTATGGCAAAGAGTACCGAACCCTTTACGTACGTGAGAATTCTCCATCTTTCCCTCCCCTTTTCTTTTCACTCCCTCTTTCAGTCTATTTTGCCCACCACAACCCCGAAGTCAACCTTTATATAGGATTGACTCAATTTCCCTATCAAGCTTTTCTTTCTTTTTTTTTTTCTGGTGTATTAAAGCATTCTCATAAGGGTGGGGGGTCTTGGAGGGGACTTGAGTCTCCTGGCACAGCGGCTGGGAGGTGGTGGACAAGTTTAGGTGTGCTCTGTTCCTCTTCCCCCCTTGTTCTGGATGAAGTGGGGATCTAAATGCTTCCAATACTCGTATAAATTTATATCTATCCTTATAAATACATCAGAAGTCTACACTAAAATCCTATTCGTGGGCGAGGGGCGAATCTGGGTCTTCGTAGAATCACAGAAATGCTTTGGGTTGACCCACGACCAAGTCAAAAAGTTGACCCCATGTTTGGGTTCCACTGCAGGGCTCTGCCTCAACCCGTTGCCTTTTTGCAGGTGAACAACAACGGCGTGATCTCCTTCGACACCCAGGTCAAACAGTACACCCCAGACCCCTTCCCCCTCGCCGATGGGCGTCCCTTTGTGACGCCGTATTGGGGCGACGTGGACAACGTGTTGGGTGGGAGATCTTCTACCGCCAGACCACCGACCCGGCGCTGCTCAAACTCATCACCCAAACATCAACCAGTATTTCCCAGTATCCCCTTCACTGCCAAGTGGGCTTTCGTGGCCACCTGGGACCACGTGGCTTATTACGGCTCCACCAGCAATAAGGTCGGGTGCACCATTGGTTGAGACCCCCCTCCCCCCCCCCAGATGAGGTCACAAAAATCAGTTGATCCCAGCACCAGTTTGATGGCAGGGGACAAAGATGAGATTAAACCAGAGCTCTGCTGAGGGTGCTCGGTGTGTTGGCCTTTACGGCCCATATATTGGTCTTTTAACCTTTATGCTGGCCTTCCTGCCTCATTTAGTGGCCCTGTGGCTCATCTTTTGACCTCAAGATCCACCCACTGGCCTCAAGATCCACCCACTGGCCTCAAGATGCAACTGTTGGCCTTGGCAACCTACTGGTTGTCTTTAAGATCTACCCACTGGCCTTCACAACCTACTGGTTGGCCTCAAGATGCAACTATTGGCCTTGGCAACCTACTGGTTGTCTTCAAGATCTACCCACTGGCCTTCACAACCTACTGGTTGGCCTCAAGATGCAACTATTGGCCTTGGCAACATACTGGTGGGCCTCAAGATGCAACTGCTGGTCTTCACAACCTGCTGGTTGGCCTTGAGATGCAACTATTGGCCTTCACAACCTACTGGTTGGCCTCAAGATGTAACTGTTGGTCTTCACGACGTGCTGGTTGGCCTTGAGATGCAACTGCTGGCCTTCACAACCTACTGGTTGGCCTCAAGATGCAACTATTGGCCTTGGTAACCTACTGGTTGGCCTCAAGATGCAACTATTGGCCTTGGTAACCTACTGGTTGGCCTCAAGATGCAATTGCTGGCCTTCACAACGTGCTGGTGGGCCTCAAGATGCAACTGTTGGCCTTGGGCAACCCTGCTGGTTGGCCTCAAGATGCAACTATTGGCCTTTACATCCTACTGGTCGGCCTTCAGATGCAATTGCTGGCCTTCACAACCTACTGGTTGGCCTCAAGATGCAACTATTGGCCTTTACATCCTACTGGTTGGCCTCAAGATGCAACTATTGGCCTTCACAACATGCTGGTTGGCCTCGAGATGCAACTATTGGCCTTCACAACCTACTGGTTGGCCTCAAGATGCAACTGCTGGCCTTCACAACCTACTGGTGGGCCTCAAGATGCAACTGCTGGCCTTCACAACCTGCTGGTTGGCCTCGAGATGCAACTATTGGCCTTGGCAACCTACTGGTTGGCCTCAAGATGCAATTTCTGGCCTTCACAACCTGCTGGTGGGCCTCAAGATGCAACTGCTGGCCTTCACAACCTGCTGGTTGGCCTCGAGATGCAACTATTGGCCTTGGCAACCTACTGGTTGGCCTCAAGATGCAATTTCTGGCCTTCACAACCTGCTGGTGGGCCTCAAGATGCAACTGTTGGCCTTGGCAACCTACTGGTTGGCCTCAAGATACAACTATTGGCTTTGGCAACCTACTGGTGGGCCTCAAGATGCAACTATTGGCCTTGACAACCTACTGGTTGGCCTGAAGATGCAACTGTTGGCCTTCACAACCTACTGGTTTGCCTCAAGATGCAACTGCTGGCCTTCACAACCTGCTGGTGGGCCTCAAGATGCAACTGTTTGGCCTTGGCAACCTACTGGTTGGCCTCAAGATGCAACTGTTGGCCTTCACAACCTACTGGTTTGCCTCAAGATCTACACACTGGCCTTCACAACCCACTGGTGGGGCCTCCGGTCACTCATTGCCCTTAAGACTCCCATGTGGTCATTTTTTTCTCTCTTTCTGCCCCATTTCTTGGCCTTCACAACTCAGGCATTGGCTTTCCGATCCACTCGTTGGACCTCACGACCCGTTGTAATTACTATTATTTTTTTTGCTCCATAATGCTTTTGTTGGCTTCCATGGCACACCTGTTCGCCCTCCCAGCCCACCCTTTCATTTCCCTTCACAATAGTTGAGGCGAAGCCATGTTCTCCATGTCCTTCATTCTACCTTCCAGCCCTGGACATCTACACAAAGTCCCCACAGACCTCCCCAACCACCTCTGAGTGTTGATATGCAGTCATCATCTCCAAAATCTTTACCCCTTGATCAATTTTGATCTTTCTTCCTGGGCAGAAAATCTATTTTTTCCACTACACCATCCCTCTGGTCAACCCTTGCAGAGAATCACCTTTGGTAGAGCACCAAAATTATTTCACTTGCTCGTGGATAACATCATTTTTAACTTTTTTTTTTCCCTCAGGGGAACACCTTCCAGGCCACCCTCACCACCAACACCAACACATCCTTCATCATCCTCAACTACAAGGACATCCAGTGGACCACAGGGGTGGCAAGCGGCGGTGACCCCAAAACCGGCCTTGGAGGCACCCCGGCCCACGTAGGTGGGGCTGAAGGGAAATGGGATGAAGGGAATTGAGGGACAGGAGGGGAGGAGGTTGAGCTGTGAGTTTTCTATCAGAAATACTTGTTATCTTCCAAATATATGTCCTTATCTCCCAGAAATACCGGTATTCTTCCAAAAATACGTCATTTTCTCCAAGGAATGCCGGTTTCCTCTCAAATTTATGACATTTTTTTCCTAGAAATACCAGTTTTCTCCCAAATACACCAACAATTTCTCCATGAAATACCAGTTTTCTTGCAAAAAGATGGCATTTCTCCAGAAATACCAGGTTTTTTTTTTCCAAATATACGACATTTTCTATCAGAAATACCGGTTCTCTCCCAGATATACGACGCTTTGTCCCAGAAATACCAGTTTTCCCTCAAATTTATGACATTTTCTCCCAGATACACCAGTTTCTACCCTGAAATTAGGAGGCAGCCCTACGACTTTTTTTTAGAAAGGCAAAACCAGAGGATGTTGGCCATAGAAAGTATTTTGGGGTCACAGTGCCACGGTGGTGGTTGTCCTATAGGGTCAGCCTTAAATCCCCCACGTTGCCCTTCTTTGCAGGCTGGATTCAACAGCGGGGATGAAACCAACTACTACAACATCCCCGGCTCTCGCACCGAAGCCGTCATCAACATCACCAAAACCTCCAACGTTCAACGTGCCAGGACGTTGGGTCTTCCAGGTGGATGACAAGGTGATTGGGGAAACCACCGAGAAGCCCCCGCTGACAAGAGGTGCTGGCTGTGAGTCGGATTTCGGAGGGGGAAAGAAAAAAAAAAGAAGGACAGAAAGCGAGATGATGCAAAAACGAAGGCGTTGAAAAGCGGTTTTGGCTCTCCCCCATTTCTTGGTTTCTTCCTGCAGATCGGTCATCACAGACCCCACTGACCCCAATCCCTTCAAATGCGCTCAACAACCTCTGCCAGAGCAATAAAACTGCAGCTGAGACATCGTGGCTCCCGTGTCCCCTCCATTTCTCAGCTCTCTGCGTGCACTGAGGGATGCTTAGAATTTATTTGCACGAATTTCTGCCTTTCACCCCCCTGAATTTATGTTTTTTTTTGGTGCTGCGTGCTATTTCTGGTGTGTTTGCCATTCCTACTCTGCACGAGTTGAAGATTTTGTGCACTCAGGGGGAATCGGGGGGTGAATTCTGATCCCTGCAGGGGGAAAAAAAAATTAAGCAAAAAAAAGAAAATTTTAGAAAAAAAAAAAAGAGATATTTAAGGAAAAGTGGGAAGGAAAAGAAAAGAAAAGAAAGAAAAGAAAGGAAAGAAAGGAAAAGAAAAGAAAACGAAAAGAAAAAGAAAAGAAAAGAAAAGAAAAGAAAAGAAAAGAAAAGAAAAGAAAAGAAAAGAAAAGAAAAGAAAAGAAAAGAAAAGAAAAGAAAAGAAAAGAAAAGAAAGGAAAAGAAAGGAAAAGAAAGGAAAGGAAAAGAAAGGAAAAGAAATGAGAAGAAATGAGAAGAAATGAGAAGGGAGGGAAGAAGAGGGGAGGGGGGGAAGGAGAGGAGAGAAGAGGAAAGTAAAGGAAAGATTAAGGGGGAGAAAAAAGAAAATTTAGGGAAAAAAAATTAAGAAAGAAAATGCGGAACATTTAAGAAAGAAAGGAAGGATAAATAAGAAAAGTGGAAAGGAAGTTTGAGAAAATTAGGAAGGAAATGTCAGAAAATTAGGAAGAAATTTGAGGAAAACGGGAAGGAAATTTGAGGAAAATGGAAAGGAAATCTGAGGAAATTTTTTTTTAAAAAGTGAAATTTGAGAAAAGAGAAAAAAAAAAAACCAAAAAGGATGAAGACACCAAAACTGACATTTCTGAGCTGTGGCTGTGAGTGGAAGAAATCCCTCAGAATCCCCATAGGAACAGATTTCCAAATGTTCTGCCTCTGTTTTCCCCTTTTTCCGTTGTTTTCACGCAGAGCTGTGAGATCCGGGAGCCCATATGAGTCATTTTAGGGCAAAACTCCTCATTTTATGGGAAACAAATCAGCAGCAGACCAATAAAACGGGATTTTTTTCCCCCATAAAAACGGGTTTGTAGATGTGAGCACGCGGCCGTGCACCACACCTGCGCACAACACGTGTGCAAGAAAGCACAGAATTCCCCCAAAAACTCAAATTCTCCTCCAGTTTGTTGCCCCCCCTGATGAATTTGTGCAGAAATTCCCTCCTCCCACCCTTTCCTTTTCTGAATTGTTTTATTTCCTTCATTTTTTAGCCCATTTTTTGCACCGTTTCGTTTTTCTCACCGCAGCCACCCCCCAGAATTCCAATTTTGGGGCAGCTTAAGCGAGAAAAATACTCTTAAAAAATTTTTTTTTTTTCTTTTTTTAGCAAATCTGACTCAGATTCTTATTGTTATTATCACATATTGTTATGGATATATATATTTTTGGTACAATTACATCAATCTGCAGCCTCTCATCCAACCCTCGTGTCATCCCCAGCTTTCACCTCTCTTCTCGCCAGCATGATGTCAAAGCTCTGGGTGGGGCGATCCCTGGGGGTCGTCTGCTTTTCTATTTTGTTTTACCCTTTTCCCTGCCCCGGGGTTACGTTTGTCATTCGCTGAGAGGATTTGAGGACAAAAAGGAGCGTTTTGGGGGCTGGGATAAAGAGTCGGGAGCAGGTAAGGTGCTGCGTTAAATATTTGCTGTTTTTGTTTGCTGTGGAAAGCAGAAAATGCGGCAGGAATTTGTACTGATATCCTCATCTCTGCATTCTTGGCTGGAATTGAATTAAAATGAACCCAGGATGATTTTTTTGGGGGGGGGAAAGGGGAAAAAAAAAGGGGAGAAAAGGGGGAAATGAAAGAAAGAGTTTAAAAAAAAATGAATGAAGGGAAATGGGGGGGGGGAGGGAGAAAAAATTGGGGAGTGGGGGGAAATAATGATGAAAAGGGGAGAGAAGATGGAAAAAATGGGGCAAATTATAAAAGTGATATAATTTTAAAGAGAAAAAGGAAAAGTGAAGGGGAGGGGAAGGGAGGGAAGAAAAAGCAGAAAAGGAAAAGAAGGGAAGGAAAGGGGGGGAAGAGGAAAAGGGGAAGAGGATAAAGGGGGAAAAGGGGAAAAGAAAAAGGAGGAAAAGGAGAAGAAGGAAAGGAGAAAGAAGGAAAGAGGAAGGGGAAAAGGGATAAAGGGGAAAAAGGGGGTAAGAAAAAGGGGGGAAAAAAAGGGGGGAAAAGTAAAAATGGGGATGGGGAGTAGGAAAAAGAGAAAGGGAGAAGGGGAAAAGGGGAAAAGGGGAAAAGGATAAAGGGGAGAAGGAAAAAGGAGAGGAAAGGGAAAAAAAGGGGGAAATTAAAAAAAAGGAGGAAAGGGGGAAAAGGATAAGGAGGAAAAGGGAAAAAGAGGAAGATGAAAAGGGAAAAAATGGGAAAGTGAAAAGGGGGGAAATTACAAAAGGGGGAAAGGAAGGAAAATGAAAAAAGGGTGAAGGAGTGAAAAAAAGAAGGGGGGAGATAAGGGAAAAAAAATGTGCTCAAAGGAGGATTTGAATTTTGGAAGAAATTGTGGTGAATTGGGTCAATTTCTGCGGAGATGTGAAGCGGGGAGGGGGGAGGGGGGTTCGAACGGGGGGGGCACATGGAAATGCCAAAAAAAAAGCAGATTCTGGGGGTAAGTATAGGTGAGAGTGGGGGAGGGAAAAGGGGGAAGGGGGAAGGAGGAAGTGGAAAGGGGGAAAGGAGGAAGGGAGAAGGAGGAAGGAGGAAGGGGAAGGGGGAATGGGGAAAGGGGAAGGGGGAAGGGGGAAGGGGGAATGGGGAAAGGGGAAGGGGAAATGAAGGGGAAGGGAAGGGGAAAGGAAGGGGAAGGGAAGGGGAAAGGAAGGGGAAGGGAAGGGGAAGGGGAGGGAAGCGAAGAGGAAGGGGAAGGGGAAGGGAAGGGGAAAGGGAAGGGGAAGGGGAAGGGGAAGGGGAAGGGGAAGGGGAAGGGGAAGGGGAAAGGGAAGGGAAGGGGAGGGGAAGAGGAAGGAAGGGGAAGGGGGAAAGGAGAAAGGGGGAAGGGGGAAAGGGGAAGGGGGGAAGGGGAAAAGGGGAATGGGGAATGGGGAATGGGAAAGAGGGAAGAGAGGGAAGAGGAAGAGGGAAGAGGGAAGGGGAAGGGGAAGGGGAAGGGGAAGGGGAAGGGGAAGGGGAAGGGGAAGGGAAGGGAAGGGAAGGGAAGGGAAGGGAAGGGAAGGGAAGGGAAGGGAAGGGAAGGGGAAGGGGAAGGGGAAGGGGAAGGGGAAGGGGAAGGGGAAGGGGAAGGGGAAGGGAAGGGGAAGGGAAGGGAAGGAAGGAAGGGAAGGGAAGGAGGAAGGGAAGGGGAAGGGGAAGGGGAAGAGGAAGGGGAAGGGGAAGGGGAAGGGGAAGGGGAAGGGGAAGGGGAAGGGGAAGGGGAAGGGAAGGGGAAGTGGAAAGGGGGAAAGGAGGAAAGGAGGAAAGGAGGAAGGGAGAAGGAGGAAGGGGGAAGGGGGAAGGGGGAAGGGGGAAGGGTGAGGAGGGAAGGGGAAGGGGGAAGGGGGAAGGGGGAGGAGGGAAGGGGGAAGGGGGAAGGGGGAAGGAGGAAGGGGGAAGGGGGAAGGGGGAAGGGGGAAGGGGGAAGGAAGGGAAGGGGGAAGGGGGAAGGGGGAAGGGGGAAGGGGGAAGGGGGAAGGGGGAAGGGGAAGGGGAAGGGGAAAAGGAGAATGGGGAAGGAGGAAGGGGGAAGGAGGAAGGGGGAAGGGGGAAGGGAAGGGAAGGGAAGGGAAGGGAAGGGGAAGGGAAGGGGAAAAAAAAGGAAAAGAAAAACAAAGAAGAAAAAAAAAGGGAAGAAAAGAGAAAAAAAAGGAAAAGGAAAGAAAAGAGAAAAAAAGAAAAGAAAAAAAAAAGAAATGGAATTAAAAATATATAATTTTGGGGGGGACAGGTATGAGTGCAATACATGTGGAGACTTTGGGAAAGAAAGTTAAAAGAAAAAAGCCAAACTCAAACAATGTATTTTTGGGGTGTGCTTGGCTGATTTGCCAAAAAATAAACTTGAAAAAAAAAAAAAAAAAGAAGTTGAATTTTGTGAGCAAGTGCAATGAATCCCAAACTTTTGGGGCTGCAGTTTAAGATTTAGAAGATTTGATGGTTTGCAATGATTTCTGATCTTCTGCAGCTGAAAAACCATGGCTGGCAGCCCGGGATGGAGAAAATCCCATGTAATTCTGTGGGGTTGGACCGTCGTCTTATGGGGTGAGTCCAAGTGGGGCTGGAGGAGTGCACCACAACCTGTCAAATCCCTCCCCAAATCACCTTAAAATCTGATTTTTCAGTTCAGGGGAACACATCTCATGCACTCATCCTACGGCACGATGGGGAAGAGATAAAATTATCCCCTTTGAAACACATGGGAGGGAAAATCGAGGGGCAAAACCCCAACCCAAGGTGTGTTTTTGGGGTCGTTTTGCTTAAATTAGGGCAATTTTCCCTCTGGTTGGAACCTGATCCTTCAGTATCTGTATTTCTAGCCCTTCAAAAGGAATGGGAACGGTAACACCCAGCTGTTCCCTTTTAGTTTCTCCATCCAGCACAAAGCCCACCCACAAAGTTCATTTTTTGCCCCTTAAATTAATTGTGATTTCTTTCAGTAGACCCCCTACGTCCACACTCCTTCAAATACGTCTGTGTTGGAGCTGGTGGATGTTTGGTTCAATCATCCACTAAACCACATCCATCAAATTAATGTCCTCTAATTGACATTTGTTCTAATTGCTGGTCCTTCAGAATGATGTTTCTCCAAAATCCACCAAATGGATCCCTCCAAAATTGTATTTTTTCCCATCTGATATCCCCCCAAATTGATAACCCATCAAATCCATCAACCTGGTCCCTCCAAATCGATGTTTCTGCCATCTGATATCCTTCCAAATTGATAACCCATCAAATCCATCAACCTGATCCCTCCAAATCGATGTTTCTGCCATCTGATATCCCCCCAAATTGATAACCCATCAAATCCATCAACCTGATCCCTCCAAATCGATGTTTCTGCCATCTGATATCCCCCCAAATTGATAACCCATCAAATCCATCAATCTGGTCCCTCCAAATCAACATTTCTCCCATCTGATATCCCTCCAAATCAATAACCCATCAAATCCATCAACCTGGTCCCTCCAAATTGACATCTCTCCCATCTGATATCCTTTCAAATTGATAACCCATCAAATCCATCAACCTGATCCCTCCAAATCAATGTTTCTGCATCTGATATCCCTCCAAATTGATAACCCATCAAATCCATCAATCTGGTCCCTCCAAATCGATGTTTCTGCCATCTGATATCCCTCCAAATCAATAACCCATCAAATCCATCTACCTGATCCCTCCAAATCGATGTTTCTGCCATCTGATATCCCTCCAAATTGATAACCCATCAAATCCATCAACCTGATCCCTCCAAACTGATGTTTCTCCCATCTGATATCCCTCCAAATTGACCCTCTATCCAATCAAGATCAAACCAGACTCCACCCGAAGGCCGACTTGACTCTGAGTCACCATCCCAGGTCACCAGATATGATAAATCTTCCCCTTCCCTGCACTTCCATAGGTGTTCTTCATTTCCCCAACGTCGCCGTGTCGGCCCCACACCACCTGGGCAAAGAATTTGTGGTGTCCTTCATGCAGAACGGCTTGCAGCAGACCCTCAACAGCGACTTCAAGCTGCTCATCAGAGGTTATTCACCCTTCACATCAGTCACGATCTCCATGAGGAAGCCAGGCTTGAGGATGACGGTGCAAGTGACCACGGGGCAAACCGTCCTCGTGAAAATCCCGCCCCAAGCGGAGATGGTGGGGAGCAAAACCTTTGAGAACACCGTGGTGGTGAAGGCCAACAACCCCATCTCCTTGGTGGCCATCAACGAGAAACCCACCTCAGCAGATTCCACCGTGGTCTACCCCTTACACAGTTGGGGCACCGAATACCAAATCGTGACGCCCAACGTGGGCACCGACCGCTATGGTGAATTCACGGTGGTTGCGTGGGATGAGCCCACCACCGTTGAGGTTCACCTCAAAGCCACGGTGACATACCAAGGCCAATCCTACCCTCGTGGCTCCGTGCTCCCCATTCAACTGAAGCCTTTCCAAGCAGCCCAGCTCCAAAGCCCAGCAGATATGTCTGGCACCCGCATCGTGGCACAAAAACCCGTGGCCGTCTTCACCGGTCACACGTGCGTGGCAAGATTCACCCAATGTGACCATTTGGTAGAGCAGCTCCGACCCGTTTCCAGCTGGGGCAACACTTTCATCGTGCCTCCGTTGCCTTTTGATGCTCAATCTGACATTGTCTACGTCTCCACATCCCAACCCACGCATGTGGAATCTCAACATGGGATGAGTAGATCTGCTCGGGATCTCCGGGCCGGTCGCTCGACTCTCTACGGACTCCAAGCCCCAAATACTTTGTACCTCTCTGCCAATGCTGGCATCCAGGTCATTTTTTTGGTGATGTTAACAAAGACTCCATCGCTTACGATCCGTTTTTTATGACCATCCCAGACGTCTCCAGCTATTGTCTATCCCATAATGTCTTCGCTCTGGAGGGTTACGAGAATTACATTCTACTGATCGCCAAGACCTCAGAGGTGGCTGGGATAATGCTCAACAAAATGCCCTTAGGAAATACCATGTGGGTGCCCATCCCGGGCACGGAATACTCGTGGGCAAGGCAAAATTTGGGCAGTCAGTTTGCTGTCCATACAGTGGAGCACAAGACTTCCCCTTTTGGGGCTCTCAGCATGGGAATCCGGGGAGCAGAAATCCTATGGGCTGATGGCAGTGTGTGATAGTGGTGAGTGCCCCCACACCCACCTCCACCTCTCTTTTCCCTCCTGTGTCAAAAATGGGGCAGCGGCACGTGGCAAAACCACATCAAAATGGATTCCTCTGAGTTGGGTGCCTCTGGTGTCCCCTATCCACCCCTGCAGCATCTGCAAAAGTACCTAAAAATGATCTCTCTGAGCTGAAATTTGGATTTTCTCTCGTATTGCAAGGACTGGTAGCTCTGAGAGGAAGTAATTCAACCAGCAGGTTTAGGAGGGGGATATATGATGAATAAATGCATCCCCCTCCAATTAATCACAGAATTACAGAATTGTAGGAGTTCGAAGAGACCTTGAGAGATCTCCTAGTCCAACCCCAATCCATTCTCCTCCAAATAACCCCTCCCCCTCCAAATAACCCACCCCCTCCAAATAATCCACCCCCCTCCAAATAACCCACCCCCTCCAAATAACCCATCCCCCTCCAAATAATCCACCCCCCTCCAAACAATCCATCCCCCTCCAAATAACCCACACCCCTCCAAACAATCCATCCCCCTCCAAATAATCCATCCCCCTCCAAATAATCCATCCCCCTCCAAATAATCCATCCCCCTCCAAATAATCCACCCCCCTCCAAATAACCCATTGCCCTCCAAATAATCCATCCCCCTCCAAATAACCCACCCCTCCAAATAATCCATCCCCCTCCAAATAACCCACCCCCTCCAAATAACCCATTCCCCTCCAAATAATCCATCCCCCTCCAAATAATCCACCCCCCTCCAAATAACCCATCCCCCTCCAAATAATCCACCCCCCTTCAAATAATGCATTCCCCCAGGTCTGCATGTGGCAGAAAAACAGAGCTGGCCACGAATGGTGTGTGATTTCTCCTAGATCCGTGCCGGACCACTCAATGCCGTGCAAAGGAAAGCTGCAAAATGGAGAAGGGGGAAGCAGTGTGCGTCCACGACTACATGGGAACGTGCATGGGGTCACGGTCCCTGCAGTACCACACTTTCGATGGGATGGATGTGGATATCCAGGGTGGTTGCACTACACCATTGCCAAATATTGCGGCGCTGATCCCAGCCTGGTTCCTTTCCTCGTGGAGGAGAAGAAGAGTGAAGGAGATCTCAAGGAGTGGTTGACCAACGTCTTTGTGCACGGTACAACATCTCCATCCAAATGGGAGAGGCTGGCAGAATCCAGGTGGGTTTCTTTGAGTTTTGTGGAGGTATTTTGGTAGGGGAAAAAAAAAAATTCTGTGGGATTGTTGGGAGTGAAGTTGGAAATAAATATAAAAAAGGAAAAGGGAAAGGAATAAAAAAAATGAAAAGGGTGAGGGAAAAAGAAAAGGAAAAAGAAAAAATAGAAAAGGAAAAGAGAGAAAAGGAAAAGGGTAGAAAAAGGGAAAAGGAAAATGAAAGAGAAAGGGAAAAAGAGGAAGAGGAAGAGAGGAAGAGAGGAAGAGAGAGAGAGAGAGAGAAAGAAAGGAAGGAGGAAGGAAGGAAGGAAGGAAGGAAGGAAGGAAGGAAGGAAGGAAGGAAGGAAGGAAGGAAGGAAGAAGATGAAATATAGTTTTTCTCTTCATTTTGAGGTCAACAACCAACCCACCACCCTACCGGCCAACCTGCAGAATGGAAAGATCCAGATCTCCCAAAACGAAGGCAGGATCGTCCTGCAGACAGATTTTGGCTGCAGGTGACCTACGATGAGGACTGGGCTGTCATGGTGGCGGTGCCCCAGCAGTTATTTCGGGGCCACCTGTGGGCTCTGTGGGAACTTTAATGAGGATGGGGAAGATGAGATGAAGCGTCCCGATGGCACCGCGGCCGCCGATGCGACGGATTGGGCTGAGAGCTGGAGAGATCCCTCATGCCTGGAGGATAGGAGAGAGGAAGAAACACTGCAAGAAACAGTGCAGGACACAATGGGACAAGGTGAGTTTTGATGTGTGGTTCTGGAGCATTTTGCAGGGGGAAAAAAGGGGTTCTGTGCCAAGTTGTTTGTAGGCGTTGACTAAGCCAACGTCTCTTGTGTTGGGGAAGAGTTGCGTTGGTCTCTTGTGCCAAACCACCCCAAAACCAACATTGTCTGACTTCAGATGTCCGTAACACACAGAATAACCTTGAGTTTTTCCAAGAGTTGTCCACGTAGGACATCCCGGGAGCCCCAGATTTCATGTAGGGATCAAATGATCCAACATCTCCATCATTGGTGAAGGGGTTGTGTTGGTCTTTTTTGTGCCAAACTGCCCCCAAATCCACATTGTCTGGACTTCAGATGTCCGCAACACACAGAATAACGTTGAGTTTTCCCCAGGAGTTTCCCACATGGGGTGTTTTGGAGACCCTGAATTGCTTGTAGGAACCAATTGAGTCTCCATCACTGGTGAAGGGGTTGCGTTGATTTTTTTTTTTTGTACCAAGCCAACCCCAAATCCACATTATCTGAATTCAGGAGCCAAACGGATGGCAAACAGTCCTGTGAATCCCATGAGAAATGCACTGTGGACAGAAATGCCCCACGCCGCCGAGCCACCAAAACCTCCACCTGCATCGGGACAGGCGATCCTCACTACACACCTTTGATGGGAGGAAATACGACTTCCAAGGGACCTGCATCTACCAGTTTGCTGCCCTCTGCTCATCCGACCCCGCTCTCGTCCCCTTCAATGTCACCGTGGAGAACAACAACCGGGGCAGCAAAGCTGTGTCCTTCACCAAAACTGTCACCATGGAGGTGTACGGAGATGTCATCAGCATGAGCCAGGAGCACCCGCAGAAGGTGAAGGTAGGTGGGCTGTGAGGACACTCTAACCCTATCCCTGACCCTAACCTTAACCCAAACCTGACTCTAACCGTAACCCTGGTGCAAAGGATTTCCAAAGAATTGACCCCAAATTGCATTTTCCCAAAAATATTCCATCTCCAAGATGTTTCCTTGACCAACTCACGGAAACCCTCCCCATGAAAAGTGTTTTGAAAAATACCCCAAGTCTTAATTGACCTACGTTGCCCATCAGACCCTCCCGATGCCAATGATTTCCAAAAAATCACCCCGAACTCCATTTCCCCAACAACGTTTCACCTCCAAAACATTTTGGAAGAGCCCCCAAACACCCGAGCGACTCACACAAACCCTCCCCCAACCCTTTTGCCAACCCCCCGCGTTGCGTTCCCCCAACTCAACCCCCCCATAATCTTCTCCCCCGACCTTCCCCAGCTCAACGGGGCCTTCGTGGAGCTCCCTTTCACCCGCAAGGACCGTTTCGAGCTCTACCACAGCGGTGTCCACGGTTTCATCCGCACCTCCTTTGGTTTACGGGTCAGCTTTGATTGGTACAGCTACGCCCGTGTCATCGTCCCCGACACCTACGCCGGTGCCACCTGTGGCCTTTGTGGCAACGCCAACGGTGACCCCAATGACGACCTCACCTCCCGCGATGGGAAGCAAATTGAAGATGAAATCCGTTTCGCTGACAGCTGGAAGGTCAAGGATGTCCCCGGTTGCTCGGCGCGTTGCGTTGGGGATTGCCCAACGTGTGGCGAAGAGCAGAAGAAACCCTATCGTGGTGATGCATATTGTGGGGTGATCGGGGCGAGAGGGGGACCCTTCCGGGATTGTCACCGTGTCGTTGATCCAGGGCCGTTCCTGGAGGACTGTGCTTTTGATGCGTGTCAGTACAAAGGACGGAGGGATGTCATCTGCAAAGCGGTGGCTGCTTATATGACCGAGTGCCAAAGCAATGGGGCTGCTGTGGGGCAGTGGAGGACGCCGTCGTTCTGTGGTGAGTGGGGGGAATTTTCCCACCCCGACCCTTTTTAGGGACAATAATTAAAGAGTTTGAGCTCAACGTCTTGGCTACGAGATCCCAAAGTGCCCCAAAAATTGGGTTTATTTCCCCATTGAATTGGCCTGTCCTCTCCTTTTATGCCTTCTCAAGGGCCAAGTGAAGGGTTATGGGATCCCAAAATGCCCCAAAAATTGGGTTTATTTCCCCATTGAATTGTCCTGTCCTCTCCTTTTATGCCTTCTCAAGGGTCAAGTGGAGGGTTATGGGATCCCAAAATGCCCCAAAAATTGGGTTTATTTTCCCATTGAATTGGCCTGTCCTCTCCTTTTATGCCTTCTCAAGGGCCAAGTGAAGGGTTATGGGATCTCAAAATGCCCCCAGAATTGGGTTTATTTCCCCATTGAATTGTCCTGTCCTCTCCTTTCATGCCTTCTCAAGGGCCAAGTGAAGGGTTATGGGATCTCAAAATGCCCCCAGAATTGGGTTTATTTCCCCATTGAATTGTCCTGTCCTCTCCTTTCATGCCTTCTCAAGGGCCAAGTGGAGCGTTATGGGATCCCAAAACGCCCCTAAATCAGGGCCTACTTCTCCATTGAACTGTTGTATCTCCTCCTTTTCTGCTTCATCTTGACAATTCCCTTTTTATTCTGCTTTTCCTTCCAGATTCCCTTATTTTTATTTCCTCTTCTTGACGATTCTCTTTTTTTTTCTCCCTATCTTCTTGACAATTCCCCCTTTTTCTCTCCTTTTTCCTGCAGATCTGCATTTTTTCTCTCCTCCTCTTCACAATTCCCCTTTTTCTCTCCTTTTTCCTGCAGTTTCACATTTTTTCCCTCCTCCTCTTCACAATTCCCCCTTTTCTCTCCTTTTCCCCGCAGTTTCACATTTTTTTCTCTCCTTTCTCCTGCGGACTTACATTTTTTCCCCTCCTTTCCTTCACAGCTCCCCTTTCTCACCTTTTCCCTGCAGATTCCCTCGTTTTTTTCCCACTTCTTGACAATTCCTTTTCCTCCTCCCCTTTTTCTCCCCGCTTCCCCCCCTCTTTATCTCAACAACCCCCTTCCTCCCCCTCCTTTTTCCCTATAACTCACTCCCCCCTCCCTTTTCTCCCCCCATTTTCTCCCCCCACAGCCCCCGTCTGCCCTCCCCACGCTCACTACGAGCTCTGCGGAGCCGCCTGCCCTCCCACCTGCCGCCCCCACGCTCTCCCCCAGGGCTGCACATCAGCCCCGTGCACCGAGGGCTGCTTCTGCGACGTCGGCTTCATCCTCAGCGGCTCCGAATGCGTCCCAGCATCCGACTGTGGCTGCGAACACCGCGGCCTCTACTACAAGAAAGGCTCGGAGTTCTACTCTTCATGCCAGGAGTTCTGTGTTTGCAAAGCCGGCGGGGTGACGGAGTGCAAGCCGGCATCCTGTGGCGCCCACGAGGAGTGCAGGGTGCAGGATGGGGTGCTGGGGTGTCACCCCGCCGGCTACGGGCGCTTGGTGGTCTCAGGAGACCCCCACTACGTGACGTTTGATGGTAGAGCCTTCGACCTGCGAGGTTCCTGCAGCTACGTGCTGGCCAAAGTCTGCAAACCTGAGCGTGGCTTGGCCAACTTCTCAGTGCTGCTGGAGCACGACGGAGGGGGACGGGGCGACGTGGCGCTGGTGAAGAAGGTGATAGTGAGCATCTATGGGCACACGGTCAGCATGGAGCAAGGACGGCGCTGGGAGGTGATGGTGAGTCAGGAGCAACGCTTGGGGCAAGGTCTGCAGGGCACGTGTGCAAAAATCCCCTGCTGCATGCATGTGTGCGTGTAGAATCTCTCCATTGCACCCATGCTGGCAAGAAGTCTCATGGTGCACATGTGCGTGCATGCAAACCTTCTGGATTGCATCCATGCTTGAAAAAAGCACCTCCCTCTTGCATGCATGCATGCGTGTAGAGTCTCTCAGTTGCACCCATGCTTGCAAAAAGTCTCCTGGTGCTTGCATGTGTGCAAAAATCCCCTGGTGCTTGCAAAGAAACATCCTCCTGGTGCATGCATGTGTGCAAAAATCCCCTGGTGCTTGCAAAAAAACATCCTCCTGGTGCATGCATGTGTGTGTAGAATCTCTCTGTTGCACCCATGCTAGCAAGAAGTCTCATGGTGCACGCGTGCGTGCATGCAAACCTTCTGGGTTGCATCCATGCTTGAAAAAAGCACCTCCCTCTTGCATGCATGCATGCGTGTAGAGTCTCTCAGTTGCACCCATGCTTGCAAAAAGTCTCCTGGTGCTTGCATGTGTGCAAAAATCCCCTGGTGCTTGCAAAGAAACATCCTCCTGGTGCATGCATGTGTGCAAAAATCCCTCGTGCTTGCAAAAAAACATCCTCCTGGTGCATGCATATGTGTGTAGAATCTCTCTGTTGCACCCATGCTAGCAAGAAGTCTCATGGTGCACGCATGCTTGCATGCAAACCTTCTGGGTTGCATCCATGCTTGAAAAAAGCACCTCCCTCTTGCATGCATGCGTGCGTGTAGAGTCTCTCAGTTCCACCCATGCTTGCAAAAAGTCTCCTGGTGCATGCATGCGTGCATGCAAGCCTTCTGAATTGCACCCATGCTTGCAAAAAGTCTCCTGGTGCATGCATGTGTGCAAAAATCCCCTGGTGCTTGCAAAGAACCATCCTCCTGGTGCATGCATATGTGTGTAGAATCTCTCTGTTGCACCCATGCTGGCAAAAAATCTCATGGTGCACGTGTGCGTGCATGCAAACCTTCTGGGTTGCATCCATGCTTGAAAAAAGCACCTCCCTCTTGCATGCATGCGTGCGTGTAGAGTCTCTCAGTTGCACCCATGCTTGCAAAAAGTCTCCTGGTGCATGCATGCGTGCACGCAAGCCTTCTGAATTGCACCCATGCTTGCAAAAAGTCTCCTGGTGCATGCATGTGTGCAAAAATCCCCCGGTGCTTGCAAAGAGCATCCTCCTGTTGCGTGCTTGCATGCATGCAGAAACCTCCCCGTTGCATCCCGGGGCATGCAAACCTTGCAGCATTGCAACACGTGCATGCAAACCGTGCAACACTGCAAGGTGGGTGCACAAACCTTACACGAATCGCACGCTCCAGGTGGACGGTGAGCATTTCACCTTGCCGCTGGCGTTGGAGGACCAAAAGCTCCGAATTGGGCAAGAGGGGACCAACCTCGTCCTGCAAACGACCTCCGGCCTCCGTCTGCTCTACAATGCAGCCACGTATCTGCTGGTCACCATCCCCAACGCCTACCTGGGCCGCGTGTGTGGTTTGGGGGGCAACTTTAATGGAGATCCTGGTGATGATTTCCTGCTCCCCGACGGATCCCCGGCGAAGAGCACGGAGGAATTTGTCACCTCTTGGAAAACACCTTCATCCGATGGTGGTTGCACCGAAGGTTGCGATGGGAAGCCGTGCCCTTCGTGCGATGCTGCCGCCGTTGCTCCATATGGCAGCGGGGAAAAATGTGGCATCATCCGCGACCCAACGGGGCCTTTTGGGTCGTGCCACCATCGGGTGAACCCGGTGCAGTATTTCCAGCATTGCCTCCACGATGTTTGTGCTGCCAGTGGGGCAAGGGATGCTCTGTGCCACAGCCTGCAGGCTTACGCTGCCGCTTGCCAAGCCGCTGGTGCTGAGATTGGAGGATGGAGAACGGCGGCGTTTTGCCGTAAGTGGTGCAAAAGATCCCCGAATTATCCCCTAAATATCCCCGAGAGAAATGCTCAGGTCCCATTTTTCCTCTTGATCCGTATTTCCCTGCAGCAAAATTTCGCAGTTTGGGCTTTTTATGTTGCTGTTGTTGCTGTTTCGGAGGGGCAAATATGGGGTATTTGGAGCAAGACGTTGCGTGAATTGGCAGCATCAAAGCACGCATCGCTTCTTTTTCCTTATATCATCCCCCAAATCCATGAGATTATTCCAAAATGTTTGCAAGCTCCGCCTGAAAGTCCACGAAATGGTGCAGAAGGTCTTCCAAATAGTGCCAAAAATCCATGAGATGGCCCCAAAATGCTTTCAGACCTTCCCCAAAATCGTTGAGATCACCCAAATATTCCCACGAATCCACAAAATAGCCCAGAAATGCCACAAAATCCACAAGGTTGACCAAAATGCTTTCAAATATTCCCCAAAAATCCAAGAGTTTGCCCAAAATGTTTGCAAACCTCCTCTAAAATCCATGGGATCGCACAAATCGCATTCAAATCTTCCCCCAAATCCTTGAGATGGACCAAAATTCTTCCAAATATTCCACCCAAATCCATGAGATTTCACCGAAATGCTTCCAAATCCCCTCCAAAATCCATCAGATTGCCCAAAACCTTTTTCAAATCCTCCCCAAAATACATGAGATTGTCCGAAATGCTACCAAATATTCCCCCCAGAATCCATGAAATAGAGCAGAAATGCTTTCAGGCCTCCCCCACAATCCACAAAATCACACAGATTACATTCATGTATTCTCAAAAAAAACCCATTAGAAAGCCCCAAAATGTTTTCAGACCTTCCCCCAAATCCACGAGATCACCCGAAGCGCTTTCAAATATTGCCCCAAAATGCAGGAAATAGCCCAGAAATGCTTTCAGATCTCCCCCAAATCCACGAGATCACCCCAAAACGCTTTCAAACATCCCCCCAAACCCACAAAAAAATCCCATCCACACTCACAGACCGTCTCCAAAACCCACGAGCTGCCCCAATTCGCCTTGCAGACCACCCCCAAATCCGCGACGTACCCTTGGCTTTCAAACTGGGGGGTTGCCCACCACCCAAATTTGGTTTACCATTAAAAAAAACCCAATTTCTCCCTCTTTTCCAGCCCTCTCCTGCCCACCCCACAGCCACTACGAGCTCTGCACCCGCACCTGTGACTTCACCTGTGCCAGTCTCTCCGTGCCAACCCCGTGCAGCTGGCCATGCTTTGAGGGATGTCAGTGTGATGATGGGTTCCTCTTCGATGGCAGCTCCTGTGTGTCCCTGGAGAAGTGTGGCTGCGTCCACCAGGGGAGGTATCTCAAGGTGAGGTTGACCCGAAAGGTTTGGGATGGAGACGGCGTCGGAGATTTGTAGGGTGGGGGTCGTTAAGTCTCATGGAAGCAAATTATTTGAAGGGGGGTGGAGGGGGTTGGTTGTGGATGGAGAAGGTTGTCCTGTATTGATGCAGTGGGATCCGTTATAGGGTTGGTTGGCACATCAAGCTGGCGTGATGGATTTGGGGTGTCAGTTCTTGGATGTCCCATCTCGATGATGTGATGGATTTGGGGTGCCAGTCCTTGATGGAATTGGATGTTCTATTTTGATGATGTGATGGATTTAGGGACATGATCTTTTATAGGGTTGTTTGGTCCATCAAGCTGATGTGATGGATTTGGGGTGTCAGTTCTTGATGGGATTGGATGTCCCATCTCAATGATGTGATGGATTTGGGACATCAATCTTTGATGACACGAGTTGTCCCATCTTGATGATGTGATGGATTCAGGGACACGATCCTTTATAGGGTTGGTTGTCCCATCAAGCTGATGTGATGGATTTGGGGTGCCAGTCCTTGATGGGGTCGGATGTTCTATTTTGATGATGTGATGGATTTAGGGACACGATCCTTTATAGGGTTGGTTGGCCCATCAAGCTGATGTGATGGGTTTGGGGTGTCAGTCCTTGATAGGATCAGATGTCCCATCTCAATGATGTGATGGATTTGGGACATCAATCTTTGATGACATGAGTTTCCCATCTTGATGGGATTGGAGTGCACGATCCTTTATAGGGTTGGTTGTCCCATCAAGCTGATGTGATGGGTTTGGGGTGCCAGTCCTTGATGGGATCGGATGTCCCATCTCAATGATGTGATGGATTTGGGGTGCCAGTCCTTGATGGGATCGGATGTTCTATTTTGATGATGTGATGGATTTAGGGACACGATCCTTTATAGGGTTGGTTGGCCCATCAAGCTGGTGTGATGGATTTGGGGTGTCACTTCTTGGATATCCCATCTCAAAGATGTGATGCATTTGGGGCGTCAGTCCTTGATGGGATCGGATGTCCCATCTCAATGATGTGATGGATTTGGGACATCAATCTCTGATGACATGAGTTTCCCATCTTGATGGGATTGGAGGGCACGATCCTTTATAGGGTTGGTTGGCCCATCAGGCTGATGTGATGGATTTGGGGTGCCAGTTCTTGGATGTCCCATCTCAATGATGTGATGGATTTGGGGTGCCAGTCCTTAATGGGATCAAATGTCCCATCTTGATGATGTGATGGATTTGGGACTTCAATCTTTGATGACATGAGTTTCCCATCTTGATGGGATTGGAGGACACGATCCTTTATAGGGTTGTTTGGCCCATCAGGCTGATGTGATGGATTTGGGGTGTCAGTTCTTGGAAGTCCCATCTCAATGATGTGATGGATTTGGGACATCAGTTTTTGATGACACGAGTTGTCCCATCTTGATGGGATTGGAGGACACGATCCTTTATAGGATTGGTTGGCCCATCAAGCTGGTGTGATGGATTTGGGGTGTCACTTCTTGGATGTCCCATCTTGATGATGTGACGGATTTGGGGTGCCAGTCCTTAATGGGATCAAATGTCCCATCTCAATGATGTGATGGATTTGGGACATCAATCTTTGATGACATGAATTTCCCATCTTGATGGGATTGGAGGGCACGATCCTTTATAGGGTTGTTTGGCCCGTCAGGCTGATGTGATGGATTTGGGGTGTCAGTTCTTGGATGTCCCATCTCGATGATGTGATGGATTTGGGGTGTCAGTCCTTGATGGGGTCGGATGTCCCATCTCGATGATGTGGTGGATTTGGGACATCAATCTTTGATGACACGAGTTGTTCCATCTTGATGATGTGATGGATTCAGGGACACGATCCTTTATAGGGTTGGTTGTCCCATCAAGCTGATGTGATGGGTTTGGGGTGCCAGTCCTTGATGGGATTGAATGTCCCATCTCAATGATGTGATGGGTTTGGGGTGCCAGTCCTTGATGGGATCGGATGTTCTATTTTGATGATGTGATGGATTTAGGGACTCGATCCTTTATAGGGTTGGTTGTCCCATCAAGCTGATGTGATGGGTTTGGGGTGCCAGTCCTTGATGGGATTGAATGTCCCATCTCAATGATGTGATGGGTTTGGGGTGCCAGTCCTTGATGGGATCGGATGTTCTATTTTGATGATGTGATGGATTTAGGGACTCGATCCTTTATAGGGTTGGTTGGCCCATCAGGCTGATGTGATGGATTTGGGGTGTCAGTTCTTGGATGTCCCATCTCGATGATGTGATGGATTTGGGACATCAATCTTTGATGACATGAGTTTCCCATCTTGATGGGATTGGAGGACACGATCCTTTATAGGGTTGGTTGTCCCATCAGGCTGATGTGATGGGTTTGGGGTGTCAGTCCTTGATGGGATCGGATGTCCCATCTCAATGATGTGATGGATTTGGGGTGCCAGTCCTTGATGGGATCGGATGTTCTATTTTGATGATGTGATGGATTTAGGGACACGATCCTTTATAGGGTTGGTTGGCCCATCAGGCTGATGTGATGGATTTGGGGTGTCAGTTCTTGGATGTCCCATCTCGATGATGTGATGGATTTGGGACTTCAATCTTTGATGACATGAGTTGTCCCACCTTGATGGGATTGGAGGACACGATCTTTTATAGGGTTGTTTGGCCCATCAAGCTGATGTGATGGGTTTGGGGTGTCAGTTCTTGATGGGGTCGGATGTCCCATCTTGATGATGTGATGGATTTGGGACTTCAATCTTTGATGACATGAGTTTCCCATCTTGATGGGATTGGAGGACACGATCCTTTATAGGGTTGTTTGGCCCATCAGGCTGATGTGATGGATTTGGGGTGTCAGTTCTTGGAAGTCCCATCTCAATGATGTGATGGATTTGGGACATCAATTTTTGATGACACGAGTTGTCCCATCTTGATGGGATTGGAGGACACGATCCTTTATAGGGTTGGTTGGCCCATCAAGCTGGTGTGATGGATTTGGGGTGTCACTTCTTGGATGTCCCATCTTGATGATGTGACGGATTTGGGGTGCCAGTCCTTAATGGGATCAAATGTCCCATCTCAATGATGTGATGGATTTGGGACATCAATCTTTGATGACATGAATTTCCCATCTTGATGGGATTGGAGGGCACGATCCTTTATAGGGTTGTTTGGCCCGTCAGGCTGATGTGATGGATTTGGGGTGTCAGTTCTTGGATGTCCCATCTCGATGATGTGATGGATTTGGGGTGTCAGTCCTTGATGGGGTCGGATGTCCCATCTCGATGATGTGGTGGATTTGGGACATCAATCTTTGATGACACGAGTTTTCTCATCTTGATGATGTGATGGATTCAGGGACATGATCCTTTATAGGGTTGATTGTCCCATCAAGCTGATGTGATGGATTTGGGGTGCCAGTCCTTAATGGGATTGGTTGTCCCAACTCAATGATGTGATGGATTTGGGGCGTCAGTCCTTAATGGGATCAAATGTCCCATCTTGACGATGTGGTGGATTTGGGGTATCAGACTTTGCTGACATGCATTGTCCCATTTGGCTGATGGAAAGGGTTTGGGGTTTTGGTCTTTGATGCCATGGGTTGTCCCATATTTGGGAACTCAATCTTTGATGGAGCTGGATGACCCTTGGAGTCAATGCAACCGGTGTTTGGACTCAGTGAGGTGGGTTGTGGTTTCATTTTAGGGAGAAACCTCCAAAATCTTGCAATTAACAGCATCCTAAAATGCCTGTTGTGCTCCACTGGACCTCTGAAGGACTCCCTTTGGGGTAGAGGTTGAAGGTCTCCTTTTGGGGTAGAGATAGAAGATCTCCCTTTGGGATTAAAGTGGAAGGTCTCCCTTTGGGGTTTAAATTGAAGGTCTTTTGGGATGGAGGTTAAAGACCTTGTTTTGGGATAGGGGTTGAAGGTCTTCTTTTGGGATAGAGGTTGAAGGTCTTTTGGGATGGCTTGAAGGTCTCCTTTTGGGATTAAAGTTGAAGGTCTTTTGGGATAGAGGTAGAAGGTCTCCTTTTGGGGTAGAGGTCGAAAGTCCTTTTCTTTTTGATGCTGCAGAGAGCGGTTCATTTCTCAAGTTGCTCAAATTTCCCCACATCAGCCTAATTTCATTCTTCCCACACGCGGGACCTCCTTCCCTTTTCAAAAGCGTGAGAAAACAGGAGGAAACAAGGATAAAGGACTAATTAACCTTGGAATTCTTCCTTTCCAGGCGGGTGAGACCATCACCTCCAACAACTGCACCATGAAATGCCACTGCCACCCATCACAGGGACTCACCTGCGAGGCCACCCGTTGTCCCCAAGATGAGGTCTGCGTCGCTCGGGAAGGGACACAGCGATGCCTCAAGCAGGAGGGACGATGTCAGATCTCTCCTGGAGCCTCCGTGACCACGTTTGATGGGGTGGGAGGAAGGTTGCCTGACAGTGGCACCTATAAAATGGCCGCCCTGTGCGACGAGAGGTCGCCCAACTGGTTCAAGGTGGTGGTGGAGGTCAGCGATTGTCGGGACGATGGGATTCCGGCTGCTGTGGCTGTCTTTGCCTTCTTCCGCGAAGCTTTCATCACCATCAATAACAACATGGAGGTTTGGGTGAGCCAGCTCTGCCCCTAAAAGATAGGGCATGAGTTTAAGGTGCAAAATTTGGGGGGGGGGGGGGGGATTTTCCTGCTCTCTTGTGCGTACAAGGTTGCTGCTTATCATTGGGTGCAAAATTGGAGATTTGGGGCATAAATCATTCCTTCGGGATGAGGATAAAGGTCTTCTGAGAAGTTGAAGGTTCTCCTTCAGGAGCAGAGGTTGAAGGTCTCCTTTTGGGGTAGAGGTTGAAGGTCACCTTTTGAGACAGTGGTTGAAGGTTTTTTGGGGTAGAGGTTGAAGGTTCTCCTTCTGGGACAGTGGTTGAAGGTTTTTTGGGGTAGAGGTTGAAGGTTCTCCTTTTGGGACAGAGGTTGAAAGTCTTTTGGGGTAGATGTTGAAAGTTTCCTTTTGGGGTAGAGGTTGGACAGAGGTTGAAGGTTTCCTTTTGGAGTAGAGGTTGAAGGTCTCCTTTTGGGGTAGAGATTGAAGGTTCTCCTTTTGGGACAGTGGTTGAAAGTCTTTTGGGGTAGAGGTTGAAGGTTTCCTTTTTGGGTAGAGGTTGGACAGAGGTTGAAGGTTTCCTTTTGGGGTAGAGGTTGAAGGTTCTCCTTTTGGGACAGTGGTTGAAGGTCTTTTGGGGTAGAGGTTGAAGGTTCTCCTTTTGGGACAGTGGTTGAAGGTCTTTTGGGGTAGAGGTTGAAGGTTTCCTTTTTGGGTAGAGGTTGGACAGAGGTTGAAGGTCTCCTTTTGGGGGTAGAGATTGAAGGTCTTGTTTTGGGGTAGAGATTGAAGGTTCTCCTTTTGGGATGGTGGTTGAAGGTCTTTTGGGGTAGAGGTTGAAGGTTCTCCTTTTTGGGTAGAGGTTGGACAGAGGTTGAAGGTTTCCTTTTGGGGTAGAGGTTGAAGGTCACCTTTTGAGACAGTGGTTGAAGGTTTTTTGGGGTAGAGGTTGAAGGTTCTCCTTTTGGGACAGTGGTTGAAGGTCTTTTGGGGTAGAGATTGAAAGTTTCCTTTTGGGGTAGAGGTTGGACAGAGGTTGAAGGTCTCCTTTTGGGGTAGAGGTTGAAGGTCTTGTTTTGGGGTAGAGGTTGAAGGTCTTGTTTTGGGGTAGATGTTGAAGGTTCTCCTTTTGGGATGGTGGTTGAAGGTCTTTTGGGGTAGAGGTTGAAGGTTCTCCTTTTTGGGTAGAGGTTGGACAGAGGTTCAAGGTCTCCTTTTGGGGTAGAGGTTGAAGGTTCTCCTTTTGGGACAGAGGTTGAAGGTCAACTTTTGGGACAGTGCTTGAAAGTCTTTTGGGGTAGAGATAGAAGGTCTTTTGGGGTAGAAGTCGAAGGTCTCCTTTTGGGGTAGAGGTTGAAGGTCTCCTTTTGGGGTAAAGGTTGAAGATTCTCCTTTTGGGGTAGAGGTTGAAGGTCTCCTTTTGGGACAGAGGTTGAAAGTCTCCTTTTGGGACAGAGGTTGAAAGTCTCCTTTTGGGACAGAAGCTGAAGGTCTTGTTTTGGGGTAGGTAGAGGTTGAAGTTCCCCTTTTGGGGTAGAGGTTGAAGACTCTTTCAACTTGGAGGTTGGAGAATTCCTTTTGGGACAGAGGTAGAAGGTCTCCTTTTGGGGTAGAGCTTGAAGACGTCTACGTTGAGCTGGTTGGAAGGAAAGAAGCTCCCCAAGAGCAGTTTTGGAGCAAAATATTACCCAAGATCATCTCCAGACTTAAACTGAAGGAATTTTTGCTCTGGTGCAACGTGTGGTCCCATTCCCAATGGTCACACGTATGGTCGTCCCACAGCCCAACGCATTTTGTTGAGTGACATCAAGAGGCAAGTTGGGGTTGGGTTTTTTTGGGTTTTTTTGGACTGATTTTTGCCATTTTGCACCAATTCAGGTGAACGGTCTCTTCACCCGCCTCCCAGCCCCGGTGTCTGAAGCCGTTTCCCTGGATGTGATGGAGGGGAACATCACCATCTCTCACAGCTCGGGGTTGGAGGTGATCTTCAGTCCCAGTGGGGAGGTGACATTGGCCGTGAAGGCCACTCTGGTCAACCATCTCTGTGCCCCCTGTGGCAATTTCAATGGGGATGCCAAGGATGACCTGAGGTTGCCCAGTGGCCGCGTGGCTGAGAGCATCGCTGAGGTCGTCGATGCCTGGAAAGCCAAGGATTTTGCAGGATGGTGAGTAAAAGGTGGAAAATCCCTTAAAAAATGGGCTGATTTTTATTATTATTTTTTTTAACCCTGGGTGAGCAGAAGGGTAGGGAAAAAAAATATCCATGGGGCATTGAGGGGTTGGGAGAGGTGGCAACGGGAAAGGACTTCTCCATCTTCTCTGGTTTCATCCACAGCGATTGAGACACAAAAGCAAAGGAGGTTATTCTGGTAAGTGAATTTTCTTTGCTGTCGCATCCCACGCTGAAAAATAACACTGCTTCAGCCCCGTGGTTGGATGAGGATTTGTGTAATTCTTCTTAACGAGTTCACCAGGATAATTGGGGTCTTCAGCTGCTTTGTCCCTGTGAGATGGGAAGGGTGAAAGAGGAGGAAACGGAGTGATTTGGACGAAGAGCCATTTCACTGGGAAAAAGGAAGGAAAAGCTTGCCAAACATTGGGAGATATTGCCAAATATCAGGTGATTTTGCCAAATATCAGGGGATTTTTAACAATAGATAGATTTGGATAGAATAAACCCCATAAAACACGACAGCATTCAGCAAAACTCAAATTTTGGGGTCTACAGAACATTTTTCCGATAGATGGGGACACAATGAACCCCATAAAACACGATGCCATTGAACCATACTCCCATTTTGGGCCCTATAAAACATTTTTCCTATAGATGTGAACAGAATGAACCCCATAAAACTCATTGGCATCCAACCATACCCTGATTTTGGGCCCTATAAAGCGTTTTTCCTATTGATGTGGACACAATGAATCCCATAAAACTCATTGGCATCCAACCATACCCTAATTTTGGGCCCTATAAAATGTTTTACCTATAGATGTGAACAGAATGAATCCCATAAATTTCAACGGCATCCAACCATACTCCCATTTTGGGCCCAAAAAACATTTTTCCTATAGATGTGGACAGAATGAACCCCATAAATCTCAATGGCATCCAACCATACCCTAATTTTGGGCCCTATAAAACATTTTTCCTATAGATGTGGACAGAATGAACCCCATAAATCTTGATGGCATCCAACCATACTCCCACTTTGGGCCCTATAAAACATTTTTCCTATAGATATGGACACAGTGAGCCCCATAAATCTCAACAGCATCCAACCATACCCTAATTTTGGGGCCTATAAAACATTTTTCCTATAGATGTGGACAGAATGAACCCCATAAATCTCAATGTCATCCAACCATACCCTAATTTTGGGCCCCAAAAACATTTTTCCTATAGATGTGGACACAACGAACCCCATAAATCTCAACAGCATCCAACCATACCCTAGTTTTGGGGCTTATAAAGCATTTTTCTAATAGATGTGGACACAGTGAGCCCCATAAATCTCAATGGCATCCAACCATACTCCCATTTTGGGCCCTATAGAGCATTTTTCCTATAGATGTGTACAGAATGAACCCCATTAAACACAATGCCATTGAACCATACCCTAATTTTGGGGCCCTATGAAACATTTTTCTGATAGATGTGAACAGAATGAACCCCATAAATCTCATTGGCATCCAACCATACCCTAATTTTGGGCCCTATAAAGCGTTTTTCCTATTGATGTGGACACAATGAATCCCATAAAATTCATTGGCATCCAACCATACCCTAATTTTGGGCCCTATAAAAAATTCTTCCTATAGATGTGGACACAATGAGCCCCATAAAACTCACTGGCATCCAACCATACTCCCATTTTGGGCCCTATAAAACATTTTTCCTATAGATGTGGACACAACGAACCCCATAAATCTCGATGGCATCCAACCATACTCCCATTTTGGGCCCTATAAAACATTCTTCCTATAGATGTGGACACAGTGAGCCCCATAAATCTCGATGGCATCCAACCATACCCTAATTTTGGGCCCCAAAAACATTTTTCCTATAGATGTGGACAGAATGAACCCCATAAATCTCAACGGCATCCAACCATACCCTAATTTTGGGCCCAAAAAACATTTTTCCTATAGATGTGAACAGAATGAACCCCATAAAACATGATGGCATCCAAGCATACCCTAATTTTGGGCCCTATAAAGCGTTTTTCCTATTGATGTGGACACAATGAATCCCATAAAACTCATTGGCATCCAACCATACCCTAATTTTGGGCCCTATAAAACATTTTTCCTATAGATGTGGACAGAATGAACCCCATAAAACATGATGGCATTGAACCATACCCTAATTTTGGGGCCTATAAAACATTTTTCCTATAGATGTGGACAGAATGAACCCCATAAATCTCAACGGCATCCAACCATACCCTAATTTTGGGCCCTATAAAATGTTTTACCTATAGATGTGGACAGAATGAACCCCATAAATCTCAATGGCATCCAACCATACCCTAATTTTGGGCCCAAAAAACATTTTTCCTATAGATGTGGACACAACGAACCCCATAAATCTCAACATCACCCAACCATACTCCCATTTTGGGCCCTATAAAATGTTTTACCTATAGATGTGGACAGAATGAACCCCATAAATCTCAATGGCATCCAACCATACCCTAATTTTGGGCCCTATAAAACATTTTTCCTATAGATGTGTACAGAATGAACCCCATAAAACACGATGGCGTCCCATTTTGGGACCCACGCCCCACTTCTCCCCGTGGATGAGGATGAGGAAGGTTCTGCCCTTCCTCCCCAGCTCATCTCCTCTCTTCCAGCCGCGTCCCCAAACCCGTAAGGATGGAAGTGGAAGCCCCAGTTTACCCCGCTCCGTAACGACGCCGTGATGGGGACGGATGCAAGAGGACCCCACGCACTTCTCCTAATTAATTACACACAACAATCAGCATTTATTAATTTCTGCCTATGGAGGCAACCAGGTTGAGCTTCCGCACGCTCCGATGGGGCCCTGTTATGGCAGGAGGTCACATGACCGCCGAAATATCAATTTTAAAAAAAATTTTGGCGGTCACGTGACCTCTGAAATTTTAAAATTTGAAATTTAAGCAGAGATATCCGACCCCAAATTGTTAAGAAAAAAATAATGGTTTTTTGAGGAGTTTTTTTTGGGTTGTTTTGATGCCCAAAGGACCCACCGACACCAAGGGGAAGAAATTGAGGTTGTCTGACCCAAATCTCACCTCTTTCCCCCCCCCAAAAAACACTTTTTTTTTCTATTCGATGCCTCCATTATGGCCCTGCCTCTGCTGTCACGTGAGGGCCAAAATACCATAATTTCCAAATTTTGGCTGTCACGTGACCTCTGAAATTTTAAAATTTTAAAATTTGAAATTTAAGCGGAGATCTGACCTCAAATTTCCGAGGGAAAAAACCCCAAAATGTGTTTTTTTGGGGGTTGTTTTGATTCCCAAAGGACCCACCGACACCAAGGGGAAGAAATTGAGGTTGTCTGACCCAAATCTCACCTCTTTTCCCCCCCCAAAAAAACCACTTTTTTTTTTTCCTATTGGATGCCTCCATTATGGCCCTGCCTCTGCTGTCACATGACCACCAAAATATCATAATTTCCAAATTTTGGCTGTCACATGACCTCTGAAATTTTAAAATTTTAAAATTTGAAATTTAAGCGGAGATCTGACCTCAAATTTCTGAGGGAAAAAAACCCAAAATGTGTTTTTTGGGGGTTGTTTTGATTCCCAAAGGACCCACCGACACCGAGGGGAAGAAATTGAGGTTGTCTGACCCAAATCTCACCTCTTTTCCCCCCAAAAAAACACTTTTTTTTTTTCCTATTGGATGCCTCCATTATGGCCCTGTCTCTGCTGTCACGTGACCACCAAAATATCATAATTTCCAAATTTTGGCTGTCACATGACCTCTGAAATTTTAAAATTTTAAAATTTGAAATTTAAGCGGAGATCTGACCTCAAATTTCCGAGGGAAAAAACCCCAAAATGTGTTTTTTGGGGGTTGTTTTGATTCCCAAAGGACCCACCGACACCGAGGGGAAGAAATTGAGGTTGTCTGACCCAAATCTCACCTCTTTTCCCCCCCCAAAAAAAACACTTTTTTTTTCTATTCGATGCCTCCATTATGGCCCTGCCTCTGCTGTCACGTGACGGCCAAAATACCATAATTTCCAAATTTTGGCTGTCATGTGACCTCTGAAATTTTAAAATTTGAAATTTAAGCGGAGATCTGACCTCAAATTTCTGAGGGAAAAAACACAAAATGGTTTTTTTGGGAGGTTGTTTTGATGCCCAAAGGACCCACCGACACCAAGGGGAAGAAATTGAGGTTGTCTGACCCAAATCTCACCTCTTTTCCCCCCAAAAACCCCTCTTTTCCCCATTGGATGCCTCCATTATGGCCCTGCCTCTGCTGTCGGGTAAAGCAATAAAACTTCTTTTTATTTTTTTTTATTTCTGTTTGTGGTTTTTTCTTTTTTTTTTTTAAACTATTTTTAAAAGCAAAGCAAAGGGGCGATGCAATGCAAAGCAATGCAATGCAAAGCAATGCAAAGCAAAGCAAAGTGAGAATGCAGTGCAAAGGGGCAATGCAATGCAAAGCAATGCAAAGCAACGCAAAGCAACGCAAAGCAATGCAAAGCAAAGGAAAACTGCAATGCATTGCAATGCAAAACAAAGTGAGAATGCAATGCCAAGCAAAAGGGCCTTGCAAAGCAAAGCAAAGAACAAATGCAGTGCAAAACAAAATGCATTGCAAAGCAAAGCAAAATGAGAATGCAATGCAAAGCGATGCAAAGGGGCAAAGCAATGCAAAGCAATGCAAAGCAAAGCAAAGCAAAGCAAGAATGCAATGCAATGCAAAGCAAAGGGGCAATGCAAAGCAAAGCAATGCAAAGCAAAGCAAAGCAAAGTGAGAATGCAATGCAAAGCAATGCAAAGGGGCAATGCAAAGCAAAGCAAAGCAAAGCAAAGCAAAGTGACCATGCAATCCAAAGCGATGCAAAGGGACAATGCAATGCAAAGCAATGCAAAGCAAAGCAAAGCAATGCAAAGCAATGCAAAGTGAGAATGCAATGCAAAGCAAAGCAAAGCAAAGCAAAGCAAATGCAATGCAAAGCAAAGCAAATGCAAAGCAAAGCAATGCAAAGCAATGCAAAGCAAAGCAAAGGGGCAAAGCAAAGCAAAGCCAAGCCAAGCCAAGCAAAGCAAAGCAAAGCAAGAATGCAATGCAAAGCGAAGCAAAGGGGCAATGCAAAGCAAAGCAAAGCAAAGGGGCAATGCAATGCAAAGCAAAGCAAAGGGGCAATGCAAAGCAAAGCAAAGCAAAGGGGCAATGCAAAGCAAAGCAAAGCAAAGTGAGAATGCAATGCAATGCAAAGCAAAGTGAGAACGCAATGCAATGCAAAGCAAAGCAAGGCAAAGCAAGAATGCAATGCAAAGCAAAACAAAGCGAGAAAGCAATGCAAAGCGATGCAAAGCAAGGCCCGGATCGACACAAATCCCCGAATCTTTCAACTCCCCAGCAAAAAAAAAAAAAAACCAAAAAAACCACAAACCTCCCCCCTCCCCCCCTTTCTCCCCCTTTCTCCCCCCCCCCCTCCATCCACGCACTTTGCAAAGCCACCCCACGCACTGAACCGAACCGAAGCATCCCGGATTGTGCAAGGCTTCCCCTCTGCTCCCTTTTGTTTACCACCAGGGTTCAGCAAAGGGTGTGCAACCCCCCCCCTCCCCCTTTCTGCCCTCCCCCCCCATCCTCCCCCCTCCAGCTCCGGTTTCTCCCATTGCAAAAGCAAAGCAGAGAAGCGGGAAGCAGAGCGTGGGAGGGGCTGCAATTCCCGGACGTTGAGGTTGGAGAAAAGCCAGGGTGGAGTTTTGCAACACGGAGTTTTGTGTTTTTGCAACACGGAGTTTTGGTTTCTTTTGCAACCAGGCCGCCCAGCTGCCATTGAGATCAGCAGGAGGAGGAGGAGAGCAGGGGGGGTCAGGAAGGCGATGCACGAGGAAGGGGGGAGGGGGGAAATATTATGGGGGGGAAGGGGAGGGAGGGAATATAAATTGTTTGCTGCAGCTTTTGCAAAAGTCCCACTTGCTGTTCGTGCAGAAGTCGTCTTTTCTGCTGGGGTTTTTGCAAAAGTCCCACTTTTTGGATGCATGTATTTGCAAGAATCCCATTTTTTTGGATGCAACTTGTTGCAAACATCCCCACTTTATTTAAGCTGGAATTCATGCAAAAGTTCTCTTTTTTTGTAGCAACTTCTCAAAACTCCCAATTTTTGCTGCAACTTCTGTAGAACTCCCAATTTTTGCTGTGGTTTTTGCAAAAGTCCCACATTTGGGATGCATCTTTTTGCAAGAATCCCATTTTTTTGGATGCAACTTGTTGCAAACATCCCCACTTTCTTTTAGCTGGGATTCATGCAGAAGTCCTCTTTTTTGCAGCACCTTTTGCAAAACTCCCAATTTTTGCTGTGATTTTTGCAGAAGCCCCACTTTCTTTTAGCTGGGATTCATGCAGAAGTTTTCTTTTTCATAGCAACTTCTCAAAACTCCCAATTTTTGCTGCAACTTCTGCAAAATTCCCAATTTTTGCTGTGGTTTTTGCAAAAATCCCACTTTTTTGCTGCATCTTTTTGCAAAAATCCCACTTTATTTAAGATGGAATTCATGCAAAAGTTCTCTTTTTTGCTGCAGCTTTTGCAAAACTCTCAATTTTTGCAAAGTTCCCACTTTTTGGATGCATCTTTTTTGCAAACATCCCACTTTCTTTTAGCTGGGATCCATGCAGAAGTCCTCTTTTTTTTGCAGCAACTTCTCAAAACTCCCAATTTTTGCTGCAACTTCTGCAGAACTCCCAATGTTTGCTGTGGTTTTTGCAAAAGTCCCACTTTTTGGATGCATGTTTTTGCAAGAATCCCATTTTTTGGATGCAACTTGTTGCAAACATCCCCACTTTCTTTCAGCTGGGATTCATGCAGAAGTCCTCTTTTTTTTGAGTAGCACCTTTTGCAAAACTCCCAATTTTTGCTGTGATTTTTGCAGAAGTCCCACTTCCTTTTAGCTGGGATTCATGCAGAAGTTTTCTTTTTCATAGCAACTTTTCAAAACTCCCAATTTTTGCTGCAACTTCTGCAAAATTCCCAATTTTTGCTGTGGTTTTTGCAAAAATCCCACTTTTTTGCTGCATCTTTTTTGCAAAAATCCCACTTTATTTTAGATGGAATTCATGCAAAAGTTCTCTTTTTTGCTGCAGCTTTTGCAAAACTCTCAATTTTTGCAAAACTTCCACTTTTTGGATGCATCTTTTTTGCAAAAATCCCACTTTATTTAAGCTGGGATCCATGCAAAAGTCCTCTTTTTTTTGCAGCAACTTCTCAAAACTCCCAATTTTTGCTGCAACTTCTGCAAAATGCCCAATTTTTGCTGTGGTTTTTGCAAAAGTCCCACTTTGTTGCTGAAACTTTTTGCAAACATCCCACTTTTTTGCTGCATCTTTTTGCAAAAATCCCAGTTTATTTAACCTGGAATTCATGCAAAACTCCTCTTTTTTGCTGCAACTTCTGCAGAATTCCCAGTTTTTCTGTGGTTTTTGCAAAAGTCCCACTTTTTTGTGGCAACTTTTAGCAAAAATCCCACTTTTTTTGCTGCAACTTTCTGCAGAACTCTCAATTTTTACAAAATTCCCACTTTTTGGATTCATCTTTTTGCAGAAGTCCCACTTTCTTATAGCTGGAATCCATGCAAAAGTCTTCTTTTTTTTTTTGCTGCAACTTTTGCAAAACTCCCAATTTTTCGCTGCGACTTTTGCAAAACTCCCAATTTTTAGATGCAACTTTTTGCAAAAATCCCACTTCATTTAACCTGGAATTCATGCAAAAGTTCTCTTTTTTTGCAGCACCTTTTGCAAAACTCCCAATTTTTGCTGTGATTTTTGCAGAAGCCCCACTTCCTTTCAGCTGGGATTCATGCGAAACTCTTCTTTTTTTGCAGCAACTTTTGCAAAACTCCCCATTTTTGCTGCATCTTTTTGCAAAACTCCCACTTTCTTTTACCTGGAGTTTATGCAAAAGTCCTTTGTTTTTGCTTTTGTTTGTTTGTTTGTTTGCTTGCTTGCTTTTTGTGGCAACATTTGCAAAATCCCCACTTTCTGCTGCAACTTTTGCAAAACTCCCACCTTTTTTTTTTTTTTTTTTTTTTGCTACAACCTCTGCAAAACCTCCAGCATTTGCATTGCAATGCTTTCCCCCCCCCCCCCGCTGCAAATCGTCCCTCCCTGGAGCAAACGCAGAAGTGCAATGCCTCCACCTGCTGCAAATGCACCAAATTGCAGCGATGCAACGCGGTGCAACTGCAAAACGTGGGAGGAGCAAACGATTCCAACAGATACGTTAGTGCTAATTGCAACGGTGGCAAATGCAAATGCAAAAAAAAAGTGCAACGTTTTCCCCCATCCTGTTGCAAATGCAAAAGCAAATGCAGCTGCAAATGCGACTGGATGAAAAGGCAGTTGCAAATGGAAATGGAAATGCAAATGGAAATGGAAATGCAGCTGCAAATGGAAATGGAAATGCAGTTGCAAATGGAAATGCAAATGGAAATGCAGTTGCAAATGGAAATGGAAATGCAAATGCAAATGCAAATGCACATGGAAATGTAAATGCACATGCAAATGCACATGGAAATGCAAATGCAAATGCAAATGCAAATGCAGTTGCAAATGCAAGTGCAAATGCAAATGCAAATGGAAATGCACATGCAAATGCAAATGCAAATGCAAATACAGTTGGAAATGGAAATGGAAATGCAAATGCAAATGCAGTTGCAAATGGAACCCAACCTCCCCCTCCCCCTCCGATCAACCCAGGACCCCCAAAGCCACCCCAGGAAGCCCCCCAACCCCTTTAGGACCACTCAACTCCCCCCATGAGCCCCTCAAAATCACATCAAGACCCCTCCCCAGATCACCCCAGGACCCCCAAACCACCCCAGGAACCTCCCAACCCCTTTAAGACTCCCCAACCCCCCCACGAACCCCCTCAAACCACATCAGGACCCCTCCCCAAATCACCCCAGGGCCCCCAAAACCATCCCAGCGACCCTCCCAACCCCTTTAAGACCCCCCAGCTCCCCCATAAGCCCCCCCAAGCCACATCAAGACCCCCCACAGATCATCCCAGGGACCTCCCAACCCCTTTAGGACCCCCCAAGCTCCCCATAAGCCCCCCAAAACCACACCAGGACCCCCCCACAGATCATCCCAGGGATGCCCCCCAACCTCTTTAGGACCCCCAACCACCCACGAGCCCCCCAAAACCACACCAGGACCCCCCCACAGATCATCCCAGGGACCCCCCAACCTCTTTAGGACCACCCAACCACCCACGAGCCCCCCAAAACCACACCAGGACCCCCCCACAGATCATCCCGGTGACCCCCCAACCACCTATGAGCCCCCCAAAACCACACCAGGACCCCCCCATGAATCATCCCAGGGACCCCCCCACCTCTTTAGGACCCCTCAACCATCCATGAGCCCCCCCAAACCACACCAGGACCCCCCCACAGATCATCCCAGGGACCCCCCCCACCTCTTTAGGACCCCCAACCACCCACGAGCCCCACAAAACCACACCAAGACCCCCCACAAATCATCCCAGGGACCCCCCAACCTCTTTAGGACCCCCAGCCACCCACGAGCCCCCCCAAACCACACCAGGACCCCCCCACAGATCATCCCAGGGACCCCCCAGCCCCTTTAGGATCCCCCAGGCCCCCTATAAGGCCCCAAACCACATCACGACCCCACACAGACCACCCCAGGGACCCCCCCCAACCTCTTTAGGACCCCCCAGACCCTCCAAAAGCCCCCCAAGCCACATCAGGAGCCCCCCAGATCACCCCCCCAACCCCTTTAGGACCCCCCAGGCCCCCCATGAGCCCCCCAAACCATATCAGGACCCCTCCCCAGATCACCCCAGGACCCCCAAAACCACCCCAGGAACCTCCCAACCCCTTTAGGACCCCCCAGCTCCCCCATTAAGCCCCCCAAACCACATCAGGACCCCCCACAGACCATCCCAGGGACCCCCCAACCCCTTTAGGACCCCCCAGGCTCCCCATAAGCCCCCCTAAATCACATCAGGAGCCTCACAGATCACCCCAGGGACCCCCCCCAACCACTTTAGGACCCCTGAGCCCCCCAAAACCACACCAGGACCCCCCCACAAATCACCCCAGGGACCCCCCAACCTCTTTAGGACCCCCAGCCACCCATGAGCCCCACAAAACCACACCAGGACCCCCCCCACAGATCATCCCAGGGACCCCCGCACCCCCGATGAACCCCCCAAAACCACACCAGGACCCCCCCCACAGATCATCCCGGTGACCCCCCAACCACCCACGAGCCCCCCCAAACCACACCAGGACCCCCCCACAAATCATCCCAGGGACCCCCCCAACCTCTTTAGGACCCCCAACCACCCACGAGCCCCCCAAAACCACATCAGGACCCCCCACAGATCATCCCGATGACCCCCCAACCATCCATGAGCCCCCCAAAACCACACCAGGACCCCCCCACAGATCATCCCAGTGACCCCCCTACCCCCCCATGAACCCCCCAAAACCACACCAGGACCACCTCATTGACACCCGACCTCCTCCAGGGACCCCCAAAATTCACCTCTCAAATTTCCCTTACACCTCCCCCCCCCCCCGTCCCCCCCCATCTCCCCCTCCCCAAATCCTACCCGGGTAGCACCCCAACCCCTCCACGGGAATAATGGGGAGGGGGATCCCAGCATCTGGGCCCCCTCGTTAGCAGCTCTCTGGGCCATCATGCCCCGCTGCTGCTATGTTCATTTGCTCAGCAATTAGCGCTAACGAAGGTGGGGCTGACCCATAGCCTTTTGGGGACACCTCGGGGAGTGTGTGTTTGTGGGAGGGGGGGGGGGGCTTGTCCCCAACCCCCTCCCCCTCTCACACAACCTCCCCAACCCCCCAATTAACGGGGATGCGAGGAGGGGGTCTTCACGTCTCTAGGGTGGGGAGGGGCTTCTGGGTCCCTTTGGGAACATGGGGGGGAAGGGGGGGTCTCCAAGGGGGTGGGGAGGGCCTCCCCCCATTCTGGGGTCCCCCAGTGTCGAAGGAGATTGAGGACAGGACCCTCACCTTCCCCAAATTTGGGGGGGGGGTGGGGGTAACACATGGATGCTTATGGGATGCCATGGGATAAAATGGGAGGGAGGGGGGGGTTGGCCATATATTTGGGTCCCTATGGGGTGATGGGTGGGGGGGGGGCTCCTTGAGGAAGTCATTCAGGATTGGTGGTTTTTTTTTTTTTGGGGGGGGGGTCCTTTCTGGATGCAGCTAGGCTCTCCCCATACCCATTCAGGCTATGGGTCCATAAAGATTTGGACCCCCTCTCCCCCCCCTACCCCCTCTTCACAGCCCCACCAGCCAAATGGGTGTCGTCGTCCGTCCCCCCCCCCCCGCCCCCCCCGCACCCCCCTTCCTCCATATCTATTGTTCCAGAGA
>CM074611.1:47500-163500 GCA_037305975.1 Chrysolophus pictus
ACGTGCCCCCAGGACCCACCCCCTCCATGGGGACCAGTGGGGGTGGTTTTGGGGGGGGAGGGACGGCAGGGGGGGGGGTGGAACCCAAATCCCATTGGTTGGAGCCACCCCCTTGGCTGCTACAAAAGCTTGGAACCTTCTGAGGAGGCTCAGCTCTGCAGCTCCGGCATGGTGAGTGTTGGATCTCTGGGTTCCCCCTCCTTTTGGGGGGGTGGGTTTATGGGGTCCGTGGTTCAGGCTGGGTATGGTGGTCCCTCACCCCCTTCTTTTAGTGGGCTGTGGGACCAGATGTGTCTTTGCTGTAGGGGTCCCATCCTGATAGGTGGGAATGGGTTCTATGGAGGAGAATGGGGTCCACTGCCCACCCATGGGGGGTTTATGGGGTACAGTGGGGCAGGGTGGGATCCCCTCCACCAGATGCCCAATTTAAGGTGGGAACGGACCCAAATTGGGGCAGAGAGGGGGGTCCCTTCCTCGCCCATCCCCTTCCCTCGGGGTGAGCTCTGTGGTGTCAACGGGGTGACAACCATCCCGACCCCAAACCTTCTTAGAGTCCTCTCTGAGGAGCGGTGAAGATGGTGCTTCACGGCCTGCTTCTCCTCTGGAGTTGGTTCCTGCTGCGATGCGGTGAGTCCCACTGGGCCAAAATCGCTGTTTTTTCACCCAAATCCCACCCCATCCCTCTCCGTCTTTATCCCCCCTATTCCCACCCTCCTCCCAGCTCCCACCTCCAACCCCCCAAAAATCGGCACTTCCAGTCTCCAGATCTTCCCACCCTTTCACATTTACTCTTCCTTTACCCTTTCAACTCCAAATCCATCATTTCCAACTCCAGAATCCATCCACTCTTTCCTTGCAATTCTTCCTTTCCACCTCCAGTCCCAAATCTGCCATTTCCAACCCCAAAATCCATCCAGCCTTTCACAGCAACTCTTCCTTCACCCCTCCAGCCCCAAATCTGCCATTTCCAGCCCCGAAATCCACCCACCCTTTCATTGCAACGTTTCCTTTCCACTTCCAACCCCAAAACCACCATTTCCAACCCCAAAATCCATACACATTTGCTCTTCCTTTCCAGTTCAAACCCCAAATTCGGCATTTCCAACCCCAAAATCCACCTACTCTTTCCTTTTTGACCCCAAATTCAACATTTGTAACCCCGAATCCATCTATCCTTTCCTTTCTGACCCCAAATTCAACATTTATAACCCCAAATCCATCCATCCTTTCCTTTCTGACCCCAAATTCAACATTTATAACCCCCAAATCCACCCATCCTTTCCTTTCTGACCCCAAATTCAACATTTATAACCCCAAATCCATCCATCCTTTCCTTGCTTTCCCTTTTCGACCCCAAATTCAACATTTATAACCCCAAAATCCATCCATCCTTTCCTTGCTTTCCCTTTTTGACCCCAAATTCAACATTTATAACCCCAAAATCCATCCACCCTTTCCTTGCTTTCCCTTTTTGACCCCAAATTCAACATTTATAACCCCAAATCCATCCATCCTTTCCTTTCTGACCCCAAATTCAACATTTATAACCCCAAAATCCATCTATCCTTTCCTTTCTGACCCCAAATTCAACATTTATAACCCCCAAATCCATCTATCCTTTCCTTTCTGACCCCAAATTCAACATTTATAACCCCAAAATCCACCCATCCTTTCCTTTCTGACCCCAAATTCAACATTTATAACCCCAAAATCCATCCATCCTTTCCTTGCTTTCCCTTCTTGACCCCAAATTCAACATTTATAACCCCAAAATCCATCCATCCTTTCCTTGCTTTCCCTTCTTGACCCCAAATTCAACATTTATAACCCCAAAATCCATCCATCCTTTCCTTGCTTTCCCTTCTTGACCCCAAATTCAACATTTATAACCCCAAATCCATCTATCCTTTCCTTTCTGACCCCAAATTCAACATTTATAACCCCCAAATCCACCCATCCTTTCCTTTCTGACCCCAAATTCAACATTTATAGCCCCAAAATCCATCCATCCTTTCCTTGCTTTCCCTTCTTGACCCCAAATTCAACATTTATAACCCCATATCCATCCATCCTTTCCTTTCCGACCCCAAATTCAACATTTATAACCCCAAAACCCACCCACCCTTTCCTTGCTTTCCCTTCTTGACCCCAAATCTGCCATTTCCAATCCCAGAGCCCACCCGCCTTTTCCTCACAGTTCTCCCTTTTCATTCCCAGCGCCCAGATTTGGTGTTTTTAGCCCCAAAACCACTCAGCCCCTCTAACTGCACCGTCCCCTTTTTCCCAAGGGTGCACGGCAGCCCAACCCCTATACACGCCCCTAGAGAATCCCCACCCTGTATTTTTTGGGGGGGTCACGCACAGAAGTGGAGAAACAGAAGTTTTTAGTGGGAAGAGAGGGAAAATTTGGGAATTTCTGCCTTTTTTTTTGGTACAAATTCACCTCGTTTGGTGAGGAGTGGATTCTCCGCTGTCTGATATGGGATTGTGACTCTTCCCGTTGTCGTTCCCAGGTGCGGACCCACAACCCCACACCAGCAACAAGCTGTGCTCTGGGGTCCGTTGTGGACCTGGTACGGTTTGTAGGGTTTCAGATGATGGACCCAAATGTGTCACAGTGCCCTCGTGCAAGAACTACCCATGCCCAAAAGGTACGCAGGGCGCATCGGGAAGCCTGGTCCGTTTCGTTCCCATAAGGGCAGCCGCTGGGATATATGGGAATGGAGTCTGGGGTGGTGGGGGGACGTCCCAGTTCATCCCATTGTCATCCTTTGGGATCACTAATTGTGATTTGGGATCAGTGTGGGATGGTGGGTGGGATGTCCCAGTTCATCCCGTTGCCATCCTGTAGGATCACCAGTCATGATTTGGGATCCGTGTTTGGGATGTCCCAGTTCATCCCATTACCATCCTTTGGGATCACCAGTCGTGATTTGGGATCAGTGTGGGGTGGTGGGTGGGATGTCCCAGTTCATCCCATTGCCATCCTGTAGGATCACCAGTCATGATTTGGGATCCGTGTTTGGGATGTCCCAGTTCATCCCATTGCAGTCATGTAGGATCACCAGTCATGATTCGGGATCCGTGTTTGGGATGTCCCAGTTCATCCCATTGCCATCCTGTAGGATCACCAGCAGTGATTTGGGATCAGTGTGGGGTGGTGGGTGGGATGTCCCAGTTCATCCCATTGCCATCCTGTAGGATCACCAGCAGTGATTTGGGATCCGTGTTTGGGATGTCCCAGTTCATCCCATTGCCATCCTTTGGGATCACCAGCAGTGATTTGGGATCAGTGTGGGATGGTTGGAGGGATGTCCCAGTTCATCCCGTTGCAATCATGTAGGATCACCAGTCGTGATTTGGGATCAGTGTGGGATGGTTGGTGGGATGTCCCAGTTCATCCCATTGCCATCCTGTAGGATCACCAGTCATGATTTGGGATCTGTGTTTGGGATGTCCCAGTTCATCCCATTGCCATCCTGTAGGATCACCAGCAGTGATTTGGGATCAGTGTGAGATGGTGGTTGGGATGTCCCACTTCATCCCATTGCTATCCTGTAGGATCACAAGCTGTGATTTGGGATCAGTGTGGGATGGTGTTTGGGATGTCCCAGTTCATCCCATTGCCGTCCTGTAGGATCACCAGCAGTGATTTGGGATCAGTGCGAAATGGTGGGTGGGATGTCCCAGTTCATCCCATTGCCATCCTGTAGGATCACCAGCAGTGATTTGGGATCAGTGTGGGATGGTGGGTGGGATGTCCCAGTTCATCCCATTACCATCCTTTGGGATCACCAGTCGTGATTTGGGATCAGTGTGGGATGGTGGGTGTGATGTCCCAGTTCATCCCATTGCCAGCCTGTAGGATCACCAGCAGTGATTTGGGATCAGTGTGGGATGGTTGGAGGGATGTCCCAGTTCATCCCGTTGCAATCATGTAGGATCACCAGTCGTGATTTGGGATCAGTGTGGGATGGTTGGTGGGATGTCCCAGTTCATCCCATTGCCATCCTGTAGGATCACCAGTAGTGATTCGGGATCAGTGTAGGATGGTGGTTGGGATGTCCCAATTCATCCCATTGCCATCCTGTAGGATCACTAATTGTGATTTGGGATCAGTGTGGGATGGTAGTTGGGATGTCCCACTTCATCCCATTGCCATCCTGTAGGATCACCAACAGTGATTTGGGATCAGTGTGGGATGGTGTTTGGGATGTCCCAGTTCATCCCATTGCCATCCTTTGGGATCACTAATTGTGATTTGGGATCAGTGTGGGATGGTGGTTGGGATGTCCCACTTCATCCCATTGCCAGCTTGTAGGATCACAAGCTGTGATTTGGGATCAATGTGAGATGGTTGGAGGGATGTCCCAGTTCATCCCATTGCCGTCCTGTAGGATCATCAGCAGTGATTTGGGATCAGTGTGGGGTGGTGGTTGGGATGTCCCAGTTCATCCCATTGCCATCCTGTAGGATCACCAGCAGTGATTTGGGATCAGTGTGGGATGGTGGGTGGGATGTCCCAGTTCATCCCATTGCCAGCTTGTAGGATCACCAGCAGTGATTTAGGATCAGTGTGGGATGGTGGTTGGGATGTCCCAGTTCATCCCATTGCCATCCTTTCAGATCACCAGACATGATTTGGGATCAGTGTGGGGTGGTGGGTGGGATGTCCCAGTTCATCCCATTGCCAGCTTGTAGGATCACCAGCAGTGATTTAGGATCAGTGTGGGATGGTTGGAGGGATGTCCCAGTTCATCCCATTGCCATCCTGTAGGATCACCAGTCGTGATTTGGGATCAGTGTGGGATGGTGGTTGGGATGTCCCAGTTCATCCCATTGCCATCCTGTAGGATCACAAGCTGTGATTTGGGATCAGTGTGGGATGGTTGGAGGGATGTCCCAGTTCATCCCATTGCCATCCTGTAAGGATTCCCATGGTGATTTGGGATCAGAGTGTGGGATGGTGCCCTGTGTGCGTCCAGTAGAACTCATGCAAGGATTTCCTTTGTGAAGCTGGAACAGAATGCCAGATGCTGAACGGGCAGCCCAGGTGCGTCCCATTGCCTTCGTGCAAAAACACCCGTTGTGAAGATGGAACAGAGTGCAGGATGGTCGGTGGGTCACCCCAGTGCATCCCGTTGCCATCCTGCAAAAACACCCATTGTGAAGCAGGAACAGAGTGCAGGATGGTGCATGGATCACCCCAATGCATCCCTCTGCCGTCTTGCAAGAACACCCGTTGTGAAGCTGGAACAGAGTGCAGGATGATCGGTGGCTCACCCCAGTGCATCCCGTTGCCTTCGTGCAAGAACACCCGTTGTGAAGATGGAACAGAATGCAAAATGGTGCATGGGTCTCCCCAATGCATCCCATTGCCTTCATGCAAAAACACCCGTTGTGACGCAGGAACAGAATGCAAGATGGTCCATGGGTCACCCAAGTGTGTTCCTCTTCCTTCCTG
The DNA here is from genome assembly GCA_037305975.1 of Chrysolophus pictus. NCBI lineage: Eukaryota > Metazoa > Chordata > Aves > Galliformes > Phasianidae > Chrysolophus > Chrysolophus pictus. Next base: position 52,965 of record CM074611.1, read on the forward strand.
CAAAAACACCCGCTGTGAAGATGGAACAGAGTGTAAGATGGTGGACGGATGGCCCAAGTGCATCCCGTTGCCTTCCTGCAAAAACACCCGTTGTGGAGCAGGAACAGAATGCAGGATGGTGCATGGATCACCCCAATGCATCCCGTTGCCTTCCTGCAAAAACACCCATTGTGAAGATGGAACAGAATGCAAGATGGTGCATGGCTCACCCCAATGCATCCCTCTGCCGTCTTGCAAGAACACCCGTTGTGAAGCTGGAACAGAGTGCAGGATGATCGGTGGCTCACCCCAGTGCATCCCGTTGCCTTCGTGCAAAAACACTCGATGTGATGCAGGAACAGAGTGCAGGATGATCGGTGGGTCACCCCAGTGCATCCCGTTGCCATCCTGCAAAAACACCCATTGTGGTGCTGGAACAGAGTGCAGGATGGTGCATGGCTCACCCCAGTGCATCCCTCTGCCTTCGTGCAAAAACACCCGTTGTGAAGATGGAACGGAGTGCAGGATGATCGGTGGGTCACCCCAGTGCATCCCATTGCCTTCATGCAAAAACACCCGTTGTGAAGCAGGAACAGAGTGCAGGATGGTCCATGGGTCACCCCAGTGCATCCCTCTGCCTTCGTGCAAAAACACCCGTTGTGGTGCTGGAACAGAATGCAAGATGGTTGGTGGGTCACCCCAGTGCATCCCGTTGCCATCCTGCAAAAACACCCGTTGTGACGCAGGAACAGAATGCAAGATGGTCCATGGGTCACCCAAGTGTGTTCCTCTTCCTTCCTGCAAAAACACCCGCTGTGAAGATGGAACAGAGTGTAAGATGGTGGACGGATGGCCCAAGTGCATCCCATTGCCTTCGTGCAAAAACACCCGTTGTGGAGCAGGAACAGAGTGCAGGATGGTGCACGGCTCACCCCAATGCATCCCGTTGCCATCCTGCAAGAACACCCGTTGTGATGCAGGAACAGAGTGCAGGATGGTGCACGGCTCACCCCAATGCATCCCGTTGCCTTCGTGCAAGAACACCCATTGTGGAGCAGGAACAGAATGCAAGATGGTGCATGGCTCACCCCAATGCATCCCGTTGCCATCCTGCAAAAACACCCGTTGTGGAGCAGGAACTCGGTGCAAGGTGGTGGACGGGATGCCCAAATGCGTCCCGTTGCCTTCCTGCAACAACTTCCACTGCGATACGGGAACGGTGTGCAGGATGGTGGGCGGGTGGCCCCAGTGCGTCCCATTGCCTTCGTGCAAGAACACCCGTTGTGGAGCAGGAACTCGATGCAAGATGGTGGATGGGGTCCCCAAATGCGTCCCGTTGCCGTCGTGCAAAAATTTCCACTGCAAGGCTGGAACGCGATGCAGGATGGTGAGAGGGTGGCCTCAGTGCATCCCCACCCCATCGTGTCGGATGTTCCCCTGCAAGGAAGGGACTCGGTGTCAGATGGTGGCTGGGAAACCACGCTGCGTCCCCAAACCTTCATGCCGTCACCTCAGCTGCGGGGAGGGCACACGGTGCAAGATGGTGGACGATTGGCCACGCTGCGTCCACGCCTCGCCGAGCTGCCGGGATATTCGGTGCCGGAAGGGGACCCGTTGCCAAATGGTGGAAGGGTGGCCCAAGTGTGTTCACAAGTTGCTCCTCCGGAGGGAATTGCCTCCTGTCTCGTGCAACAACGTCCCCTGTGAGAGCGGGACGGTGTGCAGGATGGAGGGAGGTTCGCCTCGGTGTGTCCCAAGCAAGACGTCTCCAACGCAGCCTTCTTGCAGAGTGCACTGTCCCAAGAGGACCACGTGCCAGATGAGAGATGGGTGGCCCCACTGCGTCCACCCCACACCCTCCTGCAGCGCCATCCAATGCCAGAAGGGAACAGAGTGCCAAATAGTCAACGGTTGGCCACGGTGCGTCCAAAGCAAAGCATCCCAGGGAAAACCATGCCGGGATTTTTCCTGTCCCAAAGGGACCTCGTGCAAGGTGACCGATGGCCAACCCCACTGCGTCCACAACCCGCCTTCCTGCCATGACATCCAGTGCCAGAATGGGACTGTGTGCCACATGGTCAACGATTGGCCTTGGTGTGGTCCCACCAAGGCGCCCCACGTGCCAAACGTCCAGAAAACTCCGACCTGTGAGGGCATCCGTTGCCAAAAGGGGATGGTGTGTAAAATCCTGGAGGGTTGGCCCAAGTGCGTTGGCCCCATGCCGTCGTGTGGGGACATCCACTGTTCCCTGGGCACTGTGTGCAAGATGGTCAATGGTTGGCCAAAATGTGCTCACGAACCGCTCTCCTGCAGCAACATCCAGTGCCAGAAAGGAACCACGTGTCAGATGGTGGATGGCTGGCCACGCTGCGTCCAAATCAAGGTGACCCCAAGACTACCTTCTTGCAGTGACATTCATTGTCCTAAAGGAACCACGTGTAAGATGATGGATGGACATCCTCAGTGTATTCAAAACCAGCCAACCTGCAGTGACATCCAGTGCCAGAAAGGAACCACGTGTCAGATGGTGGATGGTTGGCCACAGTGTGTCCAAATCAAGGTAGCCCCAAGGCAACCCTCCTGCAGTGACATCCATTGTGCCAAGGGAACTTCTTGTAAGATGATGGATGGACATCCTCAGTGTGTCCATGACCAACCCACCTGCAGTGACATCCAGTGCCAGAAAGGAACCACGTGTCAGATGGTGGATGGTTGGCCACGCTGTGTCCAAATCAAGGTGACCCCAAGGAGACCTTCATGCAGTGACCTCCACTGTCCTAAAGGAACCACGTGTAAGATGATGGATGGACATCCTCAGTGTGTCCATGACCAACCCACCTGCAGTGACATCCAGTGCCAGAAAGGAACCACGTGTCAGATGGTGGATGGTTGGCCACGCTGCGTCCAAATCAAGGTGACCCCAAGGAGACCTTCCTGCAGTGACATCCATTGCCCTAAGGGAACTTCTTGTAAGATGATGGATGGACATCCTCAGTGTATTCAAAACCAGCCCACCTGCAGTGACATCCAGTGCCAGAAAGGAACCACGTGTCAGATGGTGGATGGTTGGCCACGCTGCGTCCAAATCAAGGTGACTCCACGTAGACCTTCCTGCAGTGACATTCACTGTGCTAAAGGAACCACGTGTAAGATGATGGATGGACATCCTCAGTGTATTCAAAATCAGCCCAGCTGCAGTGACATCCAGTGCCAGAAAGGAACCACGTGTCAGATGGTGGATGGTTGGCCACAGTGTGTCCAAATCAAGGTGACCCCAAGACTACCTTCTTGCAGTGACCTCCACTGTCCTAAAGGAACCACATGTAAGATGATGGATGGACATCCTCAGTGTGTCCATGACCAGCCCAGCTGCAGTGACACCCAGTGCCAGAAAGGAACCACGTGTCAGATGGTGGATGGTTGGCCACGCTGCGTCCAAATCAAAGTAGCTCCAAGGAGACCTTCATGCAGTGACCTCCACTGTCCTAAAGGAACCACGTGTAAGATGATGGATGGACATCCTCAGTGTATTCAAAACCAACCCAGCTGCAGTGACATCCAGTGCTCCAAGGGAACCACGTGTCAGATGGTGGATGGTTGGCCACGCTGCGTCCAAATCAAGGTGACCCCAAGGCAACCTACCTGCAGTGACATCCACTGTTCCAAGGGAACTTCTTGTAAGATGATGGATGGACATCCTCAGTGTATTCAAAACCAACCCACCTGCAGTGACATCCAGTGCCAGAAAGGAACCACGTGTCAGATGGTGGATGGTTGGCCACGCTGCGTCCAAATCAAGGTAGCCCCAAGGCAACCTACTTGCAGTGACATCCACTGTCCCAAGGGAACTTCTTGTAAGATGATGGATGGACATCCTCAGTGTATTCAAAACCAGCCCACCTGCAGTGACATCCAGTGCCAGAAAGGAACCACGTGTCAGATGGTGGATGGTTGGCCACGCTGTGTCCAAATCAAAGTATCTCCAAGGAGACCTTCCTGCAGTGACCTCCACTGTGCTAAAGGAACCACGTGTAAGATGATGGATGGACATCCTCAGTGTGTCCATGACCAACCCACCTGCAGTGACATCCAGTGCTCCAAGGGAACCACGTGTCAGATGGTGGATGGTTGGCCACACTGCATCCAACTCAAGGTGACCCCAAGGCAACCCTCCTGCAGTGACATCCATTGCCCTAAGGGAACTTCTTGTAAGATGATGGATGGACATCCTCAGTGTATTCAAAATCAGCCCAGCTGCAGTGACATCCAGTGCTCCAAGGGAACCACGTGTCAGATGGTGGATGGTTGGCCACACTGCATCCAACTCAAGGTGACCCCAAGGCAACCCTCCTGCAGTGACATCCATTGCCCTAAGGGAACTTCTTGTAAGATGATGGATGGACATCCTCAGTGTATTCAAAACCAGCCCAGCTGCAGTGACATCCAGTGCTCCAAGGGAACCACGTGTCAGATGGTGGATGGTTGGCCACGCTGCGTCCAAATCAAGGTGACCCCAAGACTACCTTCTTGCAGTGACCTCCACTGTCCTAAAGGAACCACGTGTAAGATGATGGATGGACATCCTCAGTGTGTCCATGACCAACCCAGCTGCAGTGACATCCAGTGCCAGAAAGGAACCACGTGTCAGATGGTGGATGGTTGGCCACGCTGCGTCCAAATCAAGGTATCTCCACGTAGACCTTCCTGCAGTGACCTCCACTGTGCTAAAGGAACCACGTGTAAGATGATGGATGGACATCCCCAGTGTATTCAAAATCAGCCCAGCTGCAGTGACATCCAGTGCCAGAAAGGAACCACGTGTCAGATGGTGGATGGTTGGCCACGCTGTGTCCAAATCAAGGTGACCCCAAGGCTACCCACCTGCAGTGACATCCACTGTGCTAAAGGGACCACGTGTAAGATGATGGGTGGACATCCTCAGTGTGTCCATGATCAACCCAGCTGCAGTGACATCCAGTGCCAGAAAGGAACCACGTGTCAGATGGTGGATGGTTGGCCACGCTGCGTCCAAATCAAGGTAGCCCCAAGACTACCTTCGTGCAGTGACATTCATTGTCCTAAAGGGACCACGTGTAAGATGATGGATGGACATCCCCAGTGTGTCCATGACCAGCCCAGCTGCAGTGACATCCAGTGCTCCAAGGGAACCACGTGTCAGATGGTGGATGGTTGGCCACGCTGCATCCAAATCAATGTATCTCCAAGGAGACCTTCTTGCAGTGACATCCATTGCCCTAAGGGAACTTCTTGTAAGATGATGGATGGACATCCTCAGTGTATTCAAAATCAGCCCAGCTGCAGTGACGTCCAGTGCCAGAAAGGAACCACGTGTCAGATGGTGGAGGGTTGGCCACGCTGCGTCCAAATCAAGGTATCTCCACGTAGACCTTCCTGCAGTGACCTCCACTGTGCTAAAGGAACCACGTGTAAGATGATGGATGGACATCCCCAGTGTATTCAAAATCAGCCCAGCTGCAGTGACATCCAGTGCCAGAAAGGAACCACGTGTCAGATGGTGGATGGTTGGCCACAGTGTGTCCAAATCAAGGTGACCCCAAGGCTACCCACCTGCAGTGACATCCACTGTGCTAAAGGGACCACGTGTAAGATGATGGGTGGACATCCTCAGTGTGTCCATGATCAACCCAGCTGCAGTGACATCCAGTGCCAGAAAGGAACCACGTGTCAGATGGTGGATGGTTGGCCACGCTGCGTCCAAATCAAGGTGACCCCAAGACTACCTTCGTGCAGTGACATTCATTGTCCTAAAGGGACCATGTGTAAGATGATGGATGGACATCCCCAGTGTATTCAAAACCAGCCCAGCTGCAGTGACATCCAGTGCTCCAAGGGAACCACGTGTCAGATGGTGGATGGCTGGCCACGCTGCATCCAAACCAAGACAAGGCAACCTTCCTGCAGGGACATGCAGTGTCCCAAAGGGACTTCTTGTAGGATGAAAGAGGGGTGGCCTGAATGTGTGCACAACCAGCCCTCCTGTCGTGATGTCCAATGTCAGAAGGGAACAGAGTGTCAGATGGTCAATGGTTGGCCCCAGTGTGTGCAGACAAAGACTTCCATCAGGAGACCCACCTGTACTGATGTCCAGTGTTCCAAAGGTTCAGCGTGTCAGATGGTTAATGGTTGGCCTCAGTGTGTCCAAGCCAAGGTGGCCCCAAGGCAGCCTTCCTGCAGGGACATGCAGTGTCCTAAAGGAACCTCATGTAGGATGATGGATGGTTGGCCCCAGTGTGAGCAGAACCAGCCCTCCTGTCATGATGTCCAATGTCAGAAGGGAACGGAGTGTCAGATGGTGGACGGTTGGCCACAGTGTGTCCAAATCAAGACTTCCATCAGGAGACCCACCTGTACTGATGTCCACTGCTCCAAAGGTTCAGTGTGTGAGATGGTCAATGGTTGGCCACAGTGTGTCCAAGCCAAGGTAACCCCAAGGCAGCCTTCCTGCCAAGATATCCATTGTCCCAAAGGAACATCATGTAGGATGATAGACGGGTGGCCCCAGTGTGTTCAGAACCAGCCCTCCTGCCAGGATGTTCAATGTCAGAAGGGAACAGACTGTCAGATGATCAATGGTTGGCCACAGTGTGTGCAGACAAAGACTTCCATCAGGAGACCCACCTGTACTGATGTCCAGTGTTCCAAAGGTTCATTGTGCCAGTTGGTGGATGGTTGGCCTCAGTGTATTCAAGCCAAGGTGACCCCAAGGCAGCCTTCTTGCCAAGATATCCATTGTCCCAAAGGAACATCTTGTAGGATGAGAGATGGTTGGCCTCAGTGTGTTCAGAACCAGCCCTCGTGCCAGGATGTCCAATGTCAGAAGGGAACAGAGTGTCAGATGGTGGATGGATGGCCACGGTGTGTCCAAATCAAGACTTCCATCAGGAGACCCACCTGTACTGATGTCCAATGTTCCAAAGGTTCAGCGTGTCAGATGGTGAATGGTTGGCCACAGTGTGTCCAAGCCAAGGTGGCCCCAAGGCAGCCTTCCTGCCAAGATATCCGTTGTCCTAAAGGAACATCATGTAGGATTAGAGATGGGTGGCATCAATGTGTGCACAACCAGCCCTCGTGCCAGGATGTCCAATGTCAGAAGGGAACAGAGTGTCAGATGGTGGACGGATGGCCACGGTGTGTGCAGACAAAGACTTCCATCAGGAGACCCACCTGTACTGATGTCCAATGTTCCAAAGGTTCAGCGTGTCAGATGGTGAATGGTTGGCCTCAGTGTGTCCAAGCCAAGCTGGCCCAAAGGCAGCCTTCCTGCAGGGACATCCATTGTCCCAAAGGCACATCGTGTAGGATGAGAAATGGGAGGCCTGAATGTTTGCAGAACCAGCCCTCGTGCCAGGATGTTCAGTGTCAGAAGGGAACGGAGTGTCAGATGGTGGATGGATGGCCACGGTGTGTGCAGACAAAGACTTCCATCAGGAGACCCACCTGTAGTGATGTCCAGTGTTCCAAAGATTCAGTGTGCCAGTTGGTGGATGGTTGGCCTCAGTGTGTCCAAGCCAAGGTGGCCCCAAGGCAGCCTTCTTGCCAAGATATCCATTGTCCCAAAGGAACCTCATGTAGGATTAGAGATGGGTGGCCTCAATGCATGCAGAACCAGCCCTCCTGTCATGATGTCCAATGTCAGAAGGGAACAGAGTGTCAGATGGTCAATGGTTGGCCCCAGTGTGTCCAAATCAAGACTTCCATCAGGAGACCCACCTGTAGTGATGTCCAATGTTCCAAAAGTTCATTGTGTGAGATGGTGAATGGTTGGCCTCAGTGTATCCAAGCCAAGGTGGCCCCAAGGCAGCCTTCTTGCCAAGATATCCATTGTCCTAAAGGAACCTCATGTAGGATGACAGACGGGTGGCCTCAGTGTGTTCAGAACCAGCCCTCGTGCCAGGATGTCCAATGTCAGAAGGGAACGGAGTGTCAGATGGTGGATGGATGGCCACGGTGTGTGCAGACAAAGACTTCCATCAGGAGACCCACCTGTACTGATGTCCACTGCTCCAAGGGTACGTTGTGTGAGATGGTCAATGGTTGGCCTCAGTGTGTCCAAGCCAAGGTGGCCCCAAGGCAGCCTTCCTGCCAAGATATCCATTGTCCCAAAGGAACATCTTGTAGGATGACAGATGGGTGGCCCCAGTGTGTTCAGAACCAGCCCTCCTGCCAGGATGTCCAATGTCAGAAGGGAACGGAGTGTCAGATGGTCAATGGTTGGCCACGGTGTGTGCAGACAAAGACTTCCATCAGGAGACCCACCTGTACTGATGTCCACTGCTCCAAAGGTTCAGCGTGTCAGATGGTGGATGGTTGGCCTCAGTGTGTCCAAGCCAAGCTGGCCCCAAGGCAGCCTTCCTGCAGGGACATCCACTGTCCCAAAGGAACATCGTGTAGGATGAGAGATGGTTGGCCTCAGTGTGTTCAGAACCAGCCCTCGTGCCAGGATGTCCAATGTCAGAAGGGAACGGAGTGTCAGATGGTCAGTGGTTGGCCACGGTGTATCCAAATCAAGACTTCCATCAGGAGACCCACCTGTAGTGATGTCCAATGTTCCAAAAGTTCAGTGTGTCAGATGGTGAATGGTTGGCCTCAGTGTGTCCAAGCCAAGGTGGCCCCAAGGCAGCCTTCCTGCCAAGATATCCATTGTTCTAAAGGGACATCATGTAGGATTATAGACGGGTGGCCCCAGTGTGTTCAGAACCAGCCCTCCTGTCATGATGTCCAATGTCAGAAGGGAACACAGTGTCAGATGGTGGATGGTTGGCCCCAGTGTGTCCAAATGAAGACTTCCATCAGGAGACCCACCTGTACTGATGTCCAGTGCTCCAAAGGTTCAGCGTGTCAGATGGTCAATGGTTGGCCACAGTGTATCCAAGCCAAGATGGCCCCAAGGCAGCCTTCCTGCCAAGATATCCATTGTCCTAAAGGAACCTCATGTAGGATGACAGATGGGTGGCCCCAGTGTGTTCAGAACCAGCCCTCCTGCCAGGATGTCCAATGTCAGAAGGGAACGGAGTGTCAGATGGTGGATGGATGGCCACGGTGTGTCCAAATCAAGACTTCCATCAGGAGACCCACCTGTACTGATGTCCAATGTTCCAAAGTTTCAGTGTGTGAGATGGTCAATGGTTGGCCTCAGTGTGTCCAAGCCAAGCTGGCCCCAAGGCAGCCTTCCTGCAGGGACGTGCAGTGTCCTAAAGGAACATCGTGTAGGATGATGGATGGGTGGCCTCAGTGTGTTCAGAACCAGCCCTCGTGCCAGGATGTCCAATGTCAGAAGGGAACAGAGTGTCAGATGGTGGATGGATGGCCACGGTGTGTCCAAATCAAGACTTCCATCAGGAGACCCACCTGTACTGATGTCCAATGTTCCAAAGGTTCAGCGTGTCAGATGGTGAATGGTTGGCCACAGTGTGTCCAAGCCAAGGTGGCCCCAAGGCAGCCTTCCTGCCAAGATATCCGTTGTCCTAAAGGAACCTCATGTAGGATGACAGATGGGTGGCCCCAGTGTGTTCAGAACCAGCCCTCCTGCCAGGATGTCCAATGTCAGAAGGGAACAGAGTGTCAGATGGTCAATGGTTGGCCCCAGTGTGTCCAAATCAAGACTTCCATCAGGAGACCCACCTGTACTGATGTCCACTGCTCCAAAGGTATGATGTGTCAGTTGGTGGATGGTTGGCCTCAGTGTATTCAAGCCAAGGTGGCCCCAAGGCAGCCTTCCTGCCAAGATATCCATTGTCCCAAAGGAACATCTTGTAGGATTAGAGATGGGTGGCCTCAGTGTGTGCACAACCAGCCCTCGTGCCAGGATGTCCAATGTCAGAAGGGAACGGAGTGTCAGATGGTGGATGGTTGGCCCCAGTGTGTGCAGACAAAGACTTCAATCAGGAGACCCACCTGTACTGATGTCCAATGTTCCAAAAGTTCAGTGTGTCAGATGGTGAATGGTTGGCCTCAGTGTGTCCAAGCCAAGGTGACCCCAAGGCAGCCTTCCTGCAGCGACATGCAGTGTCCTAAAGGGACATCATGCAGGATGACAGATGGGTGGCCCCACTGTGTCCAAAATCGTCCCTCCTGCAGTGACATCCGCTGCCAGAAGGGAACAGAGTGCCAAATGGTCAACGGTTGGCCACGGTGTGTCCAAATCAAGACCTCCCCGAGGCGACCTTCCTGTGAGGACATCCAGTGTCCCAAAGGGATCGCGTGCAAGATGCTACACGGGCAGCCCCAATGCATCCATCGACAACCCTCCTGCAGTGACATCCAGTGCCAGAAAGGGACAGCATGCCAGATCATAGACGGGTGGCCCCAGTGCGTCCAACGCAGCCCCTCCTGCACCGACATCCAATGTCAGATGGGCACCGTGTGCCGAATGCTTGACAGGTGGCCACGGTGTGTCCAAACGATGGCATCCACGAGGCAACCTTCCTGCATGGACATCCTCTGTCCCAAAGGCACAGCCTGCACCATGGCGGAGGGCAAACCCCGCTGCCATCCCAGCCAACCCCTCCTCCTCGCTGCATCGCGGGTTCTTCCTGCTCCTCTCCCCAAAACTCCCACTGAGGTTTCTGTTGTCCCCTCCTTGTGCCGTGGAGCCAACTGTGCTGGGCTCCCCCCGTCCTGCCAACACGTCAGCTGTCAACCCGGCACCATTTGCATCCTGCTACACGGCCGCCCCACCTGCATCTCCCGACCTTCCTGCAAGAACCTCCGCTGCAAAGCGGGCACGGGCTGCAAAATCATCAAGGGTTGGCCCCGTTGTGTCCGTATCCCATCCTGCCAGGACCTGCAATGCCCAAGTGGGACGGCGTGCAGGGCAGTGCAAGGTTGGCCCAAATGCGTGAGGATGGCGAGGAGCGCTCCGGTAGCATCGTGTGCCAACAAGATTTGCCCACCAGGCACCTCATGCCACATGGCCAAGGGCATCCCCCACTGCATCCCCCAACGCCCCAACTGCTCTACGGTGCGTTGCTCGGACGGAACCGAGTGCCACATGGTGGGAGGTCGACCCAAATGCGTGCCCAACTCACCCAACTGCAGCACAGTCCGATGCCCTGCCGGCACCGCGTGCCAACTGGAGGGTGGTTGGCCGACCTGCGTGCCTAACAAACCATCCTGCAGCACCGTCCGATGCTCTGAGGGGACCACGTGTCGAATGGTGGATGATTGGCCCAAATGTGTCCCCAACAAACCATCCTGCAAAGAGATGTTGTGCCCGGCGGGGACTGAGTGCCAAATGGTGGATGATTGGCCCAAATGTGTGTCCAAGAAGCCAACTTGCAAAGATACGCATTGCCCTCTCGGAACAACGTGTCGGGTGGTGGAGGATTGGCCCAAGTGTGTTCCCAACCAGATGTCCTGCAAAGAAGTGCACTGCCCTCCTGCAACGACCTGCAGAATGGTGGGGGATTGGCCCCGTTGCGTTCCCAACCAGTTGTCCTGCAAAAATATGCATTGTCCCGTTGGGACGACGTGCCAAGTAGTGAAGGATGAACCTCAGTGCGTTCCCAACCAGTTGTCCTGCAAAGATTTCCCGTGTCCAACGGGGACAATTTGTAGGATGGTGGACAACCAACCCAAATGCGAACCCAACAAGATATCCTGCAAAGATTTCCCGTGTCCAACGGGGACAATTTGTAGGATGGCGGACAACCAACCCAAATGCGAACCCTACAAGACGTCTTGCAAAGATTTCCCGTGTCAGACAGGGACAATTTGTAGGATGGTGGACAACCAACCCAAATGCGAACCCAACCAGTTGTCCTGCAAAGATTTTCCATGTCCAACGGGGACAATTTGTAGGATGGTGGACAACCAACCCAAATGCGAGCCCTACAAGATGTCCTGCAAAGATTTCCCGTGTCCAACGGGGACAATTTGTAGGATGGTGGACAACCAACCCAAGTGCGAACCCTACAGGTTGTCCTGCAAAGATTTCCCATGTCCAACGGGGACAATTTGTATGATGGCGGACAACCAACCCAAATGTGAACCCAACAAGATGTCCTGCAACGACATCCATTGCCCAAAGGGCGAAACCTGCAAGCTGACAGAGGAAGGCTCACCCCAATGCGTCCCCACACATCACCCCCCACTCGTCTGCCACGTCCTGAGGCAGTGGAGGTACCGAGCTTTTGATGGGAGGGGGTACAGCTTGGGGGGTCCCTGTGCCCAAACTCTTGTGAGCACTTGTGGTGCCCAGAAGACCTTCCTCAACGTCACGGTTGGGGGACAAGATGGCTCGGGAAGGGCTGCATCCTTTGCCTACGTCATGCTGCAAGGTGATGGCTACGAGGTCGTGCTGGTCCGAGGAGAGGAGAAGATGGCCAGGGTAAGGGGAGTGGGGGGGGGGTGAGAGGAGAGGGGTGGTCTGGGGGGAACCAGGGGCTGTGGGACCTCCTATGTTCCATAATTCCATGAGGAGGTGGTGGGTTTGTGTGTCAGGGATCTTTCCACCACATTTTCAGCCCCCAGGTCCCATATCTAGGTGATAGACTCAGATATCAGGGATCTCCCCACCCCCTTTCCAGCCCCCAGTTCCCATATCTGGGTGGTCAGGGGTCTTCCCACCCTATTTCCAGCCCCTAGACTCCATATCTGGGTGGTCAGGGATCTCCCTACCCCATTTCCAGCCCCCCAGTTCCCATATCTGGGTGGTCAGGGGTCTTCCCACCCCATCTCCAGCCCCCAGCTCCCATATCTGAGTGGTCAAGGGTCTTCCCACCCTATTTCCAGCCCCTAGGCTCCATATCCAAGCAGTGGACCCAGGTATCTGGGATCTCCCCACCCCATTTCCAGCCCCCAGGTCCCGTATCTGGGTGGTCAGGGGTCTTCCCACCCCATTTCCAGCCCCCAGCTCCCATATCTGGGTGGTCAGGGGTCTCCCCACCCCATTTCCAGCCCCCAGGTCCCATATCTAGGTGATAGACTCAGATATCTGGGATCTCCCCACCCCCTTTCCAGCCCCCAGCCCCCATATCTGGGTGGTCAGGGGTCTTCCCACCCCATTTCCAGCCCCTAGGCTCCATATCCAAGCAATGGACCCAGGTATCTGGGATCTCCCCACCCCATTTCCAGCCCCCAGCTCCCATATCTGGGTGGTCAGGGGTCTTCCCACCCTATTTCCAGCCCCTAGACTCCATATCTGGGTGGTCAGGGGTCTCCCCACCCCATTTCCAGCCCCCAGGTCCCGTATCTGAGTGGTCAGGGGTCTTCCCACCCTATTTCCAGCCCCTAGACTCCATATCTGGCTGGTGGACCCAGATATCTAGGATCTCCCAACCCCATTTCCATCCCCCAGCCCCCATCACCGTGCTCCCCATCCCCATCTCCACCCCATTCCCAAATCCTAGGAATTGCCCCCCACCCACAGATATGCAATTCACCCTCATCCCCCCCCTCACTCCAAATCTGCCCCCCCCCTTCCCCCCCAGGTGGCCGGGAGCAACGTCCCACTTCCCCTCCTGATGGTGGGGGGCCGAGTGCGTGTGGAGAGAAGGGGGGGACAGAGAAGAGTGGAGCTGCCCCCGGGGGTGCGCGTGGCCATCGGCGGGGACGGCGCGGTGACGGTGACGGTGCCGGCGGAGCTGCGGGAACAGCTGTGTGGGATCTGTGTCCATCCCGAAAACGGGGCAGGAAAGTGTGGTGAGTGGGGTTATGGGGTGGGATTATGGGGTGAGGAACGAGATTATGGGGTTGTGGGGTGGGATTATGGGGCGAGGAATGCAGTTATAGGGTTTTGGGTGGGATTATGGGGTGAGGAACGAGGTTATGGGGTTATGGAGTGGGATTATGGAGTTATGGGGTGGGATTATGGGGTTGTGGGGTGGGATTATGGGGTGAGGAACAAGGTTATGGAGTTATGGGATGGAATTATGGGATGGGGAGAGCAGTTACAGGGTCTGAGAATGGGATTATGGGGTAAGAAGCACGTTTATGAAGTCTGGGGATGGAATTATGGGATGGGGAGTACAATTATGGGGTCTGGGGATGGGATTATGGGATGGGGAGCGCAGTTACAGGGTCTGGGAATGGGATTATGGGATGGGGAGTACAATTATGGGGTCTGGGGATGGGATTATGGGATGAGGAACAGAGTTGTAGCATCTGGGGATGGGATTATGGGATGGGGAGCGCAGTTACAGGGTCTGGGGATGGGATTATGGGGTAAGAAGCACGTTTATGAAGTCTGGGGATGGGATTACGGGATGGGGAGTACAATTATGGGGTCTGGGGATGGGATTATGGGATGGGAATTGAAGTTATGGGGTCAGGGGATGGGATTATGGGCTGGGGAGCACAGTTACAGGGTCTGTGGATGGGATTATGGGTAGAAAGCACATTTATGAAGTCTGTGAATGGAATTATGTGATGGGGAGTGCAATTATGGGGTCCGGAGTTGGGATTACGGGATTGGGATTATGGGATTGGGATTACGGGACGACAACAAAACCCATCTCCACTCTCCCTCCACCTCCAGCTCCATCCTGCTCCTCCAAACACCCACCGGAGTCGTGTGCCACCGTCCTCAACCCCGTCCCCAACCCCGTCCCCAAACGTCCCCCCTCCAACTCCACCTGCTCAGTCCTCGGGGTCGGCCACGTCCGGACCTTCGATCTCCTCCACCACGATTTTTCGGGTTCTTGCCTCCATCTTTTGGTTGAGGAATGTTCCAGAACCAAAAAAACCCATTTCTTTCGTGTCCTCATCCGGGCCGGATCCGGTGGCATCGTTGGTGTCGTGATCCAGTTGCACCGAACGGTGGTGGAGATGGAAAATGAAAAGGTGATGGTGAGTAAGGATGGGGGGGTGAGTAAAGGGGGAGGAGGAGCGTTGAGTAAAGTGTGAGTAGTGGGGAAGTGGGATCTGGAAGGAGTTATGGGGTCAGAGCGTTCTGTATGGGATGGGAATGGGAGAAGTGGTGATGTGGGGGGCAACAAAATGGGTTGGTTGTGAGAAAAGCAGGGAGTAAAGCATGAGTAAAGTCTGAGTAGGGGATCCGGAAGGAGTTATAGGATCAGAGCGTTCTGTATGGGATGGGAATGGGAGAAGTGGTGACGTGGGGGGGCAACAAAATGGTTTGGTTGTGAGTAAAGCAGGGAGTAAAGCATGAGTAAAGTGTGAGTAGTGGTGAAATGGGATCCAGAAGGAGTTATAGGATCAGAGCGTTCTGTATGGGATGGGAATGGGAGAAGTGGTGATGTGGGGGGGCAACAAAATAGGTTGGTTGTGAGAAAAGCAGGGAGTAAAGCATGAGTAAAGTCTGAGTAGGGGATCCAGAAGGAATTAAAGGATCAGAGTGTTCTGTGTGGGGTGGAGATGGGGAGAAAAGGAGATGTGGGGACAACACGATGGGTTGGTTGTGAGTAAGGCATGGAGTAAACCACGAGTTAGGTCTGAGTAGCGGTGAAATGGGATCCAGAAGGGATTGTAGGATCACAGAGTGATCTGTAAGGGACGGAGATGTGGGGACAACGTGATGGGTCAGCTGTGAGTAAAGCAGGGAGTAAACCACGAGTAAAGTGTGAGTAGCCATGAAATGGGATCCAGAAGGGATTATAGGATCACAGAGTGATCTGTAAGGGACGGAGATGTGGGGACAACGTGATGGGTCAGCTGTGAGTAAAGCAGGGAGTAAACCACGAGTAAGGTCTGAGTAGCGGTGAAATGGGATCCAGAAGGGATTATAGGATCACAGAGTGATCTGTAAGGGACGGAGATGTGGGGACAACGTGATGGGTCAGCTGTGAGTAAAGCAGGGAGTAAACCACGAGTAAAGTGTGAGTAGCCATGAAATGGGATCCAGAAGGATACAAAAGCTGTTCTCTCACCCCCACCAGCTTCACGGCGTGCCCATCTCCCTGCCCTACACGGTGAAGCACTCCGCCCTGACCGTGGAACGGCGGGGGTGGGAGGTGGAGCTGAGGACCCCCTCGGGGCTTCGAGTCGCCTACGATGGGCAGCACGGGAGGGTGAGCGTCCAGGTGGAGAGCTCCTACGGAGGCCAACTCTGCGGGCTCTGCGGGGACTTCGATGGGGACCCCCGTAACGACCTGGCGCCGGCGAGAGGATGGAGAGTTGGGAATGAGGAAGGGTGCGAGGACGGGTCGGAATGTGGGGAGGAGGAGGGGAAAAAGGGAGAGAAAAGGGAAGAGTGTGGGGTGCTGTTGGATAAGGATGGGCCATTCCGGCTCTGCCACGAGGCGGTGCACCCCGAAACGTACTACAGGGATTGTATGGCCGACCGGTGTCACAGCGACGGGGTCTGTCGTGTCGTCGCTGCTTACGTGGCTGCGTGCCAGGAAGTGGGGAAGGAAGTCCTGGAGTGGAGATCCGAGGGGTTCTGTGGTGAGTGGGGCGTAGGGGATAGGGGTGGGATGGGGTACGGGACCATAGGGCGCCCCAAGAACCCAAGGGTGGTGGTGGGATGGGGACACAACCCCAAAGAGCATCCCAAGAGTCCAAGGGTGGTGGTGGGATGGGGATGTGGCCCCATAGAGCATCCCAAGGACCCAAGGGTGGTGGTGGGATGGGGACAGGACCCCATAGAGCATCCCAAGGACCCAAGGATGGTGGTGGGATGGGGATGTGGCCCTATAGAGCATCCTAAGGACCCAAGGGTGGTGGTGGGATGGGGACAGAACCCCATAGAGCACCCCAAGGACCCAAGGGTGGTGGTGGGATGGGGACAGAACCCCATAGAGCATCTCAAGGACCCAAGGATGGTGGTGGGGTGGGGATGTGGTCCCATAGAGCACCCCTAGAGTCCAAGGGTGGTGGTGGGAAGGAGAGACAACCCCATAGAGCATCCCAAGTACCCAAGGGTGGTGGTGGGATGGAGACACAACCCCATAGAGCATCCCAAGGACCCAAGGGTGGTGGTGGGATGGGGACAGAACCCCATAGAGCATCCCAAGGACCCAAGGATGGTGGTGGGATGGGGATGTGGCCCTATAGAGCATCCTAAGGACCCAAGGGTGGTGGTGGGGTGGGGATGTGGACCCAAGGGTGGTGATGGGATGGAGGCACAACCCCATAGAGCATCCCAAGAGTCCAAGGGTGGTGGTGGGGTGGGGACAGAACCCCATAGAGCATCCCAAGAGTCCAAGGGTGGTGGTGGGATGGAGACACAACCCCATAGAGCATCCCAAGAGTCCAAGGGTGGTGGTGGGGTGGGGACAGAACCCCGTAGAGCATCCCAAGGACCCAAGGGTGGTGGTGTGATGGGGATGTGGCCCCATAGAGCATCCCAAGAACCCAAGGGTGGTGGTGGGATGGGGATGTGGCCCCATAGAGCACCCCAAGAACCCAAGGGTGGTGGTGGGATGGGGACAGAACCCCGTAGAGCATCCCAAGGACCCAAGGGTGGTGGTGGGGTGGGGATGTGGCCCCATAGAGCACCCCAAGAACCCAAGGGTGGTGGTGGGAAGGAGACACAACCCCATAGAACGCCCTGGAGAACCCACTGTCCCAAATGTGACGCAGACATCTTGGGTGGGATCCCGACCCCCAAAAAAGGGGACCGAGGACCCTACCCTCAAAGTTCCCTTCACCCCACAGCTCCCAACTGCCCCAAAGGAACCCGCTACGCTCTCTGCATCCCAAACTGTGCCCACGAGTGTCGCGAGGGCTGCGTGTCCCCCCATGACCCCCCCAGGGGGGCCACGAAATGTGGGGCAGCGTCAACAACGTTGGTCACCTCAGGGACGTGTAGGGCTGTGGGGATGCACCACTATCTGAGCTTCGATGGGGCAGCCGTGACCGTGAGGGATAACTGCACCTACGTGGTGGCACGGAGCTGCGGTGAGGATGGAGCCCACCCCCATTTTGAGGTGAAGGCCACAGACCCCCGAGGGGGGGTCAGCAATCGCAGCGTTGTCGTCGTTGTGCATGGACATCAGTTTGTGCTGCGCTCCGGGAAACACGTGGTGGTGAGGAGGAGGAGGAAGGAGGAGGAAGGGGAGGTGGTGGGGTGGGAGTTGGGGGGATGGAGGGGGTGGGGATGGGGATATGGGGGGATGGAGGGGGTGGGAAGGGGAGATGGAGGGGGTGGGAGTGGGGGATATGGGAGGGTGGAGAGGGAGATGGGGGAATTGGAGGGGGAGATGGAGGGGGAGATGGGGGAGATGGAGGGGGAGGTGGAGGGGGAGATGGAGGGGGAGGTGGAGGGGGAGATGGGGGAGATGGAGGGGGTGGGAGTGGGGGGGACAGAGGGGGTGGGGATGGGGATATGGGAGGATGGAGGAGGTGGGAAGGGGAGATGGAGGGGGTGGGAGTGGGGGATATGGGAGGGTGGAGGGGGAGATGGGGGAATTGGAGGGCAATATGGAGGGATGGAAGGAGATGTGGAGGGATGGAGGGGGTGGGGGATATGGGGGATGGAGGGGGAGATGGGGAAGATGGAGGGGGGTGGGAGTGGGGGATATGGAAGGGTGGAGGGGGAGATGGGAGAGATGGAGGGGGTGGGAGTGGGGGGGATGGAGGGGGTGGGGATGGGGATATGGGGGGATGGAGGGGGTGGGAAGGGGAGATGGAGGGGGTGGGAGTGGGGGATATGGGAGGGTGGAGGGGGAGATGGGGGAGATGGAGGGGGAGATGGGGGAGATGGAGGGGGAGATGGGGGAGATGGAGGGGGTGGGAGTGGGGGGGATGGAGGGGGTGGGGATGGGGATATGGGAGGGTGGAGGGGGAGATGGGGGAATTGGAGGGGGAGATCGGGGAGATGGAGGGGGTGGGAGTGGGGGATATGAGGAGATGGAGGGGGAGATGGGGGAGATGGAGGGGGAGATGGGGGAAATGGAGGGCAATATGGAGGGACGGAAGGAGATGTGGGGGGATGGAGGGGGTGAGGAGGGGGATATGGGGAGACAGAAGGGGGTACGGGGGAGATGGGGGATACAGAAGGATGGAGGGGGATGTGGGGGAGATGAAGGGGGTGGGAGCGGGGGATATGGGGGGATGGAGGGGGTGGGGAGGTTGGATTGATGGATGGATGGAAGAAGCTGGATGGGGATGGAAGAGATTGGATGGATGGATGAGGATGGAAGAGGTTGGATGGATGAGGATGGAAGAGGTTGGAAGAGATTGAATGGATAGATGGATGAGGATGGATGGATGAGGATGGATGAGAATGGAAGAGGTTGGATGGATGGATGGATAGATGAAGAGGTTGGGTGGATGGATGGATGAAGACGGATGGATGAAGAGGTTGGAAGAGATTGAATGGATGGATGGATGGATGAAGAAGTTGGATGGATGGATGAGGATGGATGGATGGATGGAAGAAGCTGGATGGATGAAGATGGATGGATGAGGAGGTTGGAAGAGACTGGATGGATGAGGATGGAGAGGACGGATGGATGAAGAGGATGGATGGATGAGGATGGAGAGGATGGAAGAAGCTGGATGGATGAAGATGGATGGATGAGGATGGAGAGGACGGATGGATGAGGATGGAGAGGACGGATGGATGAAGAGGATGGATGGATGAGGATGGAGAGGACGGATGGCTGGATGGATGAAGATGGATGGATGAGGAGGTTGGAAGAGACTGGATGGATGAGGATGGAGAGGACGGATGGATGAAGAGGATGGATGGATGAGGATGGAGAGGATGGAAGAAGCTGGATGGATGAAGATGGATGGATGAGGATGGAGAGGACGGATGGATGAGGATGGAGAGGACGGATGGATGAAGAGGATGGATGGATGAGGATGGAGAGGACGGATGGCTGGATGGATGAAGATGGATGGATGAGGAGGTTGGAAGAGACTGGATGGATGAGGATGGAGAGGACGGATGGATGAAGAGGATGGATGGATGAGGATGGAGAGGATGGATGGCTGGATGGATGAAGATGGATGGATGAGGAGGTTGGAAGAGACTGGATGGATGAGGATGGAGAGGACGGATGGATGGATGAGGATGGAGAGGATGGATGGCTGGATGGATGAAGGTGGATGGATGAGGAGGTTGGAAGAGACTGGATGGATGAGGATGGAGAGGACGGATGGATGAAGAGGATGGATGGATGAGGATGGAGAGGACGGATGGATGAAGAGGATGGATGGATGAGGATGGAGAGGACGGATGGATGGATGAAGGCCAAGTGGTGGGTGATGAGGATCACGGACGACCATCCAGCCCATCACTGCTGGCCCCCAACCCCCCATCCCACCCCCAAAGGTCGACAGCTCCGCGGTGCCGCTGCCCTTCTGCCTGCCACGCCGGGCTGCCTGCCTGGCCCACAAAGGTGCCACCATCCTCCTCGTCACCGACTTCGGCCTCAGCGTCACCGTGGGCCCGGGGGACATGTTGGCCATCACCGTGCCTTCCTCCTACCACAACTCCACCTGTGGTCTATGTGGCAACTTCGATGGTCGTCTCCACAACGACCACTTCCACCGGAACCAGGTGGCCACGTGTCACCGTCTCTGTCCAGGTCCAAAATGTCCCCCGTGTCGGCAGCCTCCCAAAAATGAATACATCCACAGCAAGCTCTGCAACGTCCTGAGGGACCCCCGGGGTCCTTTTGGGGTCTGTCATGAAGTTGTCCGTCCTGGGATCTTCTTTGACATCTGTCTGTGGGAGCTCTGCGAGTCCCCCGGGGACAGGGATGCCCTTGGAGAGGTCCTGGCAGCTTACGATGCTGCTTGTCGCCAGGCTAAGATCCGTGTGGGACCGTGGCGCATCCCCAGGACCTGCCGTGAGTTGGGGACCTTGGGGACGTGGGGTGGGAGGTGGCCTTGGGTGCTCCTCCGTGGGAGGTTGTAGGTGGGAGAACATCAGAATCCAGCCATGGTGGGGCCACCAGAATCCATTCATGATGGGGCTGTAGGAATTCAACCACAGTGGGGCCACCAGAACCCCACCATGGTGAGATCACCAGAATCCAACCACAGTTGGCCACCAGAATCCAACCATGGTGAGGCCACCAGAATCCATTCATGATGGGGCCACAAGAATCCATCCATGGTGGGGCCACCAGAACCCAACCACAGTTGGCCACCAGAACCCAACCATGGTGAGATCACCACAATCCATTAATGGTGGGGCCACCAGAATCCATCTATGGTGGGGCCACCAGAATCCAACCATGGTGGGGCCACAAGAATCCATTCATGGTGGGGCCACCAGAACCCAACCACAGTTGGCCACCAGAACCCAACCATAGTGAGATCACCACAATCCATTAATGGTGGGGCCACCAGAACCCAACCATGGTGAGATCACCACAATCCATTCATGATGGGACCACCAGAATCCATTCATGGTGGGGCCACCAGAATCCATCCATGGTGGGGCCACCAGAACCCAACCACAGTTGGCCACCAGAATCCAACCATAGTGAGATCACCACAATCCATTAATGGTGGGGTCACCAAAATCCATCCATGATGGGGCCACCAGAACCCAACCACAGTTGGCCACCAGAATCCAGCCATGGTGGGGCCACCAGAATCCAGCCATGGTGGGGCCACCAGAACCCAACCACGATGAGGCCCCCCAAATCCATTCACGGTGGGACAACCAGAACCCAACCACTGTCCCTCCACGCCCATGTCCCCATCCCTGATGTTCCCCACCTCCATGATTTTGTCCACCCCCACCACAGTGCCACGTCCCCACGTCCTCACCAAAGCTCCTCATCACCCACAGCTTCGTGGTGCGTGCCAGGCACCGGCTGCAGACCCGGGGTCAGCTGCGTCCCCCACCCAACGTTAATGAGGAGGGACCTGTCTTTAGGTGAGGGGGGATTTGGGGTGGGGTGGGGATGTGGTGGGAGGACCACCAGATGGGGGGATGGGATGGAGAAGTTGTCAAAGGGGGAGGAATGGGATGGAAGATGGAGGGAAGCACAGAGGGAGGAGTGGAGGAACCGCAGATGGTGGGTGGGTGGGTGGATGGACAGACGGATGAATGGATGGATGGATGGATGAACGGATGGATGGACGGAGGAACCAGGGATGGCGGATGGATGGATGGATGGATGAGCCACAGAAATTGATGGAGATAAAGATGGATGGTTGGAGAAACCATGGATGGTGGAAGGATGGATGGATAGAAGAACCACAGATGATGGAAGGATGGATGGATGGATGGTTGGAGGAACCATGGATGGAGGAACCACAGATGGTGGAAGGATGCATGGATGGATGGATGGATGGATGGATGGAGAAACCAGGGATGGTGGGTGGGGGGATGGATGGATGGATGAACCATAGAAAGTAGATGGAGAAATAGATGGATGATTGGAGGAACCATGGATGGTGGAAGGATGGATGGATGGTTGGAGGAACCATGGATGGATGGATGGATGGAGGAACCACAGATGGTGGAAGGATGGATGGATGGATGGATGGATGAATGGATGGAGAAACCAGGGACGGTGGATGGATGGATGGATAGAAGAACCACAGATGGTGGAAGGATGGATAGAGGAACCATAGATGGTGGATGGAGGATGGATGGATGGATGGAGAAACCATGGCTGGTGGATGGATGGATGGATAGAAGAACCATAGATGGTGGAAAGATGGATGGAAGAGCCATAGATGGTAGATAAATGGATGGATGGAGGAACCATAGATGGTGGAAGGATGGATGGAGAAATCACAGATGGTGGAAGGATAGAGGAACCATAGATGGTGGAAGGGTGGATGGACGGAGAAAACCATTGATGGTAGATGGAGAAATGGATGGATGGATGGAGGAATCACGGATGGTGGATGGAGAAATGAATGGATGGATGGATGGAGGAACCAAGGACGGTGGAAGGACGGATGGAGAAATCACAGATGGTGGACGGATGGAGGAATCAGAGATGGTGGAAGGACAGGGGAACCATAGATGGTGGAAGGGTGGATGGACGGAGAAAACCATGGATGGTAGATGGAGAAATGGATGGATGGATGGAGGAACCACGGATGGCGGAAGGATGGATGGAGGAACCACGGATGGGAGATGGAGAAATGGATGATTGGAGGAACCATGAATGGTAGATAAATGGATGGATGGATGGAGAAACCATAGATGGTAGATGGATGGATGGACAGAAGAACCATGGATGGTGGAAGGATGGATGGAGGAACCACAGATGGTGGATGGAGAAATGAATGGATGGATGGATGGAGGAACCATGGATGGTGGAAGGACGGATGGAGAAATCACAGATGGTGGATGGATGGAGGAATCAGAGATGGTGGAAGGACAGAGGAACCATAGATGGTGGAAGGGTGGATGGACAGAGAAAACCATGGATGGTAGATGGAGAAATGGATGGATGGATGGAGGAACCACGGATGGCGGAAGGATGGATGGAGGAACCACGGATGGGAGATGGAGAAATGGATGATTGGAGGAACCATGAATGGTAGATAAATGGATGGATGGATGGAGAAACCATAGATGGTAGATGGATGGATGGACAGAAGAACCATGGATGGTGGAAGGATGGATGGAGGAACCACAGATGGTGGATGGAGAAATGAATGGATGGATGGATGGAGGAACCAAGGACGGTGGAAGGACGGATGGAGAAATCACAGATGGTGGATGGATAGAGGAATCAGAGATGGTAGAAGGGGTGGATGGATGGAAGAACCATGGATTGTAGATGGAGAAATGGATGGATGGTTGGAGGAACCATGGATGGTGGATGGATGGATGGATGGATGGATGGATGGATGGATGGATGGATGGAGGAACCACAGATGGTGGATGGAGAGATGGATGGATGGTTGGAGGAACCACGGATGGGAGATGGAGAAATGGATGGATGAATGGTTGGAGGAACCATGGATGGTGGAAGGATGGATGGAGGAACCACGGATGGTGGATGGATGGATGGAGGAACCACAGATGGTGGAAGGACGGATGGAGAAATCACAGATGGTGGATGGATGGAGGAATCAGAGATGGTGGAAGGGGTGGATGGATGGAAGAACCATGGATTGTAGATGGAGAAATGGATGGATGGATGGTTGGAGGAACCATGGATGGTGGATGGATGGATGGATGGATGGATGGATGGAGGAACCACAGATGGTGGATGGAGAGATGGATGGATGGATGGAGGAACCACGGATGGTGGATGGAGAAATGGAGGGATGGTTGGAGGAACCATGGATGGTGAAAGGATGGATGGAGGAACCACGGATGGTGGATGGATGGACAGATGGATGGAGGAACCACAGATGGTGGATGGAGAAACGGATGGTTGGAGGAACCATGGATGGTGGAAGGATGGATGGAGGAACCACGGATGATGAATGGAGAAATGGATGGATGGATGGTTGGAGGAACCATGGATGGTGGAAGGATGGATGGAGGAACCACAGATGGTGGATGGAGAAACGGATGGTTGGAGGAACCACGGATGGTGGATGGATGGATGGAGGAACCACAGATGGTGGATGGAGAAATGGAGGGATGGTTGGAGGAACCATGGATGGTGAAAGGATGGTTGGAGGAACCATGGATGGT
The DNA here is from genome assembly GCA_037305975.1 of Chrysolophus pictus. Taxonomy (NCBI): domain Eukaryota; kingdom Metazoa; phylum Chordata; class Aves; order Galliformes; family Phasianidae; genus Chrysolophus; species Chrysolophus pictus. The sequence continues at coordinate 77,467 of CM074611.1, forward strand.
GGATGGATGGACGGACAGAGAAACAACGGATGGGGGACAGACGGATGGAGGAACCACAGATGATCCTGACTTCGTGTCCCCACCAGGAAACCTTCTGGGAGTGCCGCTGCCTCTGAACCTCCCCCTCAACCCGCTGGTGCCGTGACCCTTCCTCATCCTGCCCCCCCCCGTTCCAATTAATTAATTTAATTCATTAATAAAACGCTTCAGCTTCGATTTCCGCCCCCCCCCAGTAACAGAACGGAGCCGTGCTCACCACCAGTTTAACCCTTTATTGGCCGTGTCGCTCACCCCACGGTGACAACGGTGTCCCCAACCCCACCAGGTGTGTCACCAACACCCCCAGGTGACAACAGTCGGCCCCCCATGCACAACCTGAAGTTCAGATCTTGCCGGGGAAGGTCCCCTCCTCACGGGATTCGTCCCACGTTGTCACCTGTGGGGTGACAAGGAGAGAACAGGGACTTGAGTGGGGGTGGGGGACATGGGAGACATACGGACTCCCCCTCCCCGTGACACTCTGGCGTCCCCATGGGGGGACCTGATGGAAATGGGGACATCGTGGAGACACCACGGGAACCTGAAGGGCATAACGGGAACACCAGGAGGGATCTGGGGGACACGGGAACATCATGGGGACACCAGGAGGTGCCTAAAGGACATGGGGACACCAGGAGGGACATGGGGACATCACGGGGACACCAGGAGGTGCCTAAAGGACATGGGGACACCAGGAGGGACATGGGGACATCATGAGGACACCATGAGGTGCCTAAAGGACATGGGGACACCAGGAGGGACATGGGGACATCATGGGGACACCAGGAGGGACCTAAGGGACGTGGGGGACACCATAGGGACACCATGAAGGACCTGAGGGACATGGGGACACCAGGAGGGCATCATGAGGGACCTGAGGGATATGGGGACATCATGGGGACACCAGGAGACACCTGAAGGACATGGGGACATCATGGGGACACCATGAAGGACCTGAAGGACATGGGGACACCAGGAGGGACATGGGGACGCCACAAGGGCATCATGGGGGACCTGAGGGTCATGGGGACATCATGGGGACACCAGGAGACACCTGAAGGACATGGGGACATCATGGGGACACCATAGGGACACCACGAAGGACCTGAAGGACATGGGGACACCAGGAGGGACATGGGGACACCAGGAGGGCATCATGGGGGACCTGAGGTCACCATGGGGACACCAGGAGAGACCTGAAGGACATGGGGACATCATGGGGACACCAGGAGGGACCTGAGAAACACCATGGGGACACCATAGGGACACCAGGAGGGACCTGAGGAACATGGGGTCACCATAAAGGGCATCACGAGGGACCTGAGGGACATGGGGACATCATGGGGACACCAGAACAGACCTGAAGAACATCATGGGGACATTATGGAGGACCTGAAGGACATGGGGACACCATGGGGACACCATGAAAGATCCCATGTGGGACCTGAGGGACACGGTAGGGACATCATGGAGGACCTCAAGGACATGAGGACACCATGGGGACACCATGGAGGAACTCAAGAACGTGGGGACACCATGGGGACATCATGGAGGACTTCAAGAACATGGGGACACCATGGGGACACCATGGAGGACCTCAAGGACACAGGGACACCATGAGGACACCATGGGGACACCATGGAGGGACTTGAAGGACACAGGGACACCATGGGGACATCATGGAGGACCTCAAGGATGTGGGGACACCATGGGGACACCATGGAGGTCCTCAAGGATGTGGGGACACCATGAGGACACCATGGAGGACCTCAAGGATGTGGGGACACCGCGGGGACACCATGGAGGACCTCAAGAACATGGGGACACCATGGGGACACCGTGGAGGACCTCAAGGACACAGGGACACCATGAGGACACCATGGAGGACCTCAAGGATGTGGGGACACCATGAGGATGACCTCAAGGACGTGGGGACACCATGGGGACACCATGGAGGACCTCAAGGATGTGGGGACACCATGGGGACACCATGGGGACACCGTGGGGAACCTCAAGAACACGGAGACACCATGGGGACACCATGGGGACACCATGGGGACACCATGGGGACACCGTGGAGGACCTCAAGGACACGGGAACACCATGAGGATGACCTCAAGAACGTGGGGACAGCATGGGGACACCATGGAGGACCTCAAGGATGTGGGGACACCATGGGGACACCGTGGGGAACCTCAAGAACACGGAAACACCATGGGGACACCATGGGGACACCATGGGAACACCGTGGAGGACCTCAAGGATGTGGGGACACCATGAGGATGACCTCAAGAACGTGGGGACACCATGGGGACACCATGGAGGACCTCAAGGATGTGGGGACACCATGGGGACACCATGAGGACACCGTGGGGAACCTCAAGAACACGGAGACACCATGGGGACACCATGGGGACATCATGGAGGACTTTAAGGACATGAGGACACCATGAGGATGATCTCAAGAACGTGCGGACACCATGGGGACACCATGGAGGACCTCAAGAATGTGGGGACACCATGGGGACACCATGGGGACACTGTGGAGGACCTCAAAAACGTGGGGATACCATGAGGACACCATGGGGACACCGTGGGGACACCCTGGAGGACCTCAAGGACACGGGGACACCATGGGGACACCATGGGGACACCATGGAGGACCTCAAGGATGTGGGGACGCCATGAGTATGACCTCAAGAATGTGGGGACATCATGAGGACACCATGGAGGATCTCAAGGACATGGGGACACCATGGGGACACCATGGGGACACCGTGGGGACACCGTGGGGACACCGTGGAGGACCTCAAGGACGTGAGGATAACCTCAAGAATGTGAGGACACCATGGGGACATCATGGGGACATCATGGAGAACTTTAAGGACATGGGGACACCATGAGGATGACCTCAAGAACGTGGGGACACCATGAGGACACCATGGTGGACCTCAAGGATGTGGGGACACCATGGGGACACCGTGGGGACACCGTGGGGAACCTCAAGAACACGGGGACACCATGGGGACACCATGGGGACACCATGGAGGACCTCAAGGACACGGGAACACCATGAGGATGACCTCAAGAACGTGGGGACAGCATGGGGACACCATGGAGGACCTCAAGGACACGGGGACACCATGGGGACATCATGGAGGACCTCAAGAATGTGGGGACAGCATGGGGACACCATGGAGGACTCAAGGACACGGAGACACCATGGGGACACCATGGAGGACCTCAAGGATGTGGGGACACCATGGGGACATCATGGAGGAACTTGAAGGACACAGGGACACCATGGGGACATCATGGAGGACCTCAAGGACACGGGGACACCATGAGAATGACCTCAAGGACACGGGGACACCATGGGGACACTATGGAGGATCTCAAGAACACGGGGACACCATGGGGACATCATGGAGAACCTCAAGGATGTGGGGATACCATGGGGACACCATGGGGACACCACAGAGGACCTCAAGGACACAGGGACACCATGAGGACACCATGGAGGACTTTAAGGACAAAGGGACACCATGAGGATGATCTCAAGAATGTGGGGACACCATGGGGACACCATGGAGAACCTCAAGGACACGGGGACATCATAGGGACATCACGGAGGACCTCAAGGACATGGGGACACCATGGGGACACCGTGGAGGACCTCAAGGACATGGGGACACCACCAGGGTCCCACCTGCCACCAAAGGGACAAAACACCCCACCCAACCACCCCCAATCCACCGGGGAGGAACCGAAAGACCACCAGGACACCCCGGAGGTGCCACCAAGAGGGAGGTGACACTCGGAAGGCCACCAGGAGGGAGGTGACACTCGGAAGGCCACCAGGAGGGAGGTGACACTCACCCAGGACGTGGGACAGATGGACTTGTAGACCCGGTAGTACCACTGGCACGGGGTGGCATCCGCCCCTTTGGCCGCCATCGCCTTCTCACAGCGGTGGAAATCTGTTTTTTTTGGGGGGGGGACATGGGGGTCACTGGGGGGGAGAGGGTCTAGGGGGGATGTGGGGGTCTTTGAAGTGGGGGAGGGGGATGTAGGGGTCACCGGGGGGGGGATAATGGGGTCCCCGAGGTGGGGGAGGGGATGGGGGGGGTCAGAAGGGGGTAGGTGGGGGGTCTCTGAGATGGGGGAGGGGCTGGGGGGCAGTTGGGGGGGGGATGTGGGGGTGGGGTGGTGGGGGGAGGTTGTGGAGGTCACTTGGGGGGGGGGGGAAGAGGGGTCCCTGAAGTGGGGGAGGGACTGGGGGGGCTGAAGAGGGTTGGGGGAGAATGTAGGGGTCACGTGGGGGGGGAAAGAGGGGTCCCTGAGGTGGGGGAGGGCCTGGGGGGCTGATGGGGGTGTTGGGGGGGGAATCTGGGGTGAGGGGAGGTTGTGGGGGTCACTGGGGGGGAACAGAGGGGTCCCTGAGGGGCTTGGGGGGGGGGCAGGAAGGGGGATGTGGGGGTCTCCAAGGTGGGGGGGGAGGGGGTGGGGTCTAGAGGGTCTTGGGGAGGGTCTGGGGGGGCTTTGGGGGCATGGGGGGGGGGTCTGGGAGGTTTGGGGAAGTTTGAGAGGGAGTCTGGGAGGGTTTGAGGGGGGGTTTGAGGGCATGGGGGGGGTCTGAGGGAGTTTGGGGGGGGGGTCTGAGGGGGTTTAAGGGGGGGTCGGGGAGGTTTTAGGGGGGGTCTGGGGGTTTTGGGGGTGTAGGGGGGTTTGGGGGAGTTTGAGGGGGGGTCTGGGGGAGTCTGGGGTGTGGGGGGGGGGGTTGGGGATGTGGGGGGGTTTGGGGGGGGTCTTACCCAGGTAGTTCTGCCAGCAGTTCCTGGTCTGGTTCTGGTTGGGGAAGCGGCTGTCGAACGGAGCGGTTTTGTAATGCTCCAGTTTGGTTCTGATGTCCTCAGCCATGGCTGCTGCTGGGGGGGGTTAATGAGGGGCGGGGGGGTTAATGAGGGGAGAGGGGTAATTAGCGAGTCGTTAATGAAGGGGGAAAGTTGGGGGGAGGGGGGAAAAGGAGGAGGGTTGGGGGCTCTTAAAGGGGACTCAGGGAGGCACTGAGGATCTTGTTGTGGGTGCTGTGAGTTTCAGATGCTTCCCAGTGCTCCCAGTAAGGCCCAGTGCTCCCAGTAAGGCACTAATGGGCTTCCCAGTGCTCCCAGTAAGGCCCAGTGCTCCCAGTAAGGCACTAATGGGCTTCCCAGTGCTCCCAGTAAGGCCCAGTGCTCCCAGTAAGGCATTAATGGCCTTCCCAGTGCTCCCAGTAAGGCCCAGGAACCCTTCCCAGTGCTCCCAGTAAGGCCCAGTGCTCCCAGTAAGGCATTAATGGCCTTCCCAGTGCTCTCAATAGGGGACCAAGACCCTTCCCAGTGCTCCCAGTAAGGCTCAGTGCTCCCAGTAAGGCATTAATGGTCTTCCCAGTGCTCCCAATAAGGGACCAGGACCCTTCCCAGTGCTCCCAGTAAGGCCCAGTGTTCCCAGTAAGGCACTAATGGGCTTCACAGTGCTCCCAGTAAGGGACCAAGACCCTTCCCAGTGCTCCCAGTAAGGTCCAGTGTTCCAGTAAGGCACTAATGGGCTTCACAGTGCTCCCAGTAAGGGACCAGGACCCTTCCCAGGGCTCCCAGTAAGGTCCAGTGTTCCCAGTAAGGCCCAGGAACCCTTCCCAGAGCTCCCAGTAAGGCACTTATGCCCTTCTCAGTGCTCCCAGTAAGGCCCAGTGCTCCCAGTAAGGCGCTAATGCCCTTCTCAGTGCTCCCAGTAAGGCACTAATGGGCTTCCCAGTGCTCCCAGTAAGGCCCAGTGCTCCCAGTAAGGCACTAATGGTCTTCCCAGTGCTCTCAATAAGGGACCAAGACCCTTCCCAGTGCTCCCAGTAAGGCTCAGTGCTCCCAGTAAGGCACTAATGGTCTTCCCAGTGCTCCCAATAAGGGACCAGGACCCTTCCCAGTGCTCCCAGTAAGGCCCAGTGTTCCCAGTAAGGCACTAATGGGCTTCACAGTGCTCCCAGTAAGGGACCAAGACCCTTCCCAGTGCTCCCAGTAAGGCTCAGTGCTCCCAGTAAGGCATTAATGGTCTTCCCAGTGCTCCCAATAAGGGACCAGGACCCTTCCCAGTGCTCCCAGTAAGGCCCAGTGTTCCCAGTAAGGCACTAATGGGCTTCACAGTGCTCCCAGTAAGGGACCAAGACCCTTCCCAGTGCTCCCAGTAAGGTCCAGTGTTCCCAGTAAGGCACTAATGGGCTTCACAGTGCTCCCAGTAAGGGACCAGGACCCTTCCCAGGGCTCCCAGTAAGGCCCAGTGTTCCCAGTAAGGCCCAGGAACCCTTCCCAGAGCTCCAGTAAGGCACTTATGCCCTTCTCAGTGCTCCCAGTAAGGCCAGTGCTCCCAGTAAGGCGCTAATGCCCTTCTCAGTGCTCCCAGTAAGGCACTAATGGGCTTCCAGTGCTCCCAGTAAGGCCCAGTGCTCCCAGTAAGGCACTAATGGTCTTCCCAGTGCTCTCAATAAGGGACCAAGACCCTTCCCAGTGCTCCCAGTAAGGCTCAGTGCTCCCAGTAAGGCACTAATGGTCTTCCCAGTGCTCCCAATAAGGGACCAGGACCCTTCCCAGTGCTCCCAGTAAGGCCCAGTGTTCCCAGTAAGGCACTAATGGGCTTCACAGTGCTCCCAGTAAGGGACCAAGACCCTTCCCAGTGCTCCCAGTAAGGTCCAGTGTTCCCAGTAAGGCACTAATGGGCTTCACAGTGCTCCCAGTAAGGGACCAGGACCCTTCCCAGGGCTCCCAGTAAGGCTCAGTGCTCCCAGTAAGGCACTAATGGGCTTCACAGTGCTCCCAGTAAGGGACCAGGACCCTTCCCAGGGCTCCCAGTAAGGCTCAGTGCTCCCAGTAAGGCCCAGGAACCCTTCCCAGAGCTCCCAGTAAGGCACTAATCCCCTTCCCAGTGCTCCCAGTAAGGCCCAGTGCTCCCAGTAAGGCACTAATGCCCTTCCCAGTGCTCCCAGTAAGGCCCTGAGACCCTTCTCAGTGCTCCCAGTAAGGCCCAGGCACCCTTCCCAGTGCTCCCAGTAAGGCCCAGGCACCCTTCCCAGTGCTCCCAGTAAAGCACCAATGCCCTTCCCAGTGCTCCCAGTAAGGCCCAGCGCTCCCAGTAAAGCACCAGAAGCCTTCCCAGTGCTCCCAGTAAGGCCCAGGAGCCCTTCCCAGTGCTCCCAGTAAAGCACTAACGCCCTTCCCAGTGCTCCCAGTACCCCCCCCAGTCTCTCCCAGTTCCTCCCAGTCCACCGATCGCCGCAGTTCCCGTCAAAGTGACTTTCACCACTGCCGCCCTCACGCCGGAACCACCGAGACGCACCGCCCAGAGCGCCACCGGAAGTGACGCCACCGCTCGCGGCGCAGCGAGGGATACCATAAAGGCGCGGAGGTAGAGCGCCTCTCACGGAAAGGGCGGGGCCGGGGTTTGGAGGACTGCGGCGGGAGGAAAATGGCGGCGGGACCTCAATCGCCCCCAAAATGCCTCGAAATGGCCCCAAAATGCTCCTTATAATCACAAAATGCCCCGAAATGGACTCGAAACATCAGAAAACAGCTCCAAAACGCCCCTTAAAACGTTAATAATCCCTTATAGTGTCTCCAAACGCCATGGGTTGGCCCCAAAATACCAGAAAACGGCCCCCAAATACCTGAAAAACGGCCCCAAAATACCTGAAAACGGCCCCAAAATACCTGAAAACGGCCCCAAAATCCTCTTCCTCATCCTCAGAATCGCTTTTAGTGCCACTAAACGCACTAAGACGGCCCCCAAAAAGCTCAAATAGCCCCAAAATGCCCCCAGCAATCCTTATGGATTCCAAATGTAGTGATTCAAATATCACCAAAACTGCTTCAAAATACCCCAAAAAAGCCCCCAAAACGGCCCTATTTCTTCCCGTCCCTTTTGCCGTCCCCAAAACGGCGACAAATCACCCCAAAAAGCCACCAAAAAATACCCTAAATGCAAAACTTCCCCCCAGATGCCCCATCCCTGCCCAGAAATACCCCCAAATCCCCCCAAGAATCCCCAAATCCCCCCATGAATCCCCCAAATCCCCCATTCCTGACCCTAAATCCCCCCACATCCCTCCCACACCACCCTTCCTGGCCCCAAATCCCCCAATCCTTACTCCCAAATACCCCCCAGAACCCCATAAATGCCCCATTCCTGCCCCTAAATACCCCCAAATCCCCCATTCCTGTCCCCCTAAATACCCCATCCCTCCCCCTAAATACCCCCTCTGACCCCCCCAATGTCCCTAAATACCCCAAGCACCCCCCCAAGCACCCTATCCCTTTCCCAAATACCTCCAGACCCCCCAAATCCCCCATCCTTGCCCCCAAATCCCCTCTTAGAACCCTAAATCCCCCATCCTTGCCCCAAATCCCCTCTTAGAACCCTAAATACCCCATCTTGTCTCCAAATCCCCCCAAGAAACCCCCAAATCCCCCATTCCTGTCCCTAAATCCCCCCACATCCCTCCCACACCCCCCTTCCTGGCCCCAAATCCCCCAATCCTTACTCCCAAATCCCCCCCAGAACCCCATAAATGCCCCATTCCTGCCCCTAAATACCCCCAAATCCCCCATTCCTGTCCCCCCTAAATACCCCATCCCTTCCCCTAAATACCCCCTCTGACCCCCCCAATGTCCCTAAATACCCCAAGCACCCCCCCAAGCACCCTATCCCTTTCCCAAATACCTCCAGACCCCACAAATCCCCCATCCTTGCCCCCAAATCCCTCTTAGAACCCTAAATCCCCCATCCTTGCCCCAAATCGCCTCCTAGAACCCTAAATATCCATCCCTGTCCCCAAATCCCCCAAGAAACCCCCAAATCCCCCATTCCTGTCCCTAAATCCCCGCACATCCCTCCCACACCCCCCTTCCTGGCCCCAAATCCCCCAATCCTTACTCCCAAATCCCCCCCAGAACCCCATAAATGCCCCCATTCCTGCCCCTAAATACCCCCAAATCCCCCATTCCTGTCCCCCCTAAATACCCCATCCCTTCCCCTAAATACCCCCTCTGACCCCCCCAATGTCCCTAAATACCCCAAGCACCCCCCCAAGCACCCTATCCCTTTCCCAAATACCTCCAGACCCCACAAATCCCCATCCTTGCCCCCAAATCCCCTCTTAGAACCCTAAATCCCCCATCCTTGCCCCAAATCGCCTCCTAGAACCCTAAATATCCCATCCCTGTCCCCAAATCCCCCAAGAAACCCCCAAATCCCCCATTCCTGTCCCTAAATCCCCCCACATCCCCCTCACACCCCCCTTCCTGGCCCCAAATCCCCCAATCCTTACTCCCAAATACCCCCCAGAACCCCATAAATGCCCCATTCCTGCCCCAAAATACCCCCAAATCCCCCATTCTTGTCCCAAAATACCCCAATTTCTCCCTCCAAAAGCCCCCAGGACCCCCTAAAAATCCCACTCCTGCCCCAGCCCAACAAATTCCCCATCCCTCCCCCTAAATACCCCCAAAACACCCCATCCCTGCCCCCATTTACCCCCCTACAACCCTAAATACCCCATTCCTGTCCCCAAATCTCCTCCTAGAACCCTAAATCCCCCATCCTTGTCCCAAAATACCCCAATTTCTGCCTTCAAAAGCCCCCAGGACCCACAAATCATCCCACTCCTGCCCCCCAGCCCCCCAAATTCCCCATCCTGCCCCCAAATACCCCCCAGAACCCCCAAAACACCCCATCTGTGCCCCCATTTATCCCCCTACAACCCTAAATACCCCATTCCTGTCCCCAAATCTCCTCCTAGAACCCCAAATCCCCCATCCTTGTCCCAAAATACCCCAATTTCTGCCTTCAAAAGCCCCCAGGACCCCCTAAACATCTCACCCCTGTCCCCCAGCCCCCCAAATTCCCCATCCTGCCCCCAAATACCCCCCAGGACCCTCAAAACACCCCATCCCCTGCCCCCATTTACCACCCTAGAGCCCTAAATACCCCATCCCTGTCCCCAAATCCCCCATCCTTGTCCCAAAATACCCCAATTTCTGCCTTCAAAAGCCTCCAGGACCCTCTAAACATCTCACCCCTGCCCCCCAGCCCCCCAAATTCCCCATCCTGCCCCCAAATACCCCCCAGAACCCCCAAAACACCCCATCTGTGCCCCCATTTATCCCCCTACAACCCTAAATACCCCATTCCTGTCCCCAAATCTCCTCCTAGAACCCCAAATCCCCCATCCTTGTCCCAAAATACCCCAATTTCTGCCTTCAAAAGCCCCCAGGACACCCTAAACATCCCACCCCTGCCCCCCAGCCCCCCAAATTCCCCATCCTGCCCCCAAATACCCCCCAGAACCCCCAAAACACCCCATCCCCTGCCCCCATTTACCACCCTAGAGCCCTAAATACCCCATCCCTGTCCCCAAATCCCCCATCCTTGTCCCAAAATACCCCAGTTTCTCCCTCCAAAAGCCCCCAGGACCCCCTAAACATCCCACTCCTGCCCCCAGCCCCCCAAATTCCCCATCCTGCCCCCTAAATACCCCCCAGGACCCCCAAAACACCCCCCTACAACCCTAAATACCCCACTCCTGTCCCCAAATCCCCTCCTAGAACCCCAAAGTCGCCATTCTTATCCCCAAAAAAACCCCATTCTACCTTCAAACGCCCCCAGGGCCCCCTCCCAAAATCACCCCCTCCTGCCCCCAAATGACCCCAGACCCCATTTCCGGTTCCCGGCGGGCACTAGGACCCCGCAGCCGCATCCTTGCAACACCACTTCCGTCCGGTTGTGCCTCTTCCGGGCCTTCTGCGCATGCGCTCTATACATTCCCGCAGTTTAACTTCCGCCAGGTTGCACTCGGTCTCCTGCGCATGCGCTCTGCCCTCAACAGGAAGTTAGTTTGAAGCGCCACTTCCGGCGTATGGTTTCCAGTTCTGCTCTTAGGGAGGAAGGACCGGAAGTTGGTTTAAGGTTCACTTCCGGCGTGTGGTTTCCGGTTCCGGAAGTCAGCGCGCGGCGTGCGAGGGAACAGCGTGAGGAGACGGCAGGATGCGGCCCGGTGGGTACTGGGAGCTACTGGTGTATACTGGGAGCTACTGGTGGGACTGGGAGCGCTGGGAGCAACTGGGGGGGGGGGTCAGGAGGGGCTGCTGGGGGTCTGGGAGGGAATTGGGGGGGTTAATGGGAGGGGTTGGGAGCTTACTGGGGGGTTACTGGGAGGGACTGGGGGGATACTGGGAGGGACTGGGAGGGACTGGGGGGGATACTGGGAGGGACTGGGAGGAATTGGGAGGAAGTGGAAGTGGTTATGGGGGGTTGGGGGTTAACTGGGAGGGACTGGGAAGCGCTGGGAGGGAGTGGGGGGGTACTGGGATGGACTGGGGGGGATACTGGGATAGACTGGGGAGGTACTGGGATGAACTGGGGGGATACTGGGACGGACTGGGGAGGTACTGGGATAGACTGGAGGGTACTGGGAGGGACTGGGAGAAAGCAGAGGGGGATTGGGGAGGCTGGAGAGTTACTGGGAGGGATTTGGAGGCTTACTGGGAGGATACTGGGAAGGACTGGGAGGATACTGGGAGGGAGTGGGGGTTACTGGGAGGGACTGGGAGGATACTGGGAGGGACTGGGAGGGTACTGGGAGGGACTGGGAGGGTACTGGAAGGACTGGGAGGAACTGGGTGGAACTGGAAGTGGTTATGGGGGTTTGGGGGTGAACTGGGAGGGACTGGAGGGATACTGGGAGGATACTGGGAGGGACTGGGGTGTTGCTGAGTCGTTACTGGTGGTAACTGGGAGGAACTGGGAGTGGCTATGTTGGCTTGGGGGTGAACTGGGAGGGACTGGGAAGCACTGGGAGGGAGTGGGGGGGTACTGGGATGGACTGGGAGGATACTGGGAGGGACTGGGGGATGCTGTGAGGGACTGGGGGGTACTGGGATGGACTGGGGGGGTACTGGGAGGGACTGGGAGGTGGGTGAGGGGTTACTGGGAGGGACTGGGATGGTACTGGTGGGGTTACTGGGAGAGACTGGGGGTGACTGGGGATTACTGGGAGGGACTGGGAGGGCACTGGTGGGGTTACTGGGAGGGACTGGGGAGGTTGGGGGGGGTACTGGGAGGATCCTGGGGGTGGTTGGGGGTTACTGGGAGGGTACTGGTGGGGTTACTGGGAGGGACTGGGGAGGATTGGGGGTTACTGGGAGGGTACTGGTGGCTTACTGGGAGGGACTGGGAAGGTTGGGGGGATTACTGGGAGGATCCTGGGGGTGGTTGGGGGTTACTGGGAGGGAACTGGTAATGTTTACTGGGAGGGACTGGGGAGGGTTGGGGATTACTGGGAGGGACTGGGAGGGACTGGGGAGGTTGGGGGTTACTGGGAGGGACTGGGAAGGGTTGGGGGGGGTACTGGGAGGATACTGGGGGTGGCTGGGGGTTACTGGGAGGGAACTGGTGGGGTTACTGGGAGGGACTGGGGAGGCTGGGGGAACTGGGAGGGACTGGGATGATACTGGTGGGGTTACTGGGAGGCACTGGGGAGGGACTGGGGAGGTTGGGGGTTACTGGGAGGGACTGGGAAGGGTTGGGGGGTTACTGGGAGGATACTGGGGGTGGTTGGGGGTTACTGGGAGGGACTGGGAGGGAACTGGTGGGGTTACTGGGAAGGACTGGGAGGATAGTGGTGGGGTTACTGGGAGGGACTGGGGAGGCTGGGGGGAACTGGGAGGGACTGGGAAGATTCTTGGGGGGTTACTGGGAGGGACTGGGGAGGGTTGAGGGTTACTGGGAGGTTACTGGTGGGGTTACTGGGAGGGACTGGGGGAGGTTGGGGGAACTGGGAGGGACTGGAGGAAACTGGTGGGGTTACTGGGAGGGACTGGGGTGGTAGGGAGTTACTGGAGGGACTGGGAAGGTTGGGGGGGTTACTGGGAGGATTGTGGGGGTGGTTGGGGGTTACTGGGAGGGGAGTGGGAGGGAACTGGTGGGGTTACTGGGAGGAACTGGGGAGGCTGGGGGTTACTGGGAGGGACTGGGAAGATTCTTGAGGGGTTACTGGGAGGGACTGGGAAGATACTGGTGGGGTTACTGGGAGGCACTGGGGAGGGACTGGGGAGGTTGGGGGTTACTGGGAGGGACTGGGAGGGGTTGTTGGGGGTACTGGGAGGATACTGGGGGTGGTTGGGGGTTACTGGGAGGGAACTGGTGGGGTTACTGGGAGGGACTGGGGAGGCTGGGGGGTTATTGGGAGGGACTGGGAGGGAACTGGTGGAGTTACTGGGGAGGCTGGGGGGAACTGGGAGGCACTGGGGAGGGACTGGGGAGGTTGGGGGGTACTGGGAGGATCCTGGGGATGGCTGGGGGTTACTGGGAGGGACTGGGAGGGAACTGGTGGGGTTACTGGGAAGGACTGGGAAGATACTGGTGGGGTTACTGGGAGGAACTGGGGAGGCTGGGGGGAACTGGGAGGGACTGGGAAGATTCTTGGGGGGTTACTGGGAGGGACTGGGGCGGGTAGGGGGTTACTGGGAGGGACTGGGAAGAGTTGGGGGGGGTTACTGGGAGGGGACTGGGAGATGATTGGGGCTTACTGGGAGGATACTGGTGGCTTACTGGGAGGCCTTTTTCCCCCCCCCAGGTTTCAGCCCCCGTGGGGGTCGTGGTGGTTTTGGGGAGCGGGGGGGTCGTGGTGGCTTCCGGGGGGGTCGAGGTGAGTGACAGCTTCCCAGTATTCCCAGTATACCCAGTATTCCCAGTATGCTCAGACCGGAACCAGGGCTGAGGCTCCCAGTAGCTCTGCTGCTTTTTCCCAGTTTGCCCAGTTGCTTTTTGGCTTTTTCCCACTTTGCCCAGTAACTCCCAGCTCCTCACACCCCCACTGCCCTCCCCAGTGCTCCCAGTAAGCCAGTTCCAGCTCCCAGTGCTCCCAGTAAGCCCAGTTCCAGCTCCCAGTGATCCCAGTAAGCCCAGTTGCCCCCCAGTTCACTGCAATAGTTTCTGCCCAGTTCCTTTTCCAGTACTCCCAGTAAGTCCAGTTCCCCCTCAGCTCCCGTCCCAGTGCTCCCAGTAAGCCCAGTTCCCCCCCAGCTCCCCTCCCAGTGTTCCCAGTAAGCCCAGTTCCCCCCAACTCTACTCCCAGTGCTCCCAGTAAATGCAGTTCACTCCTCCCAGTTCTCCCAGTATGCCCAGCTCGCCCCAGTTCCCTGCCCAGTTTCCCCCAGCTCCCCTCCCAGTGCTCCCAGTAAGCCCAGTTCCCCCCAGCTCCCCTCCCAGTGCTCCCAGTGCTCCCAGTAAGCCCATTTCCCCCCCCAGCTCCCCTCCCAGTGCTCCCAATTTCCCCCCAGCTCCCCTCCCAGTGCTCCCAGTTCCCCCCCAGCTCCCCTCCCAGTGCTCCCAGTGCTCCAGTTCCCCCCAACTCCCCTCCCAGTGCTCCCAGTTCCCCCCCAGCTCCCCTCCCAGTGCTCCCAGTCCCCCCTCAGCTCCCCTCCCAGTGCTCCCAGTTCCCCCCCCAGCTCCCCTCCCAGTGCTCCCAATTTCCCCCCAGCTCCCCTCCCAGTGCTCCCAGTGCTCCCAGTTCCCCCCCAGCTCCCCTCCCAGTGCTGCCAGTGCTCCCAATTTCCCCCAGCTCCCCTCCCAGTGCTCCCAGTGCTCCCAGTTCCCCCCCAGCTCCCCTCCCCAGTGCTCCCAGTGCTCCCAGTTCCCCCCAACTCCCCTCCCAGTGCTCCCAGTTCCCCCCCAGCTCCCCTCCCAGTGCTCCCAGTCCCCCCTCAGCTCCCCTCCCAGTGCTCCCAGTTCCCCCCCAGCTCCCCTCCCAGTGCTCCCAATTTCCCCCCAGCTCCCCTCCCAGTGCTCCCAGTGCTCCCAGTTCCCCCCCAGCTCCCCTCCCAGTGCTGCCAGTGCTCCCAATTTCCCCCCAGCTCCCCTCCCAGTGCTCCCAGTGCTCCCAGTTCCCCCCCAGCTCCCCTCCCAGTGCTCCCAGTGCTCCCAGTTCCCCCCTACTGCCCTCCCAGTGCTCCCAGTTCTCCCCCAGCTCCCCCTCCCAGTGCTCCCAGTGCTCCCAGTTCCCACCCAGCTCCCGTCCCAGTATGCCCAGTTCCCCCCCAGCTCCCCTCCCAGTGCTCCCAGTGCTCCCAGTTCCCCCCCAGCTCCCCTCCCAGTGCTCCCAGTTCCCCCCCAGCTCCCCTCCCAGTGCTGCCAGTGCTCCCAGTTCCCCCCCAGCTCCCGTCCCAGTGCTCCCAATTCCTCCCCAGCTCCCCTCCCAGTGCTCCCAGTGCTCCCAATTTCCCCCCAAGCTCCCCTCCCAGTGCTCCCAGTAAGCCCAGTTCCCCCCTACTGCCCTCCCAGTGCTCCCAGTTCCCCCCCAGCTCCCCTCCCAGTGCTCCCAGTGCTCCCAGTTCCCCCCCAGCTCCCCTCCCAGTGCTCCCAGTGCTCCCAGTTCCCACCCCGTTCTCCCCCCGCAGGCGGTGGCTTTAAGTCCCCTGGAGGCGGCGGCCGCGGCGGCTTTGGGGGCAGAGGAAGAGGAGGAGGCGCCCGGGGGGGGCGGGGGGGGGCGAGGAGGCGGCCGAGGGGGCTTCAAAGGGGGCAAAAAAGTCACCGTGGAGCCGCATCGACATGAAGGTGAGGGGGGGGGGGGGGGGCGACTGGGGGGCAACTGGGAGGGGGATGGGGGGCAACTGGGGGGGCTGATGGGCAACTGGGGGGACTGGGAGGCAACTGGGAGGCAGCTGGGGGGCAATTGGGGGGGAGTTGGTGGAGCTGGGGGGCAACGGGGGGGATGGGGGGCGACTGGGGGGGGCTGGGGGGCAACTGGGGGGGGCTGGGAGGCAACTGGGGGGGGCTGGGGGCAATTGTGGGGGGCTGGGGGGCAACTGGGGGGCAGTTGGAGGGGCTGGGGGGCAACGGGGGGGGATGGGGGGCGACTGGGGGGAGCTGGGGGCAACTGGGAGGGGGATGGGGGGCGACTGGGGGGCAGTTGGTGGAGCTGGGGGGCGACTGGGAGGGATGGGGGGCAATTGGGGGGGAGACTGGGGGGGGAGTTGGTGGAGCTGGGGGGCGACTGGGGGACATGGGGGCAACTGGGAGGGGGATGGGGGGCAACTGGGGGCAGTTGGAGGGGCTGGGGGGCAACTGGGGGGCAACTGGGGGGGCTGAGGGGCAACTGGGGGGACTGGGAGGCAACTGGGGGGGGCTATGGGGCAATTGGGGGGGGCTGAGAGGCAACTGGGGGGCAGTTGGAGGGGCTGGGGGGCAATGGAGGGGGATGGGGAGTGACTGGGGGGGGCTGGGGGGCAACTGGGGGGGGGCTGGGGGCAACTGGGAGGGGGATGGGGGGCGACTGGGGGGCAGTTGGTGGAGCTGGGGGGCGACTGGGAGGGATGGGGGGCAACTGGGGGGGAGTTGGTGGAGCTGGGGGGCAACTGGGGGGCATGGGGGGCAACTGGGGGGCAGTTGGAAGGGCTGGGAGGCAGCTGGGGGGCAACTGGGGGGGCTGACGGGCAACTGGGGGGGCTGACGGGCAACTGGGGGGACTGGGAGGCAACTGGGGGGCAGTTGGAGGGGCTGGGGGGCAATGGAGGGGGATGGAGGGCGAGTTGGGGGGGCTGGGGGCAACTGGGGGGGCTTGGGGGCAGTTGGAGGGGCTGGGGGGCAACGGGGGCTGAGGGGCAACTGGGGGGCAGTTGGTGGAGCTGGGGGGCAACTGGGGGGGATGGGAGGTGACGGGGGGGCTGGGGGGCAACTGGGGGGGGATGGGGGCAACTGGGAGGGGGATGGGGGGCAACTTGGGGGGAGTTGGTGGAGCTGGGGGGCAACTGGGGGGCTGAGGGGCAACTGGGACGGGGCTGGGGGGCAACTGGGAGGGGGATGAGGGGCAACTGGGGGGCAGTTGGTGGAGCTGGGGGGCGACTGGGAGGGATGGGGGGCAATTGGGGGGGAGACTGGGGGGGGAGTTGGTGGAGCTGGGGGGCAACTGGGAGGGCATAGGGGGCAACTGGAGGGCAGTTGGAGGGGCTGGGGGGCAACTGGGAGGCAGCTGGGGGGACTGGGAGGCAACTGGGGGGGCTGGGGGGCAACTGGGGGGCTGAGGGGCAACTGGGACGGGGCTGGGGGGCAACTGGGAGGGGGATGAGGGGCAGTTGGAGGGGCTGGGGGCAACTGGGGGGCTGGAAGGCAACTGGGGGGCAGTTGGAGGGGCTGGGGGGCAACGGGGGGGGATGGGGGGCAACTGGGGGGGGATGGGGGCAACTAGGGGGGGATGGGGGCAACTGGGAGGGGGATGGGGGGCGACTGGGGGGCAGTTGGTGGAGCTGGGGGGCGACTGGGGGGGGATGGGGGGCAACTGTGGGGGAGTTGGTGGAGCTGGGGGGCAATGGGGGGGCTGGGGGCAACTGGGGGAGCTGGGGGGCAATTGGGGGGCGACTGGGAGGGGGATGGGGGGCGACTGGGGGGCAGTTGGAGGGGCTGGGGGGCGACTGGGGGGGGCTGGGGGGCAACTGGGGGGGATGGGGGGCAACTGGGACGGGGCTGGGGGGCGACTGGGGGGCAACTGGGAGGGGGCTGAGGGGGCAGTTGGAGGGGCTGGGGGGCAACTGGAGGGCAGTTGGTGGGCAACGAGGGGGCTGGGGGGCAACTGGGGGGGAGTTGGGGGGGCTGGGGGGCAACTGGGGGGCTGAGGGGCAACTGGGAGGGGGATGGGGGGTGACTGGGAGGGGGCTGAGGGGAGCCGGGGGGCAGTTGGAGGGGGTGGGGGGCAATTGGGGGGAGTTGGGGGGGCTGAGAGGCAACTGGAGGGGGCTGGGGGGCAATTGGGGGCAGTTGGAGGGGCTGGGGGAGTTGGTGGAGCTGGGAGGCAACTGGGGGGGCTGAGGGGCAACTGGGGGACAGTTGGTGGAGTTGGGGGGCAATTAGGGGGGCTGAGGGGCAACTGGGAGGGGCTGGGGGGCAACTGGGAGGTCTGGGGGGCAACTGGGAGGGAGCTGAGAGGCCATTGGGGGGCAGTTGGAGGGGCTGGGTGGCAACTGGGGGGGAATTGGAGCGGCTGGGGGGGCTGAGGGGCAACTGGGGGGGCAGTTGGTGGGACTGGGGGGCAACTGGGGGGCAATTGTGTGATTTATGGGGCAACGGTGGGGTCTATGGGGCAGCAAAGGGATCTATGGGGCAATTATGGGATCTATGGGGCAGTGAAGGGATCTATGGGGCAGTTGTGTGATTTATGGGGCAGGAAAAGGATCTATGGGGCAATGATGGGACCCATGGGGCAACAGTGGGATCTATGGGGCAATGAAGGGATCTATGGGGCAGTGAAGGGATCTATGGGGCAGTTGTGTGATTTATGGGGCAGGAAAAGGATCTATGGGGCAATTATGGGATCTGTGGGGCAGTTGTGTGATCTATGGGGCAGCAAAGGGATCTATGGGGCAGTGAAGGGATCTATGGTGCAATTATGGGATCTGTGGGGCAGTTGTGTGATCTATGGGGCAGCAAAGGGATCTATGGGGCAGTGAAGGGATCTATGGGGCAACTGTGTGATCTATGGGGCAGCAAAGGGGTTTATGGGGCAGCGAAAGGACCTATGGGGCAACGATGGGATCTATGGGGCAGTGAAGGGATCTGTGGGGCAACTGTGTGATCTATGGGGCAATGGTGGGATCTATGGGGCAAGGAAGGGATCTGTGGGGCAGCAAAGGGATCTATGGGGCAACTGTGTGATCTGTGGGGCAACAGTGGGATCTGTGGGGCAGGAAAGGGATCTATGGGGCAAGGAAGGGATCTGTGGGCAATTGTGCGATGTGTGGGGCAGGAAAGGGATCTATGGGGCAGTGAAGGGATTTATGGGGCAGGAAAGGGATCTGTGGGGCAGCAATGGGATCTGTGGGGCAATTATGGGATCTATGGGGCAATTGTGTGATCTATGGGGCAGCAAAGGGATCTATGGGGTAGCGAAGTCATCTTTGGGGCAGTGATGGGATTTGTGGGGCAACGGTGGGATCTATGGGGCAAGGAAGGGATCTATGGGGCAGGAAAGGGATCTATGGGCAGTAAAGGGATCTATGGGGCAATGAAGGACTCTATGGGGCAGCAAAGGGATCTATGGGGCAACTGTGTGATCTGTGGGGCAGCAGTAGGATCTGTGGGGCAGGAAAGGGATCTATGGGGCAATGATGGGACCTATGGGGCAACAGTGGGATCTGTGGGGCAGTGAAGGGATCTGTGGGGCAGTGAAGGGATCTATGGGGCAATTATGGGATCTATGGGGCAGTTGTGTGATCTGTGGGGCCGCAGTGGGATCTGTGGGGCAGGAAAGGGATCTATGGGGCAGCAAAGGGATCTATGGGGCAGTGAAGTCATCTTTGGGGCAGTGATGGGATTTGTGGGGCAACTGCGTGATCTATGGGGCAACTGTGTGATCTGTGGGGCAACGGTGGGATCTATGGGGCAAGGAAGGGATCTATGGGGCAGGGAAAGGGATGTGTGGGGCAGCCGTGGGTCCCACCCCATAGATTTGCCCCAAATCCCCTCGCAGGGGGTTTTCATCTGCCGTGGGAAGGAGGACGCTCTGGTCACCCGCAATCTGGTTGCCGGGGGAGTCGGTGTACGGAGAGAAAAGGATCTCAGTGGAGGTGGGGCGAAATGTGGGGCTGGGGGGGGGATTTTTTTTGGGGGGGGGCATTTTTTAGGATGTGGGGGGGGAATATTTGGGGTGGGGGGGGGATTTTTGGGGTGGGGGGGGGGATTTTTGGGGTGTGAGTGGCAGCAATTTGTCCCCAAATTTGGTGACACCAAAGCGGTGCGCGGGGAGGGAAAAGGGGCTCAGTGCAAATGGGGCAAAATATGGGGCTGGGGGGGGGGGATTTTTTGGGGGGGGGGTCATTTTTTTGAGGGGGGGGCATTTTTTAGGATGTGGGGGGGGGATATTTGGGGTGGAGGGGGGATTTTTGGGGTCTGAGTGGCAGCGATTTGTCCCCAAATTTGGTGACACCAAAGCGGTGCGTGGGAGAGAAATGGGGCTCAGTGCAAATGGGGTGAAATATGGGGCTGGGGGGGGGATTTTAGGGTGGGGGGGTCATTTTTTTGGGGGGGGGTCATTTTTTAGGACGTGGGGGGGTGGATATTTGGGGTGGGGGGGGGATTTTTGGGGTCTGAGTGGCAGCAATTTGTCCCCAAATTTGGTGACACCAAAGCGGTGCGTGGGGAGGAAAGGGGCTCAGTGGAGGTGGGGCGAAATATGGGGCTGGGGGGGGGATTTTTAGGGTGGGGGGGTCATTTTTTGGGGGGGGGGGATTATTTATGATGTGTGGGGGGGTGGATATTTGGGGTGGGGGGGGGATTTTTGGGGTCTGAGTGGCAGCAATTTGTCCCCAAATTTGGTGACACCAAAGCGGTGCGTGGGGAGAAATGGGGCTCAGTGGAGGTGGGGCGAAATATGGGGCTGGGGGGGGGACTTTTGGGGGGGGGGGGGGGGTCATTTTTTAGGATGTGGGGGGGAATATTTGGGGTTGGGGGGGGGATAATTTGGGGTGGGGGGGGGGATTTTTGGGGTCTGAGTGGCAGCAATTTGTCCCCAAATTTGGTGACACCAAAGCGGTGCGTGGGGAGAAAAGGGGGGCTCAGTGGAAATGGGGCAAAATATGGGGCTGGGGGGGGATTTTTTTTGGGGGGGTCATTTTTTAGGATGTGGGGGGGGAATATTTGGGGTGGGGGGTGGATATTTGGGGTGGGGGGGGGATTTTTGGGGTCTGAGTGGCAGCAATTTGTCCCCAAATTTGGTGACACCAAAGCGGTGCGTGGGGAGAGAAATGGGGCTCAGTGCAGATGGGGCAAAATATGGGGCTGGGGGGGGGATTTTTTTTAGGGTGGGGGGGTCATTTTTTTGAGGGGGGGTCAATTTTTAGGATGTGGGGGGGGGGATATTTGGGGTGGGGGGGGGGATTTTTGGGGTCTGAATGGCAGCAATTTGTCCCCAAATTTGGTGACGCCAAAGCGGTGCGTGGGGAGAAATGGGGCTCAGTGCTGATGGGGCGAAATATGGGGCTGGGGGGGGGGATTTTAGGGTGGGGGGGTCATTTTTTTGTATGGGGGGCATTTTTTAGGATGTGGGGGGGGGGAATATTTAGGGTGGGGGGGGGGATTTTTGGGGTCTGAGTGGCAGCAATTTGTCCCCAAATTTGTGACGCCAATGCGGTACATGGGGAGGAAAAGGGGCTCAGTGGAGGTGGGGCGAAATATGGGGCTGGGGGGGGATTTTTAGGGTGGGGGGGGTCATTTTTTTTGGGGGGGGGGCATTTTTTAGGATGTGGGGGGGGTGGATATTTGGGATGGGGGGGGATTTTTGGGGGTGTGAGTGGCAGCAATTTGTCCCCAAATTTGGTGACACCAAAGCGGTGCGTGGGGAGAAATGGGGCTCAGTGGAGGTGGGGCGAAATATGGGGCTGGGGGGGGGATTTTTAGGGTGGGGGGGTCATTTTTTAGGGGGGGGGGGGATTATTTAGGATGGGGAGAGGAGATATTTGGGGTGGGGGGGGGATTTTTGGGTCTGAGTGGCAGCGATTTGTCCCCAAATTTGGTGACACCAATTTTTGGGGTCTGAGTGGCAGCGATTTGTCCCCAAATTTGGTGACACCAAAGCGGTGCATGGGGAGAAAAGGGGCTCAGTGGAGGTGGGGCGAAATATGGGGCTGGGGGGGGGGATTTTAGGGTGGGGGGGTCATTTTTTGGGGGGGTGGGCATTTTTTAGGATGTGGGGGGGGAATATTTAGGGTGGGGGGGGATTTTTGGGGTCTGAGTGGCAGCAGATTGTCCCCAAATTTGGTGACACCAAAGCGGTGCGTGGGGAGAAATGGGCTCAGTGCAAATGGGGTGAAATATGGGGCTGGGGGGGGGGATTTTTTGGTGGGGGGGTCATTTTTTTGGGGGGGGGCATTATTTAGGATGTGGGGGGGGGGATATTTGGGGTGGGGGGGGATTTTTGGGGTGTGAGTGGCAGCAATTTGTCCCCAAATTTGGTGACACCAAAGCGGTGCGTGGGGAGAAATGGGGCTCAGTGCTGATGGGGCGAAATATGGGGCTGGGGGGGGGATATTTAGGGTGGGGGGGTCATTTTTTGGGGGGGGGGGGATTATTTAGGATGTGGGGGGGGGGATATTTGGGGTGGGGGGGGGATTTTTGGGGTGTGAGTGGCAGCAATTTGTCCCCAAATTTGGTGACGCCAAAGCGGTGCGTGGGGAGAAAAGGGGCTCAGTGGAAATGGGGCAAAATATGGGGCTGGGGGGGGATTTTTTTGGGGGGGGGTCATTTTTTAGGATGTGGGGGGGGAATATTTGGGGTTGGGGGGGGGATATTTAGGGTGGGGGGGGATTTTTGGGGTGTGAGTGCAGCAATTTGTCCCCAAATTTGGTGACGCCAAAGCGGTGCGTGGGGAGAAATGGGGCTCAGTGCAGATGGGGCGAAATATGGGGCTGGGGGGGGGATTTTTAGGGTGGGGGGGTCATTTTTTTGGATGTGGGGGTCATTTTTTTGGATGTGGGGGGGGAATATTTGGGGTGGGGGGGGATATTTGGGGTGGGGGGGGGATTTTTGGGGTGTGAGTGGCAGCAATTTGTCCCCAAATTTGGTGACGCCAAAGCGGTGCGTGGGGAGAAATGGGGCTCAGTGGAGGTGGGGCGAAATATGGGGCTGGGGGGGGGAATTTTTAGGGTGGGGGGGTCGTTTTTTTTTGGGGGGGGGATTATTTAGGATGTGGGGGGTGGATATTTAGGGTGGGGGGGGATTTTTGGGGTGTGAGTGGCAGCAATTTGTCCCCAAATTTGGTGACGCCAAAGCGGTGCGTGGGGAGAAATGGGGCTCAGTGCAAATGGGGCAAAATATGGGGCTGGGGGGGGGGGATTTTTGGGGGGGGGGTCATTTTTTTGGGGGGGGGGGCGTTTTTTAGGATGTGGGGGGGTGGATATTTGGGATGGGGGGGGATTTTTGGGGTCTGAGTGGCAGCAATTTGTCCCCAAATTTGGTGACACCAAAGCGGTGCGTGGGGAGAAATGGGGCTCAGTGGAGTTGGGGCAAAATATGGGGCTGGGGGGGGGATTTTTAGGGTGGGGGGGTCGTTTTTTTTTGGGGGGGGGGGGATATTTAGGATGTGGGGGGGGATATTTGGGGTGGGGGGGGGATTTTTGGGGTGTGAGTGACAGCAATTTGTCCCCAAATTTGGTGACACCAAAGCGGTGCGTGGGGAGGAAAAGGGGCTCAGTGCAGATGGGGCGAAATATGGGCTGGGGGGGAATTTTTAGGGTGGGGGGGTCATTTTTTTGTATGGGGGGCATTTTTTAGGATGTGGGGGGGGGATATTTGGGGTGGGGGGGGGATTTTTGGGGTCTGAGTGGCAGCAATTTGTCCCCAAATTTGGTGACGCCAAAGCGGTGCGTGGGGAGAAATGGGGCTCAGTGGAGTTGGGGCAAAATATGGGGCTGGGGGGGGGATTTTTAGGGTGGGGGGGTCATTTTTTTTGGGGGGGGGGATTATTTAGGATGTGGGGGGGGGGATATTTAGGGTGGGGGGGGATTTTTGGGGTCTGAGTGGCAGCAATTTGTCCCCAAATTTGGTGACACCAAAGCGGTGCATGGGGAGAAAAGGGGCTCAGTGCAAATGGGGTGAAATATGGGCCTGGGGGGCATTTTTTTGGGGGGGGGTCATTTTTTTGTATGGGGGTCATTTTTTAGGATGTGGGGGGGGAATATTTGGAGTGGGGGGGGGATATTTGGGGTGGGGGGGGGATTTTTGGGGTGTGAGTGGCAGCAATTTGTCCCCAAATTTGGTGACGCCAAAGCGGTGCGTGGGGAGAAATGGGGCTCAGTGGAGGTGGGGCGAAATGTGGGGCTGGGGGGGGGATTTTTTAGGGTGGGGGGGTCATTTTTGGGGGGGGGAATTATTTAGGATGTGGGGGGGGGGATATTTGGGATGGGGGGGGGATTTTTGGGGTGTGAGTGGCAGCGATTTGTCCCCAAATTTGGTGACACCAAAGCGGTGCATGGGGAGAAATGGGGCTCAGTGGAGTTGGGGCAAAATATGGGGCTGGGGGGGGATTTTTAGGGTGGGGGGGTCATTTTTTTGGGGGGGGGGGATTATTTAGGATGTGGGGGGGGGGATATTTAGGGTGGGGGGGGATTTTTGGGGTCTGAGTGGCAGCAATTTGTCCCCAAATTTGGTGACACCAAAGCGGTGCGCGGAGAGGAAGAGGGCGAAATATGGGGCTGGGGAGGGGATTTTTGGGGGGGGGTCATTTTTTAGGATGTGGGGGGGGAATATTTGGGGGGGGGGGGGGGATATTTAGGGTGGGCGGGGATTTTTGGGGTGTGAGTGGCAGCAATTTGTCCCCAAATTTGGTGACACCAAAGCGGTGCGCGGGGAGGAAAAGGGTAAAATATGGGGCTGGGGAGGGGATTTTTTTTGGGGGGGGGTCATTTTTTTGGATGTGGGGGGGGAATATTTGGGGTGGGGGGGGGATATTTAGGGTGGGGGGGGGATTTTTGGGGTCTGAGTGGCAGCAATTTGTCCCCAAATTTGGTGACACCAAAGCGGTGCGTGGGGAGAAATGGGGCTCAGTGCAGATGGGGCAAAATATGGGCCTGGGGGGGGGGATTTTTTTTGGGGGGGGTCATTTTTTGGGGGGGGAGGGAATTATTTAGGATATGGGGGGGTGGATATTTGGGGTGGGGGGCGATTTTTTGGGGTCTGAGTGGCAGCAATTTGTCCCCAAATTTGGTGACGCCAAAGCGGTGCGTGGGGAGAAATGGGGCTCAGTGGAGGTGAGGCGAAATGTGGGGCTGGGGGGGGGGGGTTTTTTGGGGGGGTCATTTTTTAGGATGTGGGGGGGGAATATTTGGAGTGGGGGGGGGATATTTGGGGTGGGGGGGCGATTTTTGGGGTCTGAGTGGCAGCAATTTGTCCCAAATTTGGTGACACCAAAGCGGTGCATGGGGAGGAAAGGGGCTCAGTGGAGGTGAGGCGAAATGTGGGGCTGGGGGGGGGGGTTTTTTTTGGGGGGGGTCATTTTTTAGGATGTGGGGGGGGAATATTTGGTGTGGGGGGTGGATATTTGGGGTACGGGGGGGATATTTGGGGGGCGGGGGGATTTTTGGGGTGTGAGTGGCAGCAATTTGTCCCCAAATTTGGTGACACCAAAGCGGTGCATGGGAGAAATGGGGTTCAGTGGAGGTGGGGCGAAATATGGGGCTGGGGGGGGATTTTTAGGGTGGGGGGGTCGTTTTTTTTTGGGGGGGGATTATTTAGGATGTGGGGGGGGGGGATATTTGGGGTGGGGGGGGGATTTTTGGGGTCTGAGTGGCAGCAATTTGTCCCAAATTTGGTGACGCCAAAGCGGTGCGCGGGGAGGAAAAGGGTAAAATATGGGGCTGGGGAGGGGATTTTTTTTGGGGGGGGGGTCATTTTTTAGGATGTGGGGGGGGAATATTTGGGGGGGGGGGGGGATATTTAGGGTGGGGGGGGATTTTTGGGGTGTGAGTGGCGGCAATTTGTCCCCAAATTTGGTGACACCAAAGCGGTGCGTGGGGAGAAAAGGGGCTCAGTGGAGGTGGGGCGAAATATGGGGCTGGGGGGGGGGATTTTAGGGTGGGGGGGTCATTTTTTGGGGGGGTGGGCATTTTTTAGGATGTGGGGGGGGAATATTTGGGGTGGGGGGGGGATATTTAGGGTGGGGGGGGGATTTTTGGGGTCTGAGTGGCAGCAATTTGTCCCCAAATTTGGTGACACCAAAGCGGTGCGCGGGGAGGAGAAGGGCGAAATATGGGGCTGGGGGGGAGGGGGGATTTTTTAGGGTGGTGGGGGGGATTTTTGGGGTGGGGGTGACATCGGGATCCGTGTGACATCATTTCTGTCCCCAAGGACGGTGACACCAAGGTGGAATATCGGGCCTGGAACCCGTTCAGGTCCAAATTGGCCGCTGCCATTTTGGGAGGAATCGATCAGATCCACATCCGACCCGGCGCCAAGGTTCTGTATTTGGGGGCGGCTTCGGGGACGACGGTGTCACACGTGTCTGACATCGTGGGAACGGTGAGGGGGGCCGGGGGGGGCTGGGGGGGGTGGGAGGGGTTTGGGGGGGGGAGTTGGGGACGTTTTGGGGGGGGGTTGTTGGGGTTTGGGGGCGGTTTGGGGGGGATTTGGGGACGTTTTGGGGACATTTGGGGGACATTTTGGGGAGGTTTGGGGGACATTTTGGGGGGAGTTTGGGGACATTTTGGGGGGGGTTGGGGACATTTGGGGGGGGTTGGGGACATTTGGGGGATTTTGGGGGGAGTTGGGGGGGAGTTGGGGACATTTTGGGGGGTTTGTTGGGGTTTGGGGACGTTTTGGGGGGATTTGGGGACGTTTGGGGGACATTTTGGGGGCAGTTCGGGGACGTTTTGGGGACATTTGGGGGGGGTTGGGGACGTTTGGGGGCTGTTTGGGGGGCCTGGGGGGGGGTTGGGGAGTTTGGGGGGGGGAGTTGGGGACGTTTTGGGGGGGGTTGTTGGGGTTTGGGGACGTTTTGGGGGGATTTGGGGATGTTTTGGGGGCGATTTGGGGAGGTTTGGGGGACATTTTGGGGCAGTTCGGGGACGTTTTGGGGACATTTGGGGGGGGTTGGGACGTTTGGGGGCTGTTTGGGGGGCCTGGGGGGGGGTTGGGGAGTTTGGGGGGGGGGAGTTGGGGACGTTTTGGGGGGGGGTTGTTGGGGTTTGGGGACGTTTTGGGGGGGATTTGGGGATGTTTTGGGGGCGATTTGGGGAGGTTTGGGGGACATTTTGGGGGCAGTTCGGGGACGTTTTGGGGACATTTGGGGGGGTTGGGGATGTTTGGGGGCTGTTTGGGGGGGCTGGGGGGGGGTGAGGGGGCTTGGGGGGGGAGTTGGGGACGTTTTGGGGGGGGGTTGTTGGGGTTTGGGGGCGGTTTGGGGGGGATTTGGGGATGTTTTCGGGACGGTTTGGGGATGTTTGGGGGACATTTTGGGGAGGTTTGGGGGACATTTGGGGGGAGTTTTGGGGACATTTGGGGGGAGTTTGGGGACATTTTGGGAGCTTGGGGGGTTGGGGGGGATTTGGGGACGTTTTGGGGGGGGTTTGTTGGGGTTTGGGGACGTTTTGGGGGGGATTTGGGGACGTTTTGGGGGCGGTTTGGGGGCAGTTTGGAGACGTTTTGGGGACATTTGGGGGGAGTTTGGGGACATTTTGGGGGGGTTGAGGACATTTGGGGGGTTGGGGGGGAGTTGGGGACATTTTGGGGGGTTTGTTGGAGTTTGGGGACGTTTTGGGGGGGATTTGGGGACGTTTTGGGGGTGGTTTGGGGACATTTTAGAGATGTTTCGGGGGGAGTTTGGGGACATTTGGGGACATCGGGGGGGAGTTTGGGGACATTTGGAGGGGGTTGGGGACTTTTGGGGACGTGGGGAGGGTTTGGGGACATCTGGAGGTGGCACTTGGGGACATCGTGGAGGAGGTTGGGGACATGGAGGTGGCACTTGGGGACATCTCTGTGGGGGTTCTGGGTCATGGGGACGTGGAGGTGGCACTTGGGGACATCAGGAGGTGACACTTGGGGACATCTTTATGGGGTTCTGGGTCATGGGGACATCGAGGTGGCACTTGGGGACGCCATAGATGTCCCCAACTTTGGGGTCACCACAGATGTCCCCAGCCTTGGGGTCACCACGAATGTCCCCAACCTTGGGGACCCCCAAAATGTCCCCAACCTTGGGGTCCCCACAAATGTCCCCAACCTTGGGGTCCTCAAAATGTCCCCAACCTTGGGGTCACCATTGATGTCCCCATGGTTCTCCAATCCACGTCCCCAACCTTAATGTCACCACGAATGTCCCCAGCCTTGGGGACCCCCCAAGATGTCCCCAACTTTGGAGACCCCCAAAATGTCCCCAACCTTGGGGTCACCATAGATGTCCCCACAAATGTCCCCAACCTTGGGGTCACCACAGTTGTCCTCATGATTCTCCAATCCATGTCCCCAACCTTGGGGTCCCCACAGATGTCCCCAATTTTGGGGTCACCATAGATGTCCCCACAAATGTCCCCAACCTCGGTGTCCCCACAAATGTCCCCAACTTTGGGGTCACCATTGATGTCCTCATGGTTCTCCAATCCACGTCGCCAACCTTGGGGTCACCACAGATGTCCCCAATCTTGGGGTCCCCCAAGATGTCCCCAACTTTGGAGACCCCAAAATGTCCCCAACCTTGGGGTCACCACAGATGTCCCCATGGTTCTCCAATCCACGTCCCCAACCTTGGGGTCACCACGAATGTCCCCAACGTTGGGGACCCCCCAAGATGTCCCCAACTTTGGAGACCCCCAAAATGTCCCCAACTTTGGGGTCACCATAGATGTCCCCACAGATGTCCCCAACCTTGGGGTCCCCCCCAGGTGTCCCCAACCTCGGTGTCACCACAAATGTCCCCAACGTTGGGGTCACCATAGATGTCCTCATGGTTCTCCAATCCACGTCCCCAACCTTGGGGTCATCACAGATGTCCCCAATTTTGGGGTCACCATAGATGTCCCCACAAATGTCCCCAATCTTGGGGTCCCCCAGATGTCCCCAACTTTGGGGTCACCATAGATGTCCCCACAGATGTCCCCAACCTTGGCGTCCCCAAAATGTCCCCAACTTTGGGGTCACCACAGATGTCCTCATGGTTCTCCAATCCACGTCACCAACCTTGGGGTCACCACAGATGTCCCCAATCTTGGGGTCCCCCCAAGATGTCCCCAACTTTGGAGACCCCCAAAATGTCCCCAACCTTGGGGTCACCACAGATGTCCCCATGGTTCTCCAATCCACGTCCCCAACCTTGGGGTCACCACAAATGTCCCCAACCTTGGGGACCCCCCAAGATGTCCCCAACTTTGAGGACCCCCAAAATGTCCCCAACTTTGGGGTCACCATAGATGTCCCCACAGATGTCCCCAACTTTGGGGTCACCATTGATGTCCTCATGGTTCTCCAATCCATGTCCCCAACCTTGGGGTCACCATGGATGTCCCCACAGATGTCCCCAACCTCGGTGTCCCCACAAATGTCCCCAATTTTGGGGTCACCATAGATGTCCCCACAGATGTCCCCAACCTTGGGTCCCCACAAATGTCCCCAACCTGGAGGACCCCCAAAATGTCCCCAACTTTGGGGTCACCACAGTTGTCCTCATGATTCTCCAAACCACATCGCCAACCTTGGGGTCACCACGAATGTCCCCAACCTTGGGGTCCCCTCAAGATGTCCCCAACTTTGGAGACCCCCCCCCGCCCCCCCCCCCAAAAAAAATGTCCCCAAGGGTGTGGGGGTGGAGGTGACAGCCCCGTCCCCACAGTTGTCCTCATGGTTCTCCAATCCACATCGCCAACCTTGGGGTCACCATGAATGTCCCCAACCTTGGGAACCCCCCAAGATGTCCCCAACTTTGGAGACCCCCAAAATGTCCCCAACTTTGGAGTCACCATAGATGTCCCCACAAATGTCCCCAACTTTGGGGTCACCACAGTTGTCCTCATGGTTCTCCCATCCATGTCCCCAACCTTGGGGTCCCCACAAATGTCCCCAATTTTGGGGTCACCACGGATGTCCCCACAGATATCCCCAACCTTGGGGTCCCCACAAATGTCCCCAACCTTGAGGACCCCCAAAATGTCCCCAACCTTGGGGTCACCACAGATGTCCCCATGGTTCTCCAATCCACGTCCCCAACCTTGGGGTCACCACAAATGTCCCCAACCTTGGAGACCCCCCAAGATGTCCCCAACTTTGGAGACCCCCCCCCGCCCCCCTCCCCCAAAAAAATGTCCCCAACGGTGTGGGGGTGGAGGTGACAGCCCCGTCCCCACAGTTGTCCTCATGGTTCTCCAATCCACATCGCCAACCTTGGGGTCACCATGAATGTCCCCAACCTTGGGAACCCCCCAAGATGTCCCCAACCTTGTGGACCCCCAAAATGTCCCTAACTTTGGGGTCACCATAGATGTCCCCACAGATGTCCCCAACTTTGGGGTCACCACAGTTGTCCTCATGGTTCTCCAATCCACGTCCCCAACCTTGGGGTCACCATGGATGTCTCCACAGATGTCCCCAACCTCGGTGTCCCCACAAATGTCCCCAATTTTGGGGTCCCCCCAAAATGTCCCCAACTTTGGGGTCACCACAGTTGTCCTCATGATTCTCCAATCCACGTCCCCAACCTTGGGGTCATCACAGATGTCCCCAATTTTGGGGTCACCATAGATGTCCCCAACTTTGGGGTCACCATAGATGTCCCCACAAATGTCCCCAACCTTGGGGTCACCACAGATGTCCCCATGGTTCTCCAATCCACGTCGCCAACCTTGGGGTCACCACAGATGTCCCCAACCTTGGGGTCCCCCCAAGATGTCCCCAACTTTGGAGACCCCCAAAATGTCCCCAACTTTGGGGTCACCATAGATGTCACCACAAATGTCCCCAACTTTGGGGTCACCATTGATGTCCTCATGATTCTCCAATCCACGTCGCCAACCTTGGGGTCACCACGGATGTCCCCAACCTTGGATCCCCCCAAGATGTCCCCAACCTGGAGGACCCCCAAAATGTCCCCAACCTTGGGGTCACCACAGATGTCCCCACAGATGTCCCCAACCTCGGTGTCACCCACAAATGTCCCCAACCTTGGGGTCACCACAGTTGTCCTCATGATTCTCCAATCCACGTCCCCAACCTTGGGTCATCACAGATGTCCCCAACCTTGGGGTCCCCAAAATGTCCCCAACCTTGGGGTCACCACGGATGTCCCCACAGATGTCCCCAACCCTGGTGTCACCACGGATGTCCCCAACCTCGGTGTCCCCAAAATGTCCCCAACTTTGGGGTCACCACAGTTGTCCTCATGATTCTCCAATCCACATCGCCAACCTTGGGGTCACCACGAATGTCCCCAACCTTGGAGACCCCTCAAGATGTCCCCAACTTTGGAGACCCCCCCCCCAAAAAAAAATGTCCCCAACGGTGTGGGGGTGGAGGTGACAGCCCCGTCCCCACCCCCAGGAGGGTTTGGTGTACGCGGTGGAGTTCTCACACCGTTCGGGTCGGGATCTGATCAACGTGGCCAAGAAGAGGACC
The DNA here is from genome assembly GCA_037305975.1 of Chrysolophus pictus. NCBI lineage: Eukaryota > Metazoa > Chordata > Aves > Galliformes > Phasianidae > Chrysolophus > Chrysolophus pictus. Next base: position 108,661 of record CM074611.1, read on the forward strand.
AACGTCATCCCGGTCATCGAGGACGCACGGCACCCCCATAAATATCGCATGCTGATAGGTGAGGGGGGGGGGGAGAGGGAAGTTTTTTGGGGTCAAAACGATGAATTTTGGGGTCCGGGTGATGTTTTATGGGAGTTTTTTGGGGGATTTTGGGGTCTGGGGGCCGTCAGTTGCGTTGCGTTGGGGGTTGTGGAGATCTTTGGGGTTTTTTGGGTTCTTTGAGTATTTTGGGATCAAAAAGATGAATTTTGGGGTCTAGGGAAGCATGGGTGACATTTTTGGGATTTTTATGGGGTTGATATATTGGGATTTGGGGTTTTTGGGGGATATTTTGGGGTCTGGAGGCCATCAGTTGCGTTGCGTTGGAGGTGGTGGAGATCTTTGGGGTTTTTTTTGGGTTCTTTGAGTATTTTGGGGTCTTTGGGGGCAATTTTGGGATCAAAAAGATGAATTTTGGGGTCTAGGGAGGGCATGGGTGACATTTTTGGGGGGATATATTGGGATTTGGGGTTTTTGGGGGGATATTTTGGGGTCTGGGGGCTGTCAGTTGCGTTGCGTTGGGGGTTGTTGAGATCTTTGGGGTTTTTTGGGTTCTTTGAGTATTTTGGGGTCTTTGGGGGCAATTTTGGGATCAAAAAGATGAATTTTGGGTCTAGGGAGGGCATGGGTGACATTTTTGGGAGATATTTTGGGATTTGGGGTTTTTGGGGATATTTTGGGGTCTGGGTGCCGTCAGTTGTGTTGCGTTGGAGGTTGAGGAGATCTTTGAGGTTTTTTGGGTTCTTTGAGTATTTTGGGGTCTTTGGGGGCCATTTTGGGATCAAAAAGATGAATTTTGGGGTCTAGGGAGGGCATGGGTGACATTTTTGGGGAGATATTTTGGGATTTGGGGTTTTTGGGGATATTTTGGGGTCTGGGGGCCGTCAGTTGCGTTGCGTTGGGGGTTGTGGAGATCTTTGGGGTTTTTTGGGTTCTTTGAGTATTTGGGGATCAAAAAGATGAATTTTGGGGTCTAGGGAGGGCATGGTTGATATTTTTGGGGTTTTTATTGGGGAGATATTTTGGGATTGGGGTTTTTGGGGGGATATTTTGGGGTCTGGTGGCGCTGAGTTGTGTTGTGTTGGAGGTTGTGGAGATCTTTGGGGTTTTTTGGGTTCTTTGAGTATTTGGGGTCTTTGGGGGCCATTTTGGGATCAAAAAGATGAATTTTGGGGTCTAGGGAGGGCATGGTTGATATTTTTGGGGTTTTTATTGGGGAGATATTTTGGGATTTGGGGTTTTTTGGGGGATATTTTGGGGTCTGGGGGCCATCAGTTGCGTTGCGTTGGAGGTGGTGGAGATCTTTGGGGTTTTTTTGGGTTCTTTGAGTATTTTGGGATCAAAAAGATGAATTTTGGGGTCTAGAGAGGGCATGGGTGACAATTTTGGGGTTTTTTGTGGGGTGATATTTTGGGATTTGGGGTTTTTGGGGGATATTTTGGGGTCTGGGTGCCGTCAGTTGCGTTGCGTTGGGGGTTGTGGAGATCTTTGGGGTTTTTGGGTTCTTTGAGTATTTTGGGATCAAAAAGATGAATTTTGGGGTCTAGGGAAGCATGGGTGACATTTTTGGGATTTTTATGGGGGGGATATTTTGGGATTTGGGGTTTTTGGGGTGGATATTTTGGGGTCTGGGGGCCGTCAGTTGCGTTGCGTTGGAGGTTGAGGAGATCTTTGAGGTTTTTTGGGTTCTTTGAGTATTTTGGGGTCTTCGGGGGCCATTTTGGGATCAAAAAGATGAATTTTGGGGTCTAGGGAGGACATGGTTGATATTTTTGGGGTTTTTATGGGGTTGATATATTGGGATTTGGGGTTTTTGGGGGGATATTTTGGGGTCTGGGGGCCGACAGTTGTGTTGCATTGGAGGTTGTAGAGATCTTTGGGAATCTTTGGGGTTTTTTTGGTTCTTTGAGTATTTTGGGATCAAAAAGATGAATTTGGGGGTCTAGGGAAGGCATGGGTTACATTTTGGGGTTTTTATGGGGTTGATATTTTGGGATTTGGGGTTTTTGGGGGGATATTTTGGGGTCTGGGGACCGTCAGTTGCGTTGCGTTGGAGGTTGAGGAGATCTTTGTGGTTTTTTGGATTCTTTGAGTATTTTGGGGTCTTGGAGTTGGTTTTTGGGGTCAGAAAGGCCGATTTTGGGGTTCGGGTGGCAAATTCTGGGATTTTGGGGGGAATATTTTGGGATTTTGGGATCTTGAGGCGCTCAGTTGAGTTGTGTTGGTGATTTTAGAGATCTTTGTGGATTTTTGGGTTCTTTGAGTATTTTGGGGTCCATGAGGAGAATTTTGGGGTCAGAAAGGCTGATTTTGGGTCTGGATGACACATTATAGGATTCTGGGGGGAATATTTTGGGATTTTGGGATCTTGAGGCGCTGGATTGCGTTGTGTTGAAGATTCTGGAGATCTTTGTGGATTTTTGGGTTCTTTGAGTATTTTGGGGTCTTGGAGTTGATTTTTGGGTCAGAAAGGCGGATTTTGGGGTCTGGATGACACATTATAGGATTTTGGGGGGAATATTTTGGGATTTTGGGATCCAGAGGCGCTGGGTTGCGTTGCGTTGGAGGTTCTCGAGATCTTTGGGCTCTTTGAGTATTTTGGGTCTTAGGGAAGGTTTTTGGGGTCGGAAAGGCCGATTTTGGGGTCCTTGAGGAGCTTTTTGGGGTCAGAAGGGCCGATTTTGGGGTCAGAAAGGCGGATTTTGGGGTCTGGGTGACACATTTTAGGATTCTGAGGAGAATATTTTGGGATTTTGGGATCTTGAGGCGCTCAGTTGCGTTGTGTTGAAGATTCTGGAGATCTTTGTGGATTTTTGGGGTTCTTTGAGTATTTTGGGGTCTTGGAGTTGATTTTTGGGGTCGGAAAGGCCAATTTTGGGGTTCGGGTGGCAAATTTTGGGATTTTGGGGGGAATATTTTGGGATTTTGGGATCTGGAGGCGCTCAGTTGAGTTGTGTTGGAGATTCTGGAGATCTTTGGGGCTTTTGCGGTTCTTTGATTATTTTGGGGTCAGAAAGGCTGATTTTGGGGTCTGGGTGACAAATTTTAGGATTCTGGGGAGAATATTTTGGGATTTTGGGATCTGGAGGCACTCAGTTGAGTTGTGTTGGAGATTTTAGAGATCTTTGTGGATTTTGGGGTTCTTTGAATATTTTGGGGTCCTTGAGGAGAATTTTGGGGTCAGAAAGGCTGATTTTGGGGTCTGGGTGACACATTTTAGGATTCTGGGGAGGATATTTTGGGATTTTGAGATCCAGAGGCGCTGGGTTGCGTTGCGTTGGAGGTTCTCGAGATCTTTGGGCTCTTTGAGTATTTTGGGGTCTTAGGAAGGTTTTTGGGGTCGGAAAGGCCGATTTTGGGGTCCTTGAGGAGCTTTTTGGGGTCAGAAGGGCCAATTTTGGGGTCAGAAAGGCGGATTTTGGGTTTGGGTGACAAATTTTAGGATTCTGGGGAGAATATTTTGGGATTTTGGGATCTGGAGGCGCTCAGTTGAGTTGTGTTGGAGATTTTAGAGATCTTTGTGGATTTTTGGGTTCTTTGAGTATTTTGGGATCTTGGAGTTGATTTTTGGAGTCAGAAAGGCCAATTTTAGGGTTCGGGTGGCAAATTTTGGGATTTTGGGGGGAATATTCTGGGATTTGGGGATCTGGAGGCGCTCAGTTGCGTTGTGTTGGAGATTCTGGAGATCTTTGTGGATTTTGGGGTTCTTTGAGTATTTTGGGATCTTGGAGTTGATTTTTGGAGTCAGAAAGGCCAATTTAGGGTTCGGGTGGCAAATTTTGGGATTTTGGGGGAATATTTTGGGATTTTGGTATCTGGAGGCGCTGGATTGCATTGTGTTGGCGATTTTAGAGATCTTTGTGGATTTTGGGGTTCTTTGAGTATTTTGGGGTCTTGGAATTGATTTTTGGGGTCAGAAAGGCTGATTTTGGGGTCTGATGACACATTTTAGGATTCTGGGGGGAATATTTTGGGATTTTGGGATCTGGAGGCGCTCAGTTGCGTTGTGTTGGAGATTCTGGAGATCTTTGTGGATTTTTGGGTTCTTTGAGTATTTTGGGGTCCTTGAGGAGAATTTTGGGGTCAGAAAGGCTGATTTTGGGGTTTGGGTGGCAAATTTTAGGATTCTGGGGAGAATATTTTGGGATTTTGGGATCTGGAGGCGCTCAGTTGAGTTGTGTTGGAGATTTTAGAGATCTTTGGGGATTTTTGGGTTCTTTGAGTATTTTGGGGTCTTGGAGTTGGTTTTTGGGGTCAGAAAGGCCGATTTTGGGGTTCGGGTGGCAAATTTTGGGATTTTGGGGGGAATATTTTGGGATTTTGGGATCTTGAGGTGCTGGATTGCATTGTGTTGGCGATTTTAGAGATCTTTGTGGATTTTGGGGTTCTTTGAATATTTTGGGGTCCTTGAGGAGAATTTTGGGGTCAGAAAGGCTGATTTTGGGGTTTGGGTGGCAAATTTTAGGATTTTGGGGGGAATATTTTGGGATTTTGAGATCCAGAGGCGCTGGGTTGCGTTGCGTTGGAGGTTCTCGAGATCTTTGGGGTCTTTGAGTATTTTGGGGTCTTGGAGTTGATTTTTGGGGTCAGAATGGCCGATTTTGGGGTCCTTGAGGAGCTTTTTGGGGTCAGAAGGGCCGATTTTTGGGGTCAGAAAGGCGGATTTTGGGGTCTGGGTGACACATTATAGGATTCTGGGGGGAATATTTTGGGATTTTGGGATTTGGAGGCGCTGGATTGCGTTGTGTTGGCTATTTTAGAGATCTTTGTGGATTTTGGGGTTCTTTGAGTATTTTGGGGTCCATGAGGAGAATTTTGGGGTCAGAAAGGCTGATTTTGGGGTTTGGGTGGCAAATTTTAGGATTTTGGGGGGAATATTTTGGGATTTTGAGATCCAGAGGCGCTGGGTTGCGTTGCGTTGGAGGTTCTCGAGATCTTTGGGCTCTTTGAGTATTTTGGGGTCTTAGGGAAGGTTTTTGGGGTCGGAAAGGCCGATTTTGGGGTCCTTGAGGAGCTTTTTGGGGTCAGAAGGGCCGATTTTGGGGTCAGAAAGGCGGATTTTGGGGTCTGGGTGACACATTTTAGGATTCTGGGGAGGATATTTTGGGATTTTGGGATCTTGAGGCGCTGGATTGCATTGTGTTGGCGATTTTAGAGATCTTTGTGGATTTTGGGGTTCTTTGAGTATTTTGGGGTCTTGGAGTTGATTTTTGGGGTCGGAAAGGCCAATTTTGGGGTTCGGGTGGCAAATTTTGGGATTTTGGGAGGAATATTTTGGGATTTTGGGATCTGGAGGCGCTCAGTTGAGTTGTGTTGGAGATTCTGGAGATCTTTGGGGCTTTTGGGGTTCTTTGATTATTTTGGGGTCAGAAAGGCCGATTTTGGGGTTCGGGTGGCAAATTTTAGGATTCTGGGGAGAATATTTTGGGATTTTGGGATCTGGAGGCACTCAGTTGAGTTGTGTTGGCGATTTTAGAGATCTTTGTGGATTTTTGGGTTCTTTGAGTATTTTGGGGTCCTTGAGGAGAATTTTGGGGTCAGAAAGGCTGATTTTGGGGTTTGGGTGGCAAATTTTAGGATTTTGTGGGGAATATTTTGGATTTTGGTATTTGGAGGCGCTGGCTTGCGTTGCGTTGGAGGTTCTCGAGATCTTTGGGGTCTTTGAGTATTTTGGGGTCTTAGGGAAGGTTTTTGGGGTCGGAAAGGCCAATTTTGGGGTCCTTGAGGAGCTTTTTGGGGTCAGAAGGGCCGATTTTGGGGTCAGAAAGGCGGATTTTGGGGTCTGGGTGACACATTTTAGGATTCTGGGGAGGATATTTTGGGATTTTGGGATCTTGAGGCGCTGGATTGCATTGTGTTGGCGATTTTAGAGATCTTTGTGGATTTTGGGGTTCTTTGAGTATTTTGGGGTCTTGGAGTTGATTTTTGGGGTCAGAAAGGCCAATTTTGGGGTTCGGGTGGCAAATTTTGGGATTTTGGGGGGAATATTTTGGGATTTGGGGATCTGGAGGCGCTCAGTTGAGTTGTGTTGGAGATTCTGGAGATCTTTGTGGATTTTTGGGTTCTTTGAGTATTTTGGGGTCCATGAGGAGAATTTTGGGGTCAGAAAGGCTGATTTTGGTCTGGATGACACATTATAGGATTTTGGGGAGAATATTTTAGATTTTGGCATTTGGATATGCTTGCCAGTGCTATGCTAGAGGTTCTCTAGATCTTTGGGATCTTGAGTATTTTGGGGTCTTAGGGAAGGCTTTGGGGTCAGAACGGCCAATTTTGGGGTCCTTGAGGAGCTTTTTTGGGGTCAGAGGGCCATTTTGGGTCAGAAAGGCGGATTTTGGGGTCTTCCTCAGGATGGTGGATGTCACGCGACGTGGCCCAGCCCGACCAATCCCGCATCGCGTTCCCCAATGCCTATAATTTCTCCAGAACGGCGGCCACTTCGTTATCTCCATTAAGGTAATCTAGCTTTAACCCAGCACCGTTGTCTCCACCAATTAACCCACCCCCCTGCTAATTACCCTCCAATAATTATTCTCTTCCTCCCCAATAATCCTGCCCGCACTTACGCCTCCCCACACCCTCCTCTGCTAATCCCCAGCCATTAATTATTATTAATTATCCCTCTCCCTCTCCCCCAATTAATTTCCTTCCCCCAATTAACTTCCTCCTCCTCCCACCATGATCTCCTCCACTAATTGTCGCCCCTATCAATTCTTCTCCCATTAATCCCCCTACAACCCCCAGCCGTCAGCTTTCCCTCCTCCCACCACTTTACCCGTCTCTAATTCCTCAATCTCAGCCTCAATTAATTTCCGCCCCCCCCACACTAATTTCAATTTCCCATTCACACCTCTGCCTCCATTAATCTTCCTCGTGCTTCCTCTCCCCGCTCCCCATTTCATCTCTCCCCATTTATCCTCTCTACAACCCCCAACCATCACCTTTCCCCTCCCAATTCACTTTTATCCTCTCCACTATCCAGCCTCACTATTGTCTACCCCCCTTACTAATTCCCCAATTATCTTCCTGCCCTCATCCTCTCCCCCATCTCTCCCCATCAATTCTTCTCTCATTTATCTCTTTATAAACTCCCTCAGCCATCACCTTCACCCCCCCACTCACTTTTACCCTTCCCACACCTCAGCCCCCCACACCCACCCCCAATTAATTTCACCTCCATTAATTCATGCCCCCTCACAAATCTCCCCACATCTCTCCCCTTATTTATCCTCTTACAAACCCCCAGCCATCACCTCACCCCCCCACTCGCTTACCCCTTCCCATCACTTCACTCCCCCAATTATCCCTCAATTTCATTTAATTTCACCCCCCATTGACTCATGCCCCCTCTTTCAAATCTCCATTCTCATCTCTTCTCCCCCATTTATCCTTATGTCTCAATATCACTCACTTCTGTTCACTTTTACCCTCCACTAATTTCCCAGCCCCCTAATTAATTAATTTCACCTCCTCATTCACCCCCACTTCACTATCCCCATACTCCCCCATTACTCCATGTCCTCTCACCTTCCCTATTTCACATCTCTCCCCATTTATCCCCATAAACCCCAACCATCACCTTCCCTCCTCCCAATTCACTTCTTTATCCTTTCCTAATATCTCAGCCCTTAATATTCTAATTTCACTCACCACTATCCTCATACCCCCCATTAATTCATGCCCCCTCAAATCTCCCCATTCTCATCTCCCCATTTATCCCCTTACAACCCCCAACCATCACCTTTCCTCCCACTCACTTTTACCTTCCCAATTAATCAGCCCCCACTCACCACCTCCCCACTAATTCTGCCCCCCATTAACCTACCCCTTGGACTTCTCCCTATTCATCTCCTCTACTTATCCTCCTTACAAACCTCAACCATCACTTTCCTCCCAACTCACTTTTATCCTTCCCAATTAACTTTTCAGCCCCCCCTCACTAATTCAATTTCCACATTCCCCACTATAAATTTCTCCGGCTCCCTCTTTTATCCTCTCATCTCTCCCTCTATCAATTCTTCTCTCCCCATTTATCCTTTATAACCCCTCACCTTATCACCTTTTCACCCTCCCCAATTAATTTTTACCCCCTTCCCACTAATCTCACCTACTAATTTCACCCCCTACTATTCTCAATTCCCCCATTAATTCATGCCTCTCAAATTCCCTCATTTCATCTCTCTCATTTATCTCTCTACAAAACCCCTCAACTATCACATTTCCTCCCACTCACTTTTATCCCTTCCCACTAACTTCAGCCCCCCACTAATTTCACCCCCCACCATCTCTCAATTTTTACCAACTCATACCCCCCCATTAATTCATGTCCTTCAAATCTCCCCATTCTACTCTCCCCCATTTATCTCATAAGCCCCCAGCCATCACATTCACCCCCAATTCACTTTTACCCCTTCCCAATTAATCTCAGCCCCCCCCACCACCCCCCCCACTAATCTCCTGCCCCCCCCACACCCTCACCCCCACCCTCCCCCTATCTCATCTCTTCCCCATTTATCCTTCTTACAACCCCTTCAACCATCACTCTCACCCCTCCCAATTCACTTACCCTTCCCACTAATCTCTTCAGCCCCCCCCACCACCCCCCCACTCACCACCTCCCTGCCCCCAGGCCAACTGCACGGCCCACGGCGGCCTCGAGGCGGTTTGCAGCGGAGGCAGGAAGATGCAGCAGGAGAACAGAAGCCTCAGGAGCAGCTGACGTTGGAGCCCTACTGAGAGGACCACGCTGTGGTTGTGGGGGCTCACAGGTGGGGGGACTGGGACGGACTGGGACGGACTGGGAGGGACTGGGGGGACTGGGGGGACTGGGGAGCAAACTGGGACGGACTGGGAGGGACTGGGAGGGACTGAGAAAGAAACTGGGGACGGACTGGGAGGGACTGGGAGGGACTGGAGGACTGAGAGCAAACTGGGAGGGACTGGGAGGGACTGGGAGGACTGGGGGACTGGGAGCAAACTGGGAGGGACTGGGAGGGACTGGGGGACTGGAGGACTGGGAGCAACCGGGGAGGGACTGGGAGGGACTGGGGGACTGGGAGCAAACTGGGAGGGATTGAGGAGGGCTCGGGAGTGGACTGGGAGCCAAACTGGGAGGCACTGGGAGCAAACTTCTGGGAGGAACTGGGGGGACTGGGAGCAAACTGGGACATACTGGAGGCACTGGGAGGGACTGGGAGCAACTGGGAGGCACTGAGCAAACTGGGAGGGACTGGATTTACTGGGAGCAAATCAGAGGGACTGGGAGGGTCTGGGAGCAAACTGGAGGGACTGGGAGCAAACTGGGAGGAACTGGGGGGGGGACTGGGAGCAAACTGGGACGGACTGGGAGGGATCAGGAGGGACTGGGGGGACCGGGAGGAAACTGGGACATACTGGGAGGGTCTGGGAGCAAACTGGAGGAACTGGGGGGGACTGGGAGCAAACTGGGGATGATCTGGGAGCAAATGGACACCGGGAGGGACTGGGAGCAACTGGGAGGAACTGAGATGTAGTGGGAGGGTCTGGGAGCAAACTGGGAGGGACTGGGACATACTGGGACATACTAGGAGCAAACTGGAAGGAACTGGGAGGGACTGGGAGCAACTGGGAGGGACTGGGAGCAAACTGGGAGCAAACTGGGAGGGCACTGGGAGCAAACTGGAGGCAAGTACTGGGTGGGTCTGGGAGCCAAACTGGGAGGAACTGGGGGACTGGGGAGCAAACTGGGACATACTGGGAGGGACTGGGGAGGGACTGGGGGGACTGGGAGCAAACTGAGGGACTGGGGAAGAACTGGAACATACTGGGAGGGACTGGAGTGGGACTAAGCAAACTTGGGGGGACTGGGAGCAACCAGAGGAACTGGGAGCAAACTGGGACATACTGGGAGGGACTGGGAGCAAAACAATAGGGCTGGGGCGGACAGTGGGGGGCAGTGGGGAGGAGGGGACAATGGGGGTGCTGGGGGCAATGGGGGCAATGGGGAGGTAGACAATGGGGGGCAACGGGGGTGATGATGGGGGGCAATAGGGGTTAATGGGGGGTGACAGTGGGGGAGGGGACAATGGGGGTTAATGGGGGAGGACAGTGGGGGCAGTGGGGGGAGGACAATGGGGGGCAATGGGGGGCACTGGGGGAGGGAACGGGGGGCAATGGGGGATGACGGGGGGAGAATAGGGGCTAATGGGGGTAATGGGGGGCAGTGCGGGAGGGGAGGGGACAATGGGGGTGGTGACAGAGGGGGGTGCAATGGGGCAAGGGGGGGTGGCAATGGGGGTGACAGTGGGGGGCAATGGGGGGTGATGACGGGGGACAATAGGGTTAATGGGGGTGGACTGGGGGAGTAATGGGGGGGGAGGGGACAATGGGGGGTGGTGACAGAGGGGGACAATGGGAAGCAATTGGGGAGGGGACAATGGGGGTGACAGTGGGGTTGATAGTGGGGGGTGCGTGTGGCAATGGGGGTGGTGATAAAGGTTAGGGTTAATGGGGGGTGATTATGGGGGGCAGTGGGGGGCGACAATGGGGGATGCAGGACAGTGGGGGAGGTGACAATGGGGGCAATGGGGGAGGGGACAATGGGGGTGATATGGGGGGGCAGTGGGGGAGTGATGACGGGGGACAATAGGGGGTGGGGGTGACAGTGGGGGGCAGGAGGTGGGGAGGGGACAATGGGGGGTGGTGACAGGGGGCAATGGGGGAGGGACAATGGGGTTAATGGGGGTGATTATGGGGGCAGTGGGGAGAGAATGAGGGGGTGGTGACAATGGGGGCAATAGGTGCTAATGGGGGGTGATGTGGGGGCAAAGGGGGAGGGGACAATGGGGGTGGGTGAGAGTGGGGGGCAACGGGGGGTGATGATGGGGACAATAGGGGTTAATGGGGGTGACAGGGGGAGGGACAATAGGGTTAATGGGGGTGACTGGGGGCAGAGATGGGGAGTGGGACAATGGGGGCATGGGGACAATGGGGGGTAATGGGGGAGGGACAATGGGGGGGGCAATGGGGGTGATGATGGGGGCAATAGTTAATGGGGGTGATATGGGGGGAGGGGACAATGGGGGTTAATGGGTATGGGGGGAGGGGACAATGGGGGCAATGGGGGAGGGCAGGGGGCAATAGGGGGTGATGACAGAGGGGGGGACAATTGGGGTTAATGGGGGGTGACTGGGGGAAGAAAAGGGGGAGTGAGGGACAATGGGGGGTGGTGGGACTGGGGGCAATAGGGGACAATGGGGGAAGGACAATGGGGGTGACAATGTGGGCTAGACAGTGGGGGCAATGGGGGTGATACCTGGGACACAGAGTTAATAAGACTGGGGGGCAAGGTGGAGGGGACAATGGGGGTGTAGACAATGGGGGGACATTGGGGGGTGGTGACAGAGGGGGTCAATAGGGGGCAAGTGTGGCTGGGTGACAATGGGGGTGACAATGGGGGGGTGACAGCGTCCCCTCTCTGTCCCCAGGCTGCCTCCTAAGCAGAAGTGACGACTCTTCGTGCCCCCCTGTGCTCCCTTCCCCCCCCCACCCCTCCCCATTTTGGGGTGAATTCTTGCAGATTTTGGGTCCTTTTTTTTGTGCCGTTTTTTAATTAAACCGAAGGGAAAAAGAAGAAGAAGCAGAGGGATGTCAGTGTTACCCAGGTTAATTAATTGCCCACGGGCAATTGAGGGCATTAATTACCCCTATGGGTCAGGATTCTGTTAGTGGGGGGTGTTAATTATTCCTTATGGTGGTGGCAGATTTCATTAATGGGGGGATTAATTAGGCCCTGGGGTCTGATTCATTACTGAGAGGCAGCATTAACTTCTGTGTAATTGGGTTATTAATTACTTCCCTATGGGGTCAGATTCTATTATGGGGGCGCATCACTCCCTGTGTTGGCAGATTCATTACTGGAAGGGTTAATTATTCCCTATGGGTCTGATTGATTACTGAGGGTTAATTAACTGCCTCAGGATAATTGGGGTTATTAATTACCCCATATGGGGTCAGATTCATTACTGTGGACATTAATTATTCCCTATGGGGTTTGATTCATTACTGAGTGTTAATTGTTTCTTTGGGGTCAGATTCATTAGCAGGGGCGTTAGTTACTCCTTATGGTGGCAGATTCATTAATGGGGTGGATTAATTACCATCCTTGGGGTCTGATTCATTACTGAGTGGGTTAATTAACTGCCTCAGGTTAATTAAGAGCATCATCTCCTCATGGGGTCAGATTCATTATTGGAGTGGGCTAATTGCTCTCTTTGGGGGTCAGATTCATTAGCAGGGGCGTTAATTATTCTTTATGGTAGATTCATTAACGGGGGTGGATTAATTCATCTTTGAGGTCTGAATCATTACTGAGAGGGGTTAATTAACTGTCTCCAGGTACTCAAATATAATTACCCCTGAGGGTACACTATTGAGGGAGGCACTCACTTTTTGAAGCAGATTTACTACTGGGGAGGTTAATTGGCTCCTGTGAGGGGCAGATTCATTATCTGGGGGTAATTAACCCCGTTCTGAGGCAGACCATTACTGGGGGCGCTAATTACCCCTTTGGAGGCAGATTCGTTACCTGAAGTGCTAATTAAACCCTAAGCAGAAGATTGGGTACTCAGTCTTAATTACCCATTGGGATCATTAAGGGGGTTCCGAATACCCAATACTTCCTGAGGTTAATTATCCATGTAGAGGGGCGCTCTCATTACCACAGTGCCAATACTCCCAGGGGAAGGGCTCACGTGAAAGGGCGGGCCTACGAGAAAGGGGCAAGTTTCCTGAGAGGAGTGGCGTTTTAAAGAGGGGGGCGTGGGCTTGTCACGTAGTCTCGTTCCCTTCCACCCACCGTGGTGCGGTCTGCGCCGGCCCTTTCTGCGCATGTGCCTCGCCTGCGGCGCCCTTTTCCTCCCTTGGGCGGGGCGGGGGCCGGCGCACGGTGGTGACGGGGGTAGAGGCGTGGCGGGAAGAAGAGCAGCCGCTCTTTACCCCATGGCCGGCTCCACGCTACCCCATTCCGATTGGTTCAAACCTTCAAGCGGCTGGAGCGGGTGGAGGAGCCGCGCATGCGCTTTGAAGGCCGGCGGCGGTTTGTTGTGGCCGCCATTTTCAGGCATTACTGGGAAGTCTCGGGGCGCTGCCGCCGACCTCCGGCCCGGCCCGGCCTGGCCTGGTTCCCGCCCCGGCCCCCGGGCAGGCCTAAACCCCACCGCCCCTGTTCTGCGCAACGCCGTGCTGCCTCAGGTGAGAGCGTTTCAAGGCTGGCCTTGCCGGCTTCCTGAGGCCTTCTCCCGTAGCCGGGCTGCCCTCTTCCTTTCCTCCGCTCCTCTCCCAGTTTGCTCCTTGTGGCCGCCGTCTGTTCTGGCTCTGGTCTTGGATAGGAACTGGGGCTGATTTAAACTGTGATGTCGTAGGTAGACGGCAGGATGGCTGAAGGAATCAGAGCCAGTTTGGGTCACTTTTGACCAGTATGGAGCCTCAGGGACCTGAATGGGTCAGCCAGGACCAGTATGGGTCAAAGCCAGGACCAGTATGGATCTTTAGACCAGTATGGGTCAGCCAGACTCAGTATGGAGCCCTCAGGGACCAGTATGGGTCGCCAGACCAGTATGCGCGGAGCCCTCAGGACCAGTATGGGTCAGCCAGGACTCAGTATGAGCCTCAGGACCACTATGGGTCAGCCAGGACCAGTATGGATCTCTAGACCAGTATGGGTCTGCTAGGACCAGCAATGAGCCCCTAGGACCAGTATGGCCCTTTGGCCAGTATGGGTCTCTTTGACCAGTATGGGTCTCCGTGGACCAGTATGGTCTCCGTGGACCTGGGGGCATGGCCCTGCACCAGTATGGCCCTCCTGTGACCAGTATGGATCATACAAGACCAGCAGGGGTCTCTTTTGTATCAGTATGGAGCTCCTCAGGACCAGGGCGGTCTCTTTGTGACCAAGGGTCACCCTGGACCAGTACAGAGCCCTCAGGACCAGTATGGACTGTATTGCGACCAGTATGAGCCCCTGGTGACCAGTATGGGCCTCTTTAGACCAGCAAGGGGTCACCCTGACCAGTACAGAGCCCTCAGGACCAGTATGGATCAGACAGGACCAGCATGGAGCCCCAGACCAGTATGGGTCTCTTTAGACCAGTATGGGTCACCTGGACCAGTACAGAGTCCCTCAGGACCAGCATGGGCCAGACAGACCAGTATGAGTTGCTTGGGACCAGCATGTATCAGACAGGACCAGTATGGGTTGCTTGGGACCAGTATGGATCAGACAGGTCCAGCATGGGTCTCTTTGGACCGGGATGTGGTCACCCAGGACTGGTACAGAGCCTCTGTGACCAGTATGGGTCAGACAGGACCAGTATGGGCTGTTGCATTCAGTAAGGGTCAGCCAGGATTGGCATAGAGTCCTCAGACTGTGCATGGACTGACAGGACCAGCAAGGTCTCTTTGGACCAGTAGCGGAGCCCTCAGGACCAGTATGGGCTGCTTGGGGCCAGTATGGGTCATCCTGGACCGTACAGAGTCTTCAGACCAGTATGGGTCACTTTAACCAGTATAGGTCAGATAGGACCAGTATGGGCTGGGGTGACAGACCAGCATGGGTCTCTTAGACCAGTAAGGGTCACACAGACTGGTACAGAGCCCCAGGACTCAGTATGGGTCACTTGGAACCAGCATGGATCATACAAGACCAGTATGGGTTCCCTTGACCAGTATGAAACCCCTCAGGACCAGTATGGGTCAGCCAGGACCAGCATGGGATTCTTCAGACCAGCATGGGTTACCTTGGCACCAGTATGGGCCCTTTAGACCAGTATGGGTCAGCCAGGACTGGGTGCTGAGAGCCCCCAGGACCAGTATGGGCTGCTTGGAACCAGTATGGACTATACAAAACCAGCAGGTCTCTTTGGACCAGTAAGGAGCCCTCAGGACCAGTATGGGTCAGCCAGGACCAGTATGGAGCTCTGTGACCAGCATGGGCTACCTTGCACCAGTATGGGTCCTCAGACCAGTATGGGTCAGCCAGGACTGGTACAGAGCCCTCAGGACCAGTATGGGTCAGTTTGGAACCAGTATGATCATACAAAACCAGCATGGTCTTTGGACCAGTATGAGCCTCAGGACCAGTATGGGTCAGCCAGACCAGTATGGAGCCCCTATGGACCAGGGTATGGGTTACCTTGCACCAGTATGGGTCCTCTTAGACCAGTGGCGGTCAGCCAGGACTGGTACAGAGCCCTCAGGACCAGTATGGGTCAGTTTGGACCAGTATGGGTCAGACAGACCAGTATGGGTTGCTTGGGACCAGTATGGGTCACCCAGGACTGGTACAGAGTCCAGGACCAGTATGGATCAGACAGACCAGTATGGGTCTCGGGACCAGCATGTCACCTGTACCAGTATGGACTCCTCAGACCAGCAGGTCACCCGCACCAGTATGGATCTCTTTAGACCAGCATGGGGTCACCCAGGACTGGCACAGAAAGGTCAGGACCAGTATGGGGTCAGACAGGACCAGTATGGGCTGACAGGACTTCAGTATGGATCAGACAGACCAGCGGGCCTCTTTGACCAGTAAGGGGTCACTCCGGCACCAGTATGGAGTCCTCAGGACCAGTATGGGTCAGACAAGACCAGTATGGTCAAAGAAATCACAGAGCCCTCGTCCTATGGGTCACTTGGAACCAGTATAGGTCAGACAGGACCAGTATGGGTCTTTAGGGACCAGTGGTCACCCAGGACTGGTACAGAGCCCTGAACCAGTATGGGTCAGTTTGGAACCAGTATGGATCATACAAAAACTAGTATGGGTCTCTTTGGACCAGCAAGGAGCCCTCAGACCAGCATGGGTCAGCCAGACCAGTATGGAGCTGTCAGGACCAGTATGGGTCAGACAGGACCAGTATGGGTCTCTTATTCAGTATGGGTCATTGTACTACTGGTACAGAACCTCAGGACCAGTATGGGTCAGACAGACCAGTGGTTCTCTTTAGACCTGTATGGGACACTTTGGACCAGTATGGGTCAGACAGGACCAGTATGGATCTCTTTGGACCACTATGGGTCACCTGGCACCAGTATGGAGTCATCAGGACCAGTATGGGTCAGACAAGACCAGTATGGGTCACCCTGGACCGGTACAGAGCCCTCAGGACCAGTATGGGTCAGTTTGGACCAGTATGGGTCTCTTTGGACCAGTATGGAGCCCTCAGGACCAGTATGGGTTGCTTGGGGCCAGTATGGGTCACCCTGGACCGGTACAGAGCCCTCAGGACCAGTATGGGTCACTTTGGAACCAGTATAGGTCAGACAGGACCAGTATGGGTCTCTTTGGACCAGTATGGGTCACCCTGGACCAGTACAGAGCCCTCAGGACCAGTATGGGTCACCTGGCACCCAGTATGGATCAGACAGGACCAGTATGGGTCACCCAGGACCAGTATGGAGTCCTCAGGACCAGTATGGATCACCTGGCACCAGTATAGAACCCTCAGGACCAGTATGGATCAGACAGGACCAGTATGGGTTACCTGGCACCAGTATGGAGCCCTCAGGACCAGTATGGGTCACCCAGGACCAGTATGGAGTTCTCAGGACCAGTATGATTCCCCCAGTCCCATTTAGATCCACCTGATCCTCCCAGTATCCATCTCTCCCAATCCCAGTATGACCTTGCCAGGACCAGTATAGGATTCCCAGTCGCAATATGACCCTGCCAGGACCTGTATAGCTCTCCCAGTCCCAGTGTGACCTTGCCAGGACCTGTATAGCTCTCCCAGTCCCAGTATGACCCTGCCAGGACCTGTACAGCTCTCCCAGTCCCAGTATGACCCTGCCAGGACCTGTTTAGCTCTCCCAGTCCCAGTGTGACCCTGCCAGGACCTGTACAGCTCTCCCAGTCCCAGTATGACCTGCCAGGACCAGTATAGTTCTCCCAGTATGACCCTGCCAGGACCTGTATAGCTCTCCCAATCCCAGTATGGCCCTGCCAGGACCAGTATAGCTCTCCCATTCCCAGTATGACCCTGCCAGGACCAGTCTAGCTCTCCCATTCCCAGTATGACCCTGCCAGGACCTGTATAGTTCTCCTAGTCCCAGTATGACCCTGCCAGGACCTGTATAGCTCTCCCATTCCCATTATGACCCTGCCAGGACCAGGACGGCTCTCCCAGTCCCAGTATGACCCTGCCAGGACCTGTATAGTTCTCCCAGTATGACCCTGCCAGGACCTGTATAGTTCTCCCAGTCCCAGTATGACCCTGCCAGGACCTGTATGGCTCTCCAGTCCCAGTATGACCCTGCCAGGACCTGTACAGCTCTCCCAGTCCCAGTATGGCCCTGCCAGGACCTGTATAGTTCTCCCAGTATGACCCTGCCAGGACCTGTATAGCTCTCCCATTCCCATTATGACCCTGCCAGGACCAGGACGGCTCTCCCAGTCCCAGTATGACCCTGCCAGGACCTGTATAGTTCTCCCAGTATGACCCTGCCAGGACCTGTATAGCTCTCCCAGTCCCAATATGACCCTGCCAGGACCTGTATAGCTCTCCCAGTCCCAGTATGGCCCTGCCAGGACCTGTATAGCTCTCCCAGTCCTAGTATGACCCTGCCAGGACCAGTATAGTTCTCCCAGTATGACCCTGCCAGGACCTGTATAGCTCTCCCACTCCCAGTATGACCCTGCCAGGACCTGTATAGCTCTCCCAGTCCCAGTATGACCCTGCCAGGACCTGTATAGTTCTCCCAGTCCCAGTATGACCCTGCCAGGACCAGTCTAGCTCTCTCAGTCCCAGTATGACCCTGCCAGGACCTGTACAGCTCTCCCAGTCCCAGTATGGCCCTGCCAGGACCTGTATAGCTCTCCCATTCCCAGTATGACCCTGCCAGGACCTGTATAGTTCTCCCAGTATGACCCTGCCAGGACCAGTATAGTTCTCCCAGTATGGCCCTGCCAGGACCTGTATAGCTCTCCCAGTCCCAGTATGCCCTGCCAGGACCTGTACAGCTCTCCCAGTCCCAGTATGACCTGCCAGGACCAGTATAGTTCTCCCAGTATGACCCTGCCAGGACCTGTATAGCTCTCCCAGTCCCAGTATGACCCTGCCAGGACCAGTATAGTTCTCCCAGTATGACCCTGCCAGGACCTGTATAGCTCTCCCACTCCCAGTATGACCCTGCCGGGACCTGTATAGCTCTCCCATTCCCAGTATGACCCTGCCAGGACCTGTATAGTTCTCCCAGTATGACCCTGCCAGGACCTGTATAGCTCTCCCAGTCCCAGTATGACCCTGCCAGGACCTGTATAGCTCTCCCAGTCCCAGTATGACCCTGCCAGGACCTGTACAGCTCTCCCATTACGACCCTCCCATCCCCGCCCCCAGTTCCCCAATCCCGCTCTGCTATTGGCTGCCGATGGAGGGCGGCCAGCCAATGGGGAGCCTGTTGCTATGGCAGGATGGGCAGAGTGGAGACGCCGGGGTTTTGGTGGGGGGGGTGGGGAATACCTGAGCCCAATGGGTTCAATCTGACCCCCACTGATGGGGGGCACCCAGATTTGGGGGGGGGGGGGGGGGCACCTATATTTGGGGGGGGCACATACTGTTCACTTTGAGCCCCACTGATAAGGGGGGGCACCTGTATTTGGGGGGGGAGGCACCCATATTGTTCACTTTGGGTCCTATGGATGTGGGGAGGGTACCGATATTTTTTTGGGGGGGGGCGCCTATATCTGGGGGGGGGGCACATATTGTTCACTTTGAGCCTCATTGATGGGGGGGGGGCACCTGTATTTGGGGGAGGGGGCACTGATATTTGGGGGGGGGCACCCATATTGTTCACTCTGGACCCTACTGATGACAGTGGGGGTGGGGGGGGAGGGACACAAATTTGAGGGGGGGGCATCCATCGTGTTCACTTTGAGCCCCACTGATGGGGGGGGCGCTGATATTTGGGGGGGGAGATCTGATATTTGGGGGGGGGCACATATTGTTCACTCTGGGCCCTACTGATGTGGGGGGGGCACCTATATTTGGGGGGGGGGGGCACATATTGTTCACTTTGAGCCCCACTGATGTGGGGGGGGCACCTTTATTGGGGGGGGATCCGATATTTGGGGGGGGGACACAAATTGTTCACTTTGAGCCCTACTGATGGGGGGGGCACAGAGATTTGGGGGGGGGGCACATATTGTTCCCTTTGAGCCCCGCTGATGGGGGGGGGGCACCCAGATTTGGGGAGGGGGGTTCTGATATTTGGGGGGGGGGTGCAAATTGTTCACTTTGAGCCCCACTGATGTGGGGGCACCCAGATTTGGGGGGGGGCACTGATATCTGGGGGGGGGGAGAACCCATATTGTTCACCCTGGGCCCTACTGATGACAGTGGGGTGGGGGACACAAATTTTGGGGGGGGGGGGGCATCCATCGTGTTCAATTTGAGCCCCACTGATGGGGGGGCACCCAGATTTGGGGGGGGGGGGCACATATTGTTCACTCTGAGCCCCACTGATGTGGGGGGGGGGGCCTTTATTGGTGGGGGATCCGATATTTGGGGGGGGGGACACAAATTGTTCACTTTGAGCCCCACTGATGGGGGGGCACCTATATTTGGGGGGGGGGCACATATTGTTCACTCTGAGCCCCACTGATGGGGGGGGCACCCAGATTTGGGGGGGGCACATATTGTTCACTCTGAGCCCCACTGATGGGGGGGCACCTATATTTGGGGGGGGGCACATATTGTTCACTCTGAGCCCCACTGATGGGGGGGCACCCAGATTTGGGGGGGGCACATATTGTTCACTCTGAGCCCCACTAATGTGGGGGGGGGGGCCTTTATTGGGGGGGGGATCCGATATTTGGGGGGGGGACACAAATTGTTCACTTTGAGCCCCACTGATGGGGGGGCAATCAGATTTGGGGGGGGGGGAACCCATATTGTTCCCTGTGGGCCCTACTGATGACAGTGGGGTGGGGGACACAAATTTTTTTTGGGGGGGGGGGGCATCTGTCGTGTTCACTTTGAGCCCCACTGATGGGGGGGGCACAGAGATTTGGGGGGGGGGTTCTGATATTTG
Organism: Chrysolophus pictus; assembly: GCA_037305975.1. Lineage (NCBI taxonomy): Eukaryota > Metazoa > Chordata > Aves > Galliformes > Phasianidae > Chrysolophus > Chrysolophus pictus. The sequence continues at coordinate 128,764 of CM074611.1, forward strand.
GGGTGGGGGGACACATGTTGTTCACTTTGAGCCCCACTGATGGGGGGGGCACCGAGATTTGAGGGGGGGCACTGATATTTGGGGGGGGGGTCCATATTGTTCACTCTGGACCCTATTGATGACAGTGGGGGAAGCGGGGGGGGGATCCTAATTACCCCCCAGTTTTAATTACCCCAAATAATAAGAGTGGGATTTTCTCTTTGTCTGTTCACTCTGGTCCCTACTGATGGCCAAGAATTGATCCTAATTACCTTCAATCTTAATGACCCCAATCTTAATTACCCCCAAAGGACAAGAGTGGGATTTTCTCTTTGTGTGTTCACTCCGGACCCTACTAATGACTCCCAGTCCTAACGAACCCCGATCTTAATTACCCCAAAGGACGAGAGTGGGATTTTCCCTTTGTGTTCACTCTGGTCCCTACTGATGGCCAAGAATTGGTCCTAATTACCCTCAATCTTAATGACCCCAATCTTAATTACTCCAAAGATTGAGAGCAGGATTTTCCCTTAGCGGGTTCTCTGTGGACCCTACTAATGACTCCCAGTCCTAACGAACCCCAATCTTAATTACCCCAAAGGCTGAGAGTGGGATTTTCCCTTTGTTCACTCTGGTCCCTACTGATGGCCAAGAATTGATCCTAATTACCTTCAATCTTAATGACCCCAATCTTAATTACCCCAAAGGATGAGAGCGAGATTTTCCCTTTGTGCGTTCACTCTGAACCCTATTAATGACTCCCAGTCTTAACGAACCCCAATCTTAATTACCCCAAAGGACGAGAGTGGAATTTTCCCTATGTCTTTTCACTCTGGTTCCTACTGATGATCCTAATTACCTTCAATCCTAATGACCCCAATCTTAATTACCCCAAAGGCTGAGAGTGGGATTTTCTCTTTGTGCGTTCACTCTGAACCCTACTAATGACTCCCAGTCCTAATGAACCCCAGTCTTAATTACCCCAAAGGACGAGAGTGGAATTTTCCCTATGTCTTTTCACTCTGGTTCCTACTGATGATCCTAATTACCTTCAATCCTAATGACCCCAATCTTAATTACCCCAAAGGCTGAGAGTGGGATTTTCTCTTTGTGCGTTCACTCTGAACCCTACTAATGACTCCCAGTCCTAATGAACCCCAGTCTTAATTACCCCAAAGGATGAGAGTGGGATTTTCCCTATGTCTTTTCACTCTGGTTCCTACTGATGATCCTAATTACCTTCAATCCTAATGACCCCAATCTTAATTACCCCAAAGGCTGAGAGTGGGATTTTCTCTTTGTGCGTTCACTCTGAACCCTACTAATGACTCCCAGTCCTAATGAACCCCAGTCTTAATTACCCCAAAGGATGAGAGTGGGATTTTCCCTATGTCTTTTCACTCTGGTTCCTACTAATGATCCTAATTACCTTCAATCCTAATGACCCCAATCTTAATTACCCCAAAGGCTGAGAGTGGGATTTTCTCTTCGTGCGTTCACTTCCGGACCCCTACTAATGACTCCCAGTCCTAACGAACCCCAATCTTAATTACCCCAAAGCTGAGAGTGGGATTTTCCCTTTGTTCACTCTGGTCCCTACTGATGGCCAAGAATTGATCCTAATTACCTTCAATCTTAATGACCCCAATCTTAATTACCCCAAAGGCTGAGAGTGGGATTTTCTCTTCGTGCGTTTACTCCAGACCCTACTAATGACTCCCAGTCCTAACGAACCCCGATCTTAATTACCCCAAAGGCTGAGAGTGGGATTTTCCCTTTGTTCACTCTGGTCCCTACTGATGGCTGACACCAACCCTCACAACCCCCCACCCTAACGACCCCCAACCCTAACGACCCCAAAAGCTGACAATTCCCATTCCCTCTATCGATGTTCATCCTGTTGTCCCCATGGGGGGGGGTCAGGAGGATTCTGACCCCCCCCCCCCAACCCCCCCATCCCAATTTCTCCCCCCCCCTCCCCCCCCCAGGCGACGGTGGCAGCGCAGGATGCTCGGCGCTCCGCTCTGAGCCCACCATGTCGGGCCAGCACGGCCATGCCCCCCCCTTTGCTGGCACCCAGCCCATGGCCGAGCACCCCCAGGTATGGGATTTTGGGGTTTTTTTTTTGGGGGGGGGGGTTGGGATTTTGGGTGGGGGGATATTTGGGATTTGGGGGGGGGGGAGAAGAACCCTGGGATGTAATCGCGGCTCGTTGCGATCCCACAAGGCGGGGGGGGGGGATCCCACATCAAACCCATTGGGATCCACCCCCCCGACACCAAATTACCCCCCCCCCCCCATCCCAAAAGAACACTGCGACCCCCCCACCCCCAATACCCCCCCAGTTTGGTTGGTGGGGGGGATTTGGGAGGGGGGGGAGAGGGGGAGAAGACCCCTGGGATGTAATCACAGCCCATTGGGATCCCACAAGGGGGGGGGGGGGGGGATCTGACATCAAACCCATTGGGATCCACCCCCCCCCCACACCAAATTACCCCCCCATCCCAAAAGAACACTGAGACCTCCCCCCCTCCCAGTACCCCCCAGTTTGGTTGGGGGGGGGGGGGTTTTGGGGGGGGGGGAGAGGGGGAGAAGACCCCTAGGATGTAATCACAGCCCATTGGGATCCCACATCAAACCCAAACCTATTGGGATCCCCCCCCCCCCAAATTACCCCCCCCACCCCAAAAGAACGCTGAGACCCCCCCCCCCAATACCCCCCAGTTTGGTTGGGGGGAGGGGGTTTGGGGGGGGGGTGGGTGGGAAAGGGGGAGAAGACCCCTAGGATGTAATCACAGCCCATTGGGATCCCACAAGGGGGGGGGGGGGGGATCTGACATCAAACCCATTGGGATCCACCCCCCCCCCCACCAAATTACCCCCCCCCATCCCAAAAGAACACTGCGACCCCCCCCCCCCAATACCCCCCAGTTTGGTTGGGGGGGGGGGGGTTTCGGGGGGGGGGAGAGGTGGGGAAGACCCCTAGGATGTAATCACAGCCCATTGGGATCCCACATCAAACCCAAACCTATTGGGATCCCCCCCCCCCAAATTACCCCCCCACCCCAAAAGAACGCTGAGACCCCCCCCCCCACATAACCCCCCAGTTCCCCTATAAACCCCATTGAGACCCCCCCCACCCCCCCAGGACTCTCAATTCCCCCCACACCCCCAAAAGAACACTGAGACCCCCCCAGTTCCCCCTTAAAAACACATTGGAACCCCCCCAGACCCCTCAATTCCTCCCCAAAACCCCATTGGGACCCCCCCAGACCCCCCAATTCCCCCCTAAAATACATTGGGACCCCCCCAGACCCCTAATTCCCCCCCCTCCCTTTTCCCCCATAGAACCCAACCCCAATTCCCCCTTAAAACCCATCGAACCCCCCCCAACTCCCCCAAAACCCTCTGGAACCCCCAAAAACCCACTGAGGACCCCTTTGACCCCCCCAAATTTTTATTCCCCCCCCCCAATTCTCAGATCCACCCCCCTCCCATCATCACCCCTTTCCCCCATAGAACCCAACCCCAATTCCCCCCTTAAAACCCATTGAAACCCCCCCCAAAAGAGCGCTGAGACCCCCCCAGTTCCCCCTTAAAATACATTGGAACCCCCCCCATACCCCCCAATTCCTCCCCAAGACCCCATTGGGACCCCCCCAGACCCCCCAATTCCCCCCTAAAACACATTGGGACCCTCCCAGACCCCCAATTCTCCCCCTCCCCTTTTCCCCATAGAACCCAACCCCAATTTCCCCTTAAAACCCATTGAAACCCCCCCCCCCAAATGAGCCCTGAGACCCCCCCAATTCCCCTTAAAAACACATTGGAGCCCCCCCAGACCCCTCAATTCCTCCCCAAAACCCCATTGGGACCCCCCCAGACCCCCCAGTTCCCCCATAAAACACATTGGGACCCCCCCAGACCCCCAATTCCCCCCCCCCCCCCTTTCCCCCGTAGAACCCAACCCCCAATTCCCCCCTTAAAACCCATCGAGACCCCCCCCAAATGAGCCCTGAGACCCCCCCAGTTCCCCCATAAAACTCATTGGAACCCCCCAGACCCCTCAATTCCTCCCCAAAACCCCATTGGGACCCCCCCAGACCCCCCATTTCCCCCATAAAACACATTGGGACCCCCCCAGACCCCCACTTCCCCGCCCCCTCCCCTTTCCCCCATAGAACCCAACCCCAATTCCACCCCAATTCCCCCCTAAAACCCATCGAAACCCCCCCCAAACTCCCCCAAAACCCTCTGGAACCCCCTAAAACCCACCGAGGACCCCTTTGACCCCCCCAAATTTTTGTTCCCCCCCCCTCAATTCTCAGATCCACCCCCCTCCCATCATCACCCCTTTCCCCCATAGAACCCAACCCCAATTCCCCCTTAAAACCCATCGAGACCCCCCCCAAAAGAGCACTGAGACCCCCCAGTTCCCCCTTAAAACACATTGGAACCCCCCCAGACCCCCCAATTCCTCCCCAAAATCCCATTGGGACCCCCCCAGACCCCCCAATTCCCCCCCTAAAACACATTGGGCCCCCCCAGACCCCCACTTCCCCCCCCCCTTCCTTTTTCCCCATAGAACCCAACCCCAATTCCACCCCAATTCCCCCCTAAAACCCATCGAACCCCCCCCAAACTCCCCCAAAACCCTCTGGAACCCCCTAAAACCCACCGAGGACCCCTTTGACCCCCCCAAATTTTTGTTCCCCCCCCCTCAATTCTCAGATCCACCCCCCTCCCATCATCACCCCTTTCCCCCATAGAACCCAACCCCAATTCCCCCTTAAAACCCATCGAGACCCCCCCCCAAAAGAGCACTGAGACCCCCCAATTCCCCTTAAAACACATTGGAGCCCCCCCCAGACCCCCCAATTCCTCCCCAAAATCCCATTGGGACCCCCCCAGACCCCCCAATTCCCCCCTAAAACACATTGGGACCCCCCCAGACCCCCAGTTCTTCCCCCTCCCCTTTTCCCCATAGAACCCAACCCCAATTTCCCCCTTAAAACCCATCGAAACCCCCCTCAAACTCCCCCAAATCCCTCTGGAACCCCCTAAAACCCACCGAGGACCCCTTTGACCCCCCCAAATTTTTATTTCACCCCCCCGCAGTTCTCAGATCCAATCCCCCCCCCATCATCACCCCTTTTCCCCATAGAACCCAACCCCAATTTCCCCTTAAAACCCATTGAAACCCCCTCCCCAAATGAGCCCTGAGACCCCCCCAGTTCCCCCTTAAAACACATTGAAACCCCCCCAGACCCCTCAATTCCTCTCCAAAACCCCATTGGGACCCCCCCAGGTCCCCCAATTCCCCATAAAACACATTGGGACCCCCCCAGACCCCTAATTCCCCCCCCCCCCCCTCCCCTTTTCCCCCATAGAACCCAACCCCAATTCCCCCCTTAAAACCCATCGAACCCCCCCCAAACTCCCCCAAAACCCTCTGGAACCCCCTAAAACCCACCGAGGACCCCTTTGACCCCCCCAAATTTTTATTCCCCCCCCCCCCAAATTCTCAGATCCTGCCAGAGCTGAACCTCCTGCAGCGTCGGATCCCGTTGAGTTTTCGGGACGCCGGCAGCGCCCCGCTGCGCAAACTCTCCGTCGACCTCATCAAAACCTACAAACACATCAATGAGGTCCGTCATTTTGATTTTTTTTTTGGGGGGGGGGGCTTATTTTGGGGAGGGGGGGGGTCACCCCCTGCACCCCCAGGCAGCTGTGTGTGCGTATGGGGTGGGGGTTGGGGCTTATAGGGTCACATGTGGGGTACGGCAGCGTGGGAAATGGCTGAGGATTTAGGGGGGGGGGGGGTGGGCTGGGTGACCCCCCCACCTCCCTTCCAAAAGGTGCCCCCCCCCCACCTCCCCTCCAAAAGGTGCCCCCCCTCCCCCAGAATCATCCCCCAAACATCCCCCCCGTCCCCAAAATCCCCCCCCAAAGTCTCCCATCCCCCCCCCAATTCCCCCAAACTTCCCCCCATCCCCCCCTCTCCAAAATCACCCCCCCAAACTTTCCCCTTTCCCCCTCACCAAAATCCCCCCTCCCCAAAATCCCCCCCAAAGTCTCCCACCCCCCCCCAAATCCCCAAACTTCCCCCATCCCCCTCCCAAAAATAACCCCCCCAATTTCCCCCATCCCCCCCTCTCCAAAATCCCCCCTCCCCAAAATCCCCCCAAAGTCTCCCATCCCCTCACCAAATCCCCCAAACTTCCCCCATCCCCCCTCCCCAAAATCACCCCCAAAACTTCCCCCATCCCCCCCTCCCCAAAATTCCCCCAAACTTCCCCCTTCCCCCCCCTCCCCAAAATCACCCCCCCAACTTCCCCATCCCCCCCCCCCAAAATCACCCCCCAACTTCCCCCATCCCCCCCTCCCCAAAATTCCCCCCCCAAAGTCTCCCATCGCCCCCAAAATCCCCCCCAAACTTCCCCCTTCCCCCCCCTCCCCAAAAATCCCCCCCAAACTTCCCCCATCCCCCCTCCCCAAAATCACCCCCCAACTTCCCCCATCCCCCCCTCCCCAAAATTCCCCCCCAAAGTCTCCCATCCCCCCCAAAATCCCCCCCAAACTTCCCCCATCCCATCCCCCCCCCCAAGATCCCCCCCCAAACTTCCCCCATCCCCCCCCATCAAAATCACCCCCCAAATGTCCCCCATCCCCCCTCTCCAAAATTCCCCCCCCAAAGTCTCCCATCCCCCCCCCAATTCCCCCAAACTTCCCCCTTCCCCCCTCCCCAAAATCACCCCCAAAACTTCCCCCATCCCCCCCCAAAATCCTCCCAAACTTCCCCCATCCCCCCCTCTCCAAAATCACCCCCCAAACTTTCCCCTTTCCCCCCCTCTCCAAAATCCCCCCGTCCCCAAAATCCCCCCCCAAAGTCTCCCACCCCCCCCCCAATTCCCCCAAACTTCCCCCATCCCCTCCCCTCCCCAAAATCACCCCCCAACTTCCCCCATCCCTCCCCTCTCCAAAATCCCCCCTCCCCAAAATCCCCCCCAAAGTCTCCCATCCCTCCCCAAAATTCCCCCAAACTTCCCCCATCCCCCCCCCAAAGTCACCCCCCCAACTTCCCCCATCCCCCCCATCAAAATCACCCCCCAAATGTCCCCCATCCCCCCCTCTCCAAAATTCCCCCCCCAAAGTCTCCCATCCCCCCCCAAACTTCCCCCATCCCCGCCTCTCCAAAATCACCCCCCAAACTTCCCCCCCCCAAATCACCCCCCAACTTCCCCTATCTTCCCCCCCCAAAATCCCCCCAAACTTCCCCCATCCCCCCCCTCCAAAATTCCCCCCCAAAGTCTCCCATCCCCTCCCAACTTTCCCCATCCCCCTCCTCTCCAAAATCACCCCCCAAACTTCCCCCCCCAAAATCACCCCCCAAACATCCCCGATCCCCCCCCGAAAAAGGTCCCCCCCCCCCCCAAATAACCCCCCCCCCCAAATCCAGGTGTACTACGCCAAGAAGAAGCGCCGCGCTCAGGCCGTCCCCCCCGAGGACCCCAGCACCAAGAAGGAGCGGCGGCTGCTCAACGAGGGCTACGACGACGACAACTACGATTACATCGTGCGCAGCGGGGAGCGCTGGCTCGACCGCTACGAGATCGACTCCCTCATCGGAAAGGGCTCCTTCGGGCAGGTGGGGGCCCCCCCGACACCCCCCCACTAACAGCCAACCCCCCCATCCTCAATATAGGACCCTCTTCACCTCCCCATCCCGCTTTTTACTCCTCTAAAACTCTTCGTTCTGACTTTCATTCTACATCCGCAACCCCAAATTCCAACCTCCCCCCCTTCAAATCCCCCAAATTCCACCCCAAAATCCCACCTCACCCCCTCAAACCCCCCAAATTCCACTCCAAAATCGCACTTTTCCTCTTCAACCCCCCAAATTCCACCCCAAAATCCCACCTCAGCCCCCCTTCAACCCCCTGAATTCTCCCCCAAGTTCCCAAACTCCCCCCTACAAACCCCAAAATCCCACCTCCCCCCTTCAAACCCCCCAAATTCCATCCCAAAATCCCACCTCTCCACCCCCAACCCCCCAAATTCCACCCCAAATTCCCACCTCCCCCTCTCTATCCACCCAAATTCCACCCCAAATTCCAGCCTCTCCCCCTTCGACCCCCCCATATTCCCACCTCCCCCCTTCAAAGCCCCCCAAATTCCACCCCAAAATCCCACCTCCCCCCCTTCCAACCCCCCAAATTCCACCCCAAATTCCCACCTCTCCACCCCCAACCCCCCAAATTCCACCCCAAGATCCCACCTCCCCCCTTCAAACCCCCCAAATTCCACCCCAAAATCCCACCTTCCCTCTTCCAACCCCCCAAATTCCACCCCAAAATCCCACCTCCCCCCCCTCAAACCCCCCAAATTCCACCCCAAAATCCCACCTTCCCTCTTCCAACCTCCCAAATTCCATCCCAAATTCCCACCTCTCCCCCTTCGACCCCCCATATTCCCACCTCCCCCCTTCAAAGCCCCCCAAATTCCACCCCAATTCCCACCTCCCCCCTGCAACCCCCCAAATTCCACCCCAAAATCCCACCTCCCCCCCTCAAATCCCCCAAGTTCCACCCCAAAATCCCACCTCCCCCCCCTCCAACTCCCCAAATTCCCCCTGAAATTCCCACGTCCCCCCCTCCAACCCCCCAAAATCCCACCTTCCCCCTTCCAACCCCCCCAAATTCCCTCCCAAATTCCACCCCAAATTCCCACCTCCCCCCCTCTATCCGCCCAAATCCCCCCCCAAATTCCCACTCCCCCCTTCAAACCCCATAAATTCCTCCCCAAATTCCCAACTCCCCCTACAAACCCTAAATTCCCATCTCTCCCCCCCTGCAACCCCCCAAATTCCACCCCAAATTCACACCTCCCCCCCTCCAGCCCCCCAAATTCCCTCCCAAATTCCACCCCAAATTCCCAACTCTCCCCCTCCGACCCCCCACAATTCCCACCTCCCCCCTTCCAACCCCCCAAAATTCCCACCCCAAATTCCCACTTCCCCTCTCCAACCCCCCCAAATTCCCTCCCAAATTCCACCCCAAAATCCCACCTCCCCCCTTCCAACCCCCCAAATTCCCACCTCTCCCCCTTCAATCCCCCCAGTTCCCACCTCTCCCCCTGCAATCCCCCAAATTCCACCCCAAATTCCCACCTCCCCCCTTCAAACCCCCCAAAATTCCACCCCAAATTCCCACTTCCCCCCCTCCAACCCCCCAAATTCCCTCCCAAATTGCACCCCAAATTCCCACCTCCCCCCCTTCCAACCCCCAAATTCCACCTCTCCCCTTTCAATCCCCACAATTCCACCTCCCCCCCTTCAAAGCCCCCCAAATCCACCCCAAATTCCCACCTCCCCCCTCTTCATCCATCCAAATTCCACCCCAAATTCCCACCTCCCCCCCCTCCAACCCCCTGAATTCCCCCCCAAAATCCCACTCTTCTCCCCCTCCAAAATCCCACCTCCCCCTCTCCACCCCCCTTGCTCTGCTCGGACCGCTACGAGATCGACTCCCTCATCGGAAAGGGCTCCTTCGGGCAGGTGGGGGCCCCCCCGACACCCCCCCACTAACAGCCAACCCCCCCATCCCTGATACAGGACCCCCTCCATCTCCCCATCCTGCTTCGGTTCGCTCTCAGCCCTCTAAAACCCTTTGCTCTGACCCTAATTCTACATCCCCCCCTCCCTACCCCAACAAATTCTGACATCCTCCCTTCAAACCCCATAAATTCCCCCCCAAATTCCCAACTCTCCCCCTTGGACACCCCAAAATCCCACCTCCCCCCTTCAAACCCCCCAAATTCCACCCCAAAATCCCACTTTTCCTCTCCAACCCCCCAAAGTTGTCCCCCAAATTCCACCCCAAATTCCCACCTCCCCCTCTCCATCCACCCAAATTCCCCCCCCAAATTCCCACCTCCCCCCTTCAAACCCCCCAAATTCCACCCCAAAAATCCCACCTCCCCCTCTCTATCCACCCAAATTCCACCCCAAAATCCCACCTTCCCTCTTCCAACCCCCCAAATTCCACCCCAAATTCCCACCTCCCCCTCTCTATCCACCCAAATTCCACCCCAAATTCCCACCTCTCCCCCTTCAACCCCCCATATTCCCACCTCCCCCCTTCAAGGCCCCCCAAAATTCCACCCAATTCCCACCTCCCCCCTGCAACCCCCCAAATTCCACCCCAAAATCCCACCTCCCCCCCTCAAATCCCCCAAGTTCCACCCCAAATTCCCACCTCCCCCCTCCAACTCCCCAAATTCCCCCTGAAATTCCCACGTCCCCCCCCTCCAACCCCCCAAAATCCCACCTTCCCCCCTTCCAACCCCCCAAATTCCCTCCAAATTCCACCCCAAATTCCCACCTCCCCCTCTCCAACCCCCCAAATTTCACCCCAAAATCCACCTCTCCCCCCTCCCACCCCCCAAATTCCCACCTCCACCCCCCTTGCTCTGCTCGGACCGCTACGAGATCGACTCCCTCATCGGAAAGGGCTCCTTCGGGCAGGTGGGGGCCCCCCCGACACCCCCCCACTAACAGCCAACCCCCCCATCCCTGATACAGGACCCCCTCCATCTCCCCATCCCGCTTCGGTTCGCTCTCAGCCCTCTAAAACCCTTTGCTCTGACCCTAATTCTACATCCCCCCCTCCCTACCCCCAACAAATTCTGACATCCTCCCTTCAAATCCCCCAAATTCCACCCCAAATTCCCAACTCTCCCCCTTGGACACCCCAAAATCCCACCTCCCCCCCTTCAAACCCCCCAAATTCCACCCCAAATTCCCACTTCCCCCCTCCAACCCCCCAAATTCCCTCCCAAATTCCACCCCAAATTCCCACCTCCCCCCCTCCAACCCCCCAAATTTCACCCCAAATTCCCTCCTCCCCCTCTCTATCCACCCAAATCCCCCCCAAATTCCCACCTCTCCACCCCCAACCCCCCAAAATCCCACCTTCCCCCTTCCAACCCCCCAAATTCCACCCCAATTCCCATCTCCCCCCCTGCAACCCCCCAAATTCCACCCCAAATTCCCACCTCCCCCCCCCTACCCCCCAAATTTCACCCCAAAATCCCACCTCTCCCCCTTCCAATCCCCCAAATTCCCACCTCCACCCCCCTTGCTCTGCTCGACCGCTATGAGATCGACTCCCTCATCGGAAAGGGCTCCTTCGGGCAGGTGGGGGCCCCCCCGACACCCCCCCACTAACAGCCAACCCCCCCATCCTCAGTATAGGACCCCCTCCATCATCCTCACCCCCCCCTCCATCTCCCCATCCCGCTTCGGTTCGCTCTCAGCCCTCTAAAACCCTTCGTTCTGACCCTAATTATACATCCGCAACCCCAAATTCTCACTTCCCCCCCTTCAAACACCCAAATTCCACCCCAAAATCCCAACCCCCCCCCACAAACCCTAAATTCCCATCTCTCCCCCCTGCAGCCCCCCAAATTCCACCCCAAAAATCCCACTTTTCCTCTCCAACCCCCCCAAAGTTGTCCCCCAAATTCCACCCCAAATTCCCACCTCCCCCTCTCCATCCACCAAATTCCCCCCCCAATTCCCACCTCCCCCCCTTCAAACACCCCAAATTCCACCCCAAATTCCCACCTCCCCCCCTCCAACTCACCAAATTCCCCCCGAAATTCCCACCTCTCCACCTCCAACCCCCCAAATTCCCACCTCCTCCATCCAACCCCCCAAATTCCCTCCCAAATTCCACCCCAAAATCCCACCCCCCCCTTCAAACCCCCAAATTCCACCCCAAAATCCCACCTTCCCTCTTCCAACCCCCCAAATTCCATCCCAAATTCCCACCTCTCCCCCTTCGAACCCCCCATATTCCCACCTCCCCCCTTCAAAGCCCCCCAAATTCCACCCCAAAATCCCACTTTTCCTCTCCATCCACCCAAATTCCACCCCAAAATCCCACCTTCCCTCTTCCAACCCCCCAAATTCCCCCCCCAGTTCCCACCTCTCCACCACCAACCCCCCAAATTCTCACCTCCTCCATCTAACCCCCCAAATTCCCTCCCAAATTCCACCCCAAAATCCCACCTCTCCACCCCCAACCCCCCAAATTCCACCCCAAATTCCCACCTCCCCCTCTCTATCCACCCAAATTCCATCCCAAATTCCCACCTCTCCCCCTTCGACCCCCCATATTCCCACCTCCCCCCTTCAAAGCCCCCCAAATTCCACCCCAATTCCCACCTCCCCCCTGCAACCCCCCAAATTCCACCCCAAAATCCCACCGCCCCCCCCTCAAATCCCCCTAGTTCCACCCCAAAATCCCACCTCCCCCCCTCCAACTCCCCAAATTCCCCCTGAAATTCCCACGTCCCCCCCTCCAACCCCCCAAAATCCCACCTTCCCCCTTCCAACCCCCCAAATTCCCTCCCAAATTCCACCCCAAATTCCCACCTCCCCCCTCTATCCGCCCAAATCCCCCCCCAAATTCCCACCTCCCCCCTTCAAACCCCATAAATTCCTCCCAAATTCCCAACTCCCCCTACAAACCCTAAATTCCCATCTCTCCCCCCTGCAACCCCCCAAATTCCACCCCAAATTCACACCTCCCCCCCTCCAGCCCCCCAAATTCCCTCCCAAATTCCACCCCAAATTCCCAACTCCCCCCCTTGGACACCCCAAAATCCCACCTCCCCCCCTCAAACCCCCCAAATTCCACCCCAAAATCCCACTTCTCCTCTCCAACCCCCCAAAGTTGTCCCCCAAATTCCACCCCAAAATCCCACCTCCCCCCTTCCAACCCCCCAAATTCCACCCCAAATTCCCACCTCCCCCCCTCCAACCTCCCAAAATTCCCCAATCTCACCCCCACCCCCCCCAAATATCCCTTTTGTTCCCCCCCAAATCCCATTTAAACCCCCCCAAATCCCTTCTAACCCCCCCAAATTCACTTCTAACTCCCCCAAATCTCCTTGAACCCCCCAAATCCCTTCTAACCCCCCCAAATCCCTTCTGACCCCCCAAAATCTCATTAACCCCCCCAAATCCCTTCTAACCCCCCCAAAATCCCTTCTAGCCCCCCCAAATCCCTTCTAACCCCCCCCCAATCCCTTCTAACTCCCCCAAATCTCATTTCAAACCCTCAAAATCCACTTCTAACCCCCCCAAATCCACTTCCAACCCCCCCAAAATCCCTTCCAACCCCCCCAAATCCACTTCTAACCCCCCCAAAATCCCTTCCAACCCCCCAAAAATCCCTTCTAATCCCTCCAAATCCCTTCTAACCCCCCCCAAATCCACTTCCAACCCCTCCAAATCCACTTCTAACCCCCAAAATCCTTCCAACCCCCCCAAAATCCATTTCTAACCCCCCCAGATCCCCTTCTAACACCCCCCCAAATCCCTTCTAACCCCCCCAAATCTCATTTAACCCCCCCAAATATCCCTTCTAACCCCCCCAAATCCTCTCTAACCCCCCCAAATCCTTCTAACCCCCCCCAAATCTCATTGAACCCTCTCAAATCCCTTCTAACCCCCCCAAATCTCATTTAAAGCCCCCCCAAAATCCCTTCCAACCCCCCCAAAATCCCTTCTAACCCCCCCAAATCCCTTCTAACCCCCCCAAATTTCATTTAACCCCCCCGAACTCCCTTCTAACCCCCCCCAAATCTGATTTCTCCCCCCCCCACCAGGTGGTGAAGGCTTACGACCACCAGGCTCAGGAGTGGGTGGCAATTAAGATCATTAAGAACCGACGAGCCTTCCTGCAGCAGGCCCAGATCGAGCTGCGCCTCCTGCAGCTCATGAACCGCCACGACACCGAGATGAAGTACTACATTGGTGAGCCCCATGGCTGCCCCATAGCTGCCCCATAGCGGCCCCTTAGATGCCCCATAGCTGCCCCATAGCGGCCCCGTAGTGGCTCCATAACAGCCCCATAGCTGCCCCATAGATGCCCCATAGCTGCCCCATAGCGGCCCCATAGCTGCCTCTTGGCTGCCCCATAGATGCCTTTTGGCTGCCCCATAGCTGCCCCATAGCGGCCCCATAGCTGCCTCTTGGCTGCCCCATAGCGGCCCCATAACGGCTCCATCGCTGCCCCATAGCGGCCCCATAGCTGCCTCTTGGCTGACCCATAGTGGCCCCATAGCTGCCCCATAGCAGCCCCATAACGGCTCCATAGCGGCCCCATAGCTGCCTCTTGGCTGCCCCATAGCCACCCCATGGCTGCCCCCTAGCGGCCCCATAGCAGCCTCATAGCTGCCTTTTGGCTGCCCCATAGTGGCCCCATAACGGCTCCATCGCTGCCCCATAGCGGCCCCATAGCTGCCTCTTGGCTGACCCATAGCGGCCCCATAGATGCCCCATAGCAGCCCCGTAATGGCCCCATAGCTGCCCCAAAGCTGCCTCTTGGTTGCCCCATAGCAGCTCCATAGCTGCCCCATAGCGGCCCCATAGCGGCCCCATAGCTGACTCTTGGTTGCCCCATAGCGGCCCTATAGCAGCCCCATAGCCACCCCCATAGATGCCCCATGGCTGACCCATAGCAGCCCCATAGCTGCCCCATAGCTGCCTCTTGGCTGACCCATTAGCCACACCATGGCTGCCCCATAGCTGCCCCATAGCTGCCCCATAGCTGCCCCATAGCTGCCCCATAGCTGCCCCATAGCTGCCCCATAGCTGCCTCTTGGGTGCTCCATAGATGGCCCATGGCTGCCCCATAGCGTTCCCATAGCGGCCCCATAGCTGCCCCATAGCTGCCTCTTGGCTGCCCCATAGCTGCCCCATAGCGGCCCCATAGCTGCCTCTTGGCTGCCCCATAGTGGCCCCATGACTGCCCCATAGCGGCCTCTTGGCTGCCCCATAGCAGCCCCATAGCTGCCCCATAGCTGCCTTTTGGCTGCCCCATAGATGCCCCATAGCGGCCCCATAGCAGCCCCGTAGTGGCCCCATAGCTGCCTCTTGGCTGCCCCATAGCCACCCCATGGCTGCCCCCTAGCGGCCCCATAGCAGCCCCATAGCTGCCTCTTGGCTGCCCCATAGCGGCCCCATAATGGCCCCATAGCGGCCCCATAGCTGCCCCATGACTGCCTCTTGGCTGCCCCATAGCGACCCATAGCTGCCCCATAGCTGCCCCATAGCTGCCCCGTAGCGGCCCCATAACGGCCCCATAGCTGCCTCTTGGCTGCCCCATAGTGGCCCCATAGCGGCCCCATAGTGGCCCCATAGCTGCCCCATAGCTGCCTCTTGGCTGCCCCATAGCGGCCCCATAATGGCCCCATAGCGGCCCTATAGCAGCCCCATGGCTGACCCATAGCAGCCCCATAGCAGCCCCATAGCTGCCTCTTGGCTGCCCCATAGTCACCCCACGGGCTGCCCCATAGCGGCCCCATAGCTGCCTCTTGGCTGCCCCATAGCTGCTTCTTGGCTGCCCCATAGCAGCCCCATAGCTGCCTCTTGGTTGCCCCATAGCGGCCCCATAATGGCCCCATAGTGGCCCCATAGCTGCCCCATGACTGCCTCTTGGCTGCCCCATAGCGGCCCCATAGCTGCCCCATAGTGACCCATAGCTGCCCCATAGCAGCCCTGTAGTGGCCCCAAAGCTGCCTCTTGGCTGCCCCCTAGCGGCCCCATAGCGGCCCCATAGCTGCCTCTTGGCTGCCCCATAGCGGCCTTTTGGCAGCCCCATAGCTGCCCCATAGCTGCCCCATAGTGGCCCCATAGCGACCCATAGCTACCCCATAGCGGCCTCTTGGCTGCCCCATAGCTGCCCCATAGCCACCTCATGGCTGCCCCATAGATGCCTCTTGGCTGCCCCATAGCCACCCCATGGGCTGCCCCGTAGTGGCCCCATAGCAGCCCCATAGCTGCCTCTTGGCTGCCCCATAGCGGCCCCGTAATGGCCCCATAGCGGCCCCATAGCTGCCCCATGACTGCCTCTTGGCTGCCCCATAGCAGCCCCATAGCTGCCCCATAGCGACCCATAGCTGCCCCATAGCAGCCCTGTAGTGGCCCCAAAGCTGCCTCTTGGCTGCCCCCTAGCGGCCCATAGCGGCCCCATAGCTGCCTCTTGGCTGCCCCATAGCAGCCTCTTGGCAGCCCCATAGCTGCCCCATAGCTGCCCCATAGTGGCCCCATAGCGACCCATAGCTGCCCCAAAGCTGCCTCTTGGCTGCCCCCTAGCGGCCCCATAACGGCTCCATAGCTGCCCCATAGCCACCCCATGGCTGCCCCCTAGCGGTCCCATAGCTGCCCCATAGCTGCCCCATAGCTGCCCCATAGCGGCCCCATAGCAACCCATAGCTGCCCAATAGCGGCCTCTTGGCTGCCCCATAGCTGCCCCATAGCCACCTCTTGGCTGCCCCATAGCTGCCTCTTGGCTGCCCCATAGTCACCCCATGGGCTGCCCCATAGTGGCCCCATAGCTGCCCCATAGCTGCCTCTTGGCTGCCCCATAGCTGCCCTATGACAACCCCATGGCTGCCCCATAGCTGCCCCATAGTGGCCCCATAGCCACCCCATGACAACCCTGTGGCTGCCCCATAGCTGCCTCTTGGCTGCCCCATAGCTGCCCCTTTTTCCCCAAACCCCAATTTCCCTTTTTCTCTCTTTCCCCCCCAAACCCCAATTTCTTTTCCTCCCCCAACCCCCAATTTCCCTTTTTCCCCCAAACCCCGATTCCCCCTTTTCCCCAAACCCCTTTTTTTCCCTTTTCCTTTCCAACCCCCCCTCTCCCTTCCCCCCCAAACCCCAATTCCCCCTTTTTCCCCAAATCCTTTTTCCTCTTCCTCCCCCAAACCCCGATTTCCCTTTTTCCCCCAAATCCTTTTTTTCTCTTCCTCCCCAAATCCTTTTCTCCCCTTCCTCCCCCAAACTCCAATTCCCCCTTTTCCCCAAAACCCTTTTTTCCCTTTTCCTTTCAAATCCCCATTTCCTCTTTTCCCCCAAACCCCAAATCCCCCTTTCCTCCAAACCCCAATTCCCCCTTTTTCCCCAAATCCTTTTTTCTCTTCCTCCCCCAACCCCCAATTTCCCTTTTTTCCACCAAACCCCGATTCCCCTTTTTCCCCAAAACCCTTTTTTTCCCCTTTTCCTCTTTTCCCCAAATCCTTTTTTCCCCCCAAACCCCAATTCCCTTTTTCCCCAAATCCTTTTTTTCTCTTCCTCCCCCCAAACCCCAATTTCCCTTTTTCCCCCCAAACCCCAATTCCCCCTTTTCCCCAAACCCCTTTTTTCCCTTTTCCTTTCAAATCCCCCATTTCCCTTTTTCTCTTTTTTCCCAAATCCTTTTTTCCCTTTTTCCCCAAATCCTTTTTTTCTCTTCCTCCCCCAACCCCCAATTTCCCTTTTTCCCCCAAACCCCCCTTCCCCCCTTTTCCCCCAAACCCCCTTTTTCCCTTTTCCTTTCCAACCCCCCCTCTCCCTTCACCCCCAAACCCCAATTCCCCCTTTTTCCCCAAATCCTTTTTTTCTCTTCCTCCCCAAATCCTTTTCTCCCCTTCCTCCCCCAACCCCCAATTCCCCCTTTTCCCCAAAACCCTTTTTTTCCCTTTTCCTTTCAAATCCCAATTTCCCTTTTCCCCCAAATCCTTTTTTTTCCCTTTTTTCCCAAATCCTTTTTCCTCTTCCTCCCCCAAACCCCAATTCCCCCTTTTTCCCCAAATCCTTTTTTTCTCTTCCTCCCCAAATCCTTTTCTCCCCTTCCTCCCCCAAACCCCAATTCCCCCTTTCCCCAAAACCCTTTTTTCCCTTTTCCTCTTTTCCCCAAATCCTTTTTTCCTCTTCCTCCCCATTTCCCTTTTTCCCTTCCTCCCCCAACCCCCAATTTCCCGTTTTCCCCAAATCTTTTTTTTCCCTTTTTCCCCAAATCCTCTTTTTCTCTTCCTCCCCAAATCCTTTTCTCCCCTTCCTCCCCCAACCCCCAATTCCCCCTTTTCCCCAAAACCATTTTTTCCCTTTTCCTTTCAAATCCCCATTTCCCTTTTTCTCTTTTTCCCCAAATCCTTTTATCCCTTTTTCCCCAAATCCTTTTTTTTCTCTTCCTCCCCCAACCCCCAATTTCCCTTTTTCCCCCAAACCCCCATTCCCCCTTTTCCCCAAACCCCTTTTTTCCCTTTTCCTTTCCAACCCCCCCTCTCCCTTCCCCCCCAAACCCCAATTCCCCCTTTTTCCCCAAATCCTTTTTCCTCTTCCTCCCCCAAACCCCGATTTCCCTTTTTTCCCCAAATCCTTTTTTTCTCTTCCTCCCCAAATCCTTTTCTCCCCCTTCCTCCCCCAAACTCCAATTCCCCCTTTTCCCCAAAACCCTTTTTTCCCTTTTCCTTTCAAATCCCCATTTCCTCTTTTCCCTCAAACCCCAAATCCCCCTTTCCTCCAAACCCCAATTCCCCCTTTTTCCCCAAATCCTTTTTTTCTCTTCCTCCCCCAACCCCCAATTTCCCTTTTTCCCCCAACCCCCGATTCCCCCTTTTCCCCAAACCCCTTTTTTCCCTTTTCCTCTTTTCCCCAAATCCTTTTTTCCCCCCAAACCCCAATTCCCTTTTTCCCCCAAATCCTTTTTCCCCAAATCCTTTTTCCCCAAATCCTTTTTTCCCCCAAATCCTTTTTTTCTCTTCCCCCCCCCCACCCCCAATTTCCCTTTTTCCCCCCAAACCCCCCATTCCCCCTTTTCCCCAAACAAAACCCATTTTTTCCCTTTTCCTTTCCAACCCCCCTCTCCCTTCCCCCCCTTTCCCCCCCCCAAACCCCCCCCGCAGTCCACCTGAAGCGCCACTTCATGTTCCGCAACCACCTGTGCCTCGCCTTCGAGCTGCTCTCCTACAACCTCTACGACCTCCTGCGCAACACCAACTTCCGCGGCGTTTCCCTCAACCTCACCCGGAAATTCGCGCAGCAGCTTTGCGCCGCCCTCCTTTTCCTGGCCACCCCGGAACTCAGCATCATCCACTGCGACCTCAAACCCGAGAACATCCTCCTCTGCAACCCCAAACGCAGCGCCATCAAAATCGTCGATTTCGGCAGCTCCTGTCAGCTGGGGCAGAGGGTGAGGGCTCGAAGCCACGCCCCCCTCGCGGTTAGGCCACGCCCCCTTTTGTTTAGGCCACGCCCCCTTGCGTTTAGGCCACGCCCGGTTCCATCAACCCACCCCCCTTTTCCCACTTAGGCCACGCCCTCTTCCACTTAGGCCACGCCCACTTCCATCTAGGCTACGCCCACTTACACTTAGATCCCATGCCTTCCACTTAGGCCACACCCCCCTCTTCCACTTAGGCCACGCCCTCTTCCACTTAGACCCACCCCTTCCATTTAGGCCACGCCCCGTTCCACTTAGACCTCACCCCCTCCGCTTAGGTAACACCCACTTCCACTTAGGCCACGCCCCCTTACGCTTAGACCCACCCCTTCCATTAGGTCACGCCCCCTTCCACTTAGACCTCACCCCCTCCGCTTAGGTAACACCCACTTTCACTAGGCCACGCCCCCCTTACACTTAGAACCCGCCCACTTCCCCTTAGACCCCACCGCTTCCACTTAGGCCACGCCCACTTCCACTTAGGCCACGCCCTCTTTTGCTTAGACCCACCCACTTCCACTTAGACTCCACCCCCTTTCACTTAGTCCACGCCCACTTCCACTTAGACCACACCCCTTCCACTAAGGCCACGCTCACTTCTGCTTAGGCCACGCCCCCTTCCATCAACCTACCCCTTTTCCATTTAGGCCACGCCCACTTCCACTTAGGCCACGCCCTCTTCCACATAGGCCATGCCCACTTCCACCTACCCACCCCTCTTCCACTTAGGCCACGCCCACTTCCACTTAGACCCCACACCTTCCATTTAGGCCACGCCCCCACCTGTGTAGACCACGCCTCTCCCGCTTAGGCAACGCCCCCTTCCACATAGGCCACGCCCCCTTCCACATAGGCCACGCCCCCACCATGTAGGCCACGCCCCACTTCCACGTAGGCCACGCCCCCTTACACTTAGAATCCGCCCACTTCCACTTAGGCCACACCACTTTCACTTAGACTCCACCTCTTTCACTTAGGCCACGCCCACTTTCACTTAGACCACACCCCTTCCAGTAAGGCCACGCCCACTTCTGCTTAGGCCACGCCCCCTTCCACCAACCCACCCCTTTTCCACTTAGGCCACGCCCACTTCCACTTAGGCCACGACCTCTTCCACATAGGCCACGCCCCTTCCACTTAGACCACGCCCATTTTCACGTAGGCAACGCCCCCCTTCCATTTAGGCCACGCCCCCACCCGTGTAGACCACGCCCCTTCCGCTTAGGCAACACCACTCCACTTAGGCCACGCCCCCTTACACTTAGATCCCGCTCTCTTCCACTTAGGCCACACCTACTTTCACTTAGAACCCGCCCACTTCCTCTTAGACCCCACCCCTTTTCCACTTAGGCCGCACCCGCTTCCATGTGGACCACGCCCCCTTCCGTTTAGGCCACGCCCCCATGCCCTAAGACCACGCCCCTCCCATTTGGCCACACCCATTTCCACTTAGGCCACACCCACTTCCATTTAGGACATGCCACCTTCCACTTAGGCCATGCCCATCCATTTAGGCCACGCCCACTTCCACTTAAGCCACGCCCACTCCTTTGGCTCCACTCCCTTCCCACCTCCTTGGGAAGCGTCTGTATGGCTAAGCCACGCCCCCTGTAGCTTAGCAACACCCCCTTCAGCTAAGCCACGCCCACATATGCAAATACCCACTCTCTTTAGTTCCACCCCCTTGCTGCTTAGCTCCGCCCTCTTTGCTGCTTAGCTCCGCCCCCTTTGCTTTGTCTTCTTAGAGAAGCTGTGCTTCTCTAAGCCCCGCCCACTGCCTGGATGAAGCCACGCCCACTCTTGCGCTCTGGCCACACCTCCTGCTAAGCATCCCCCGCCCCCTTTTAAAGGCACAGCACCCCTTAAATAATCCTCCCACTCTTTTCACCCAACGTGGGGGGGGGGGGGGGGGGTTGAACCCCCCCAACACCCACCTGACCCCCCCCCCCCCCCTCCACCCCCCCCATTGCAGATCTACCAGTACATCCAGAGCCGTTTCTACCGCTCGCCTGAGGTGCTACTGGGGCTGCCTTACGACCTGGCCATCGACATGTGGTCCCTGGGCTGCATCCTGGTGGAGATGCACACAGGGGAGCCGCTTTTCAGTGGATCCAACGAGGTGGGCGGGGCTTAGGGGGGCTCGGGGGCGGGGCTTCAGGTGGCGGTGGGGGGGGCTTTGTGGGGGGTGGGGTTGGTTTTGGGGGAGGGAGGGTGGTGTCCCTTTAAGAGCTGTGGTGCGCTGTCCCTTTAAGAGCTGTGATGCGCTGTCCCTTTAAGAGCTGTGGTGCGCTGTCCCCTTTAAGAGCTGTGGTGCGCTGTCCCTTTAAGAGCTGTGGTGCGCTGTCCCTTTAAGAGTTGTGATGCGCTGGTCCCTTTAAGAGCTGTGGTGTGCTGTCCCTTTAAGAGTTGTAGTGCGCTGTCCCTTTAAGAGTTGTGATGCATTGTCCCTTTAAGAGTTGTGGTGCGCTGTCCCTTTAAGAGTTGTGGTGCGCTGTCCCTTTAAGAGCTGTGGTGCGCTGTCCCTTTAAGAGCTGTGGTGCACTGTCCCTTTAAGAGTTGTGGTGCGCTGTCCCTTTAAGAGCTGTGGTGCGGGTGGCATTGTGGGAAAAGGGGGCGTGGTGCATATTAATGAGGTGGGAGGAGCTTTGCTACAGGCCCGGTGTTGTCAATGGGGGTGGGCGGGGCTTGTGTGTGAAGGGGGCGGGGCTTAGGGGTTTGGGGGCGGGGCTTAGGTGGCCCTATGTCACTCAGGGCAGGCTGGGAAGTGAATGGTGCCCTATAGGGAGAGCTGTGGGGTGGCTCCTATAGGGTCAGGGTGGGCTTGGGGACCCCAGGGTTGTCCCCTATGGGGTCAGGGTGGCACAGGGACGTTGTCTGTAGGGTCAGGGTGGGCTTGGGGACCCCAGGGACATCCCCTATAGCGTCAGGGTGGGCTTGGGGGACCCCAGGGACATCCTCTATAGGGTCAGGGTGGCCTTGGGGTCCCCAGGGTTGTCCTCTATAGGGTCAGGGTGCCTCAAGGTGCACAGGGTCATTGCCTATGGGATCAGGGTGGGTTTAGGGACCCCAGGGTTGTCCCCTATAGGGTCGTGGGGGCTTGGGGACCCCAGGGTTTTCCCCTATAGGGTCAGGGGTGGCTTGGGGACCCCAGGGCTGTCCTTATAAGGTCAGGGTGGGCTTGGTGACCCCCCCGTCCCCCCGACCCCATAATCCCCCAGGCCGACCAGATGAACCGCATCGTGGAGGTGCTGGGGTTGCCCCCACCCCATATGTTGGAACAAGCCCCAAAAGCCCGAAAATATTTCGAGAAGCTTCCAGAAGGGGGCTGGGCCCTCAAAAGGAACAAGGAGACCAAGAAGGTGAGGGCTGGCTACCGCCCAGTATGGACCAGTAGCTCCCCAGTATGGACCAGTCACCTTTCCCCATAAAGACCCCCCCCCACCCCCTAAAAAAAATCCGCATTCCTGAAATGAACCCCAAAATCTTTCAGGTTTGCCCCTATAAGAACACCTAAATCCCATTCCTGCTCCGGAGCCCCTCAAAGAACCCTCAAATCTCCCCCAAAGACCCCAGATCCCCCACGAGACCCCATAAATCCCCCCTCAGGCTTTCATTCCCCCTGCAAAAACCCCCGAAAACCCCCATAAATTCCCCCCCTCAGCCCCATTCTCCCCCCAAAGACCCCACCAAAACCCCATAAATCCCCCATTTAACCCCCATTCTCCCCTCCAAAGACCCCCCCAAAACTCCATAAATTACCCCCTCAAACCCTTTCTCCCCCCAAAGACCCCCGAAAACCCCATAAATCCCCTCCTCAACCCCAATCTACCCCCAAAGACACCCAAAACCCCAAATATCCCCCCCTCAGCCCCATTCTCCCCCTAAAAAGACCCCCCAAAACACCATAAATATCCCATCAACCCCATTCTCTCCCCCCAAAAACCCCATAAATCCCCCCATCAGCCCCATTCTCCCCCCATAGACCCCCCAAAACCCCATAAATCCCCCCCCTCAGCCCCCATCTCCCCCCAAAGACCCCCCAAAACCCCATAAATCCCCATTTAAAACCCCATTTCTCCCCCCTCCAAAGACCCCCCCAAAACTCCATAAATACCCCCTCAAACCCTTTCTCCCCCCAAAGACCCCCGAAAACCCCATAAATCCCCTCCTCAACTCCATTCTCCCCATAAAGACACCCACAAGACCCCATAAATCCTCCCCATCAGTCCCATTCTCCCCCCCCAAAGACCCCCAAACCCCCCCAGATCCCCCACGAGACCCCATAAATCCTCCCCTCAGCCCCATTCTGCTCCCCAAAGACCCCCAAATTCCCCCTCCTCAACCCCATTTCTCCCCCAAAGACCCCTCAAACCCCCCCAAATCCCCCACGAGTCCCCATAAATCACCCTCAGCCCCATTCTCCCCCCCAAAGACCCCCAAAATCCCCCAGATCCCCCTTGAAACCCCATAAATCCTCCCCATCAGCCCCATTCTCCCCCCTAAAGACTCCCGAAATCCCCGCAGATCCCCCTCGAGACCCCATAAATCCCCCCCTCAGCCCCATTTTGCCCCCCAAAGACCCCCAAATCCCCACGATACCCCATAAATCCCCCCCTCAGCCCCATTCTGCCCCCGAAGACCCCCGAAATCCGCCCAGATCCCCCCTCGAAACCCCATAAATCCCCTCAGCCCCATTCTGCTCCCTAAAGACCCCCAAATCCCCCCAGATCCCCCTCGAAACCCCATAAACCTCCCCATCAGCCCCATTCTGCTCCCCAAAGACCCCCAAATCCCCCCTCCTCAACCCCATTCTCCCCCCAAAGACCCCCAGAATCTCCCCAGATCTCCTTGAGACCCCATAAATCCCCTCCTCAGCCCCATTCTCCCCCCAAAGACCCCCAAAACCCCCCAGATCCCCCACAAGACCCCATAAATCCCCCCCTCAGCCCCATTCTGCCCCCGAAGACCCCCGAAATCCCCCCAGATCCCCCCTCGAAACCCCATAAATCCCCCTATCAGCCCCATTCTGCTCCCTAAAGACCCCCAAATCCCCCCAGATCCCCCTCGAAACCCCATAAATCCCCCTCTCAGCCCCATTCTGCTCCCCAAAGACCCCCAAATCCCCCCTCCTCAACCCCATTCTCCCCCCAAAGACCCCCAGAATCTCCCCAGATCTCCTTCGAGACCCCATAAATCCCCTCCTCAGCCCCATTCTCCCCCCAAAGACCCCCAAAACCCCCCAGATCCCCCACAAGACCCCATAAATCCCCCCCTCAGCCCCATTCTGCCCCCAAAGACCCCCAAAATCCCCCCCAGATCCCCCTCGAAACCCCATAAATCCCCCTCTCAGCCCCATTCTTCTGCCCCCTAAAGATCCCCAAATCCCCCAGATCCCCCTCGAAACCCCATAAATCCCCCTCAGCCCCATTCTGCTCCCCAAAGACCCCCCAAATCCCCCCTCCTCAACCCCATTCTCCCCCCAAAGACCCCCAAACTGTCCCCATCAGCCCCATTCTGCCCCCTAAAGACCCCAAAATCCCCCCAGATCCCCCTCGAGACCCCAATAATCCCCCCTCAGCCCCATTCTCCCCCCCAAAGACCCCCAAACCCCCCCAGATCCCCCACGAGACCCCATAAATCCTCCCCTCAGCCCCAATTCTGCCCCCCTAAAGACCCCCTAATTCCCCCTCCTCAACCCATTCCTTCCCCCAAAGACCCCCAAACCCCCCCCAAATCCCCCACAAGACCTCATAAATCCCCCCTTCAGCCCCATTCTCCCCTCAAAGACCCCAAAATCCCCCAGATCCCCCTCGAAACCCCATAAATCCCCCCTGAGCCCCATTCTGCCCCCAAAGACCCCCAAATCCCCCAAATGCCCCCAAATCCCCCATGAGACCCCATAAATCCCCCATCAGCCCCATTCTCCCCTCAAAGACCCCCAAATCCCCCCAGATCCCCCTCGAAAACCCATAAATCCCCCTCTCAAACCCCATTCTGCCCCCTAAAGACCCCCAAATTCCCCCTCCTCAACCCCATTCTCCCCCAAAGACCCCCCCAAAACCCCATAAATCTCCCCTCAGCCCCATTCTGCCCCCAAAGACCCCCAAATTGTCCCCATCAGCCCCATTTTGCCCCCCAAAGACCCCCAAAAGCCCCACAGATCCCCACGGAACCCTATAAATCCCCCCCTCAGCCCCATTCTGCCCCCCTAAAACCCCTCAAAGACCCTCCAAAACCCCATAAATCCCCCCTCAGCCCCATTCTCCCCCCCAAAGACCCCCAACCCCCCCCAGATCCCCCTCGAAACCCCATAAATCCCCCTCTCAGCCCCATTCTGCCCCCTAAAGACCCCCAAATCCCCCACGAGACCCCATAAATCCCCCCCTCAGCCCATTTTGCCCCCAAAGACCCCAAACCCCCCCCAGATCCCCCATGAGACCCCATAAATCCCCCCTCAGCCCCATTCTCCCCCCCAAAGACCCCCAAAACCCCCCCAGATCCCCCACGAGACCCCATAAATCCCCCCCTCAGCCCCATTCTCTCCCCAAAGACCCCCAAATCCCCCCTCCTCAACCCCATTCCTTCCCCCAAGGACCCCCCAAAACCCCATAAATCCCCCCATCCTCCCTATTCTCCCCCAAAGACCCCCAAAATCCCCCCAGATCCCCATGAGACCCCATAAATCCCCCTCTCAGCCCCATTCTGCTCCCTAAAGACCCCCAAATCCCCCACGAGACCCATAAATCCCCCCCTCAGCCCCATTCTCCCCCCAAAGACCCCCAAAACCCCCCCAGATCCCCCATAAGACCCCATAAATCCCCCTCTCAGCCCCATTCTGCCCCCCAAAGACCCCAAATCCCCAAATCCCCACATGACATCATAAATCCTCCCCATCAGCCCCATTCTCCCCCCAAAGACCCCCCGAAATCCCCGCAGATCCCCCTCGAGACCCCATAAATCCCCCCCTCAGCCCCATTCTGCCCCCCAAAGACCCCCAAATCCCCCCAAATCCCCCTCGAAACCCCATAAATCCCCCTCTCAGCCCCATTCTGCCCCCAAAGACCCCCAAAATCCCCCCAGATCCCCCTCGAAACCCCATAAATCCCCCCTCAGCCCCATTCTCCCCCCCAAAGACCCCCAAATCCCCCCTCCTCAACTCCATTCTCCCCCAAAGACCCCCAAACCCCCCCAGATCCCCCACGAGACACCATAAATCCCCCCTCAGCCCCATTCTGCCCCCAAAGACCCCCGAAATCCCCCCAGATCCCCTTCGAGACCCCATAAATCCCCCTCTCAGCCCATTCTGCTCCCTAAAGACCCCCAAATCCCCACGAGACCCCCATAAATCCCCCCCTCAGCCCCATTCTCCCCCAAAGACCCCCGAAATCTCCCCAGATCCCCTTCGAGACCCCATAAATCCCCCTCTCAGCCCCATTCAGCTCCCTAAAGACCCCCAATCCCCCACGAGACCCCATAAATCCCCCTCTCAGCCCCATTCTCCCCCAAAGACCCCCCAAATCCCCATAAAAAACCCCATAATCCCCCTCTCAGCCCCATTCTGCCCCCTAAAGACCCCCGAATCCCCATAAAAAAAACCATAAATCCCCCCCTCAGCCCCATTCTCTCCCCAAAGACCCCCGAAATCCCCGCAGATCCCCCTCGAGACCCCATAAATCCCCCTCTCAGCCCCATTCTGCCCTCCAGACACCCCCGAATCCCCATAAAAAAAACCCCATAAATCCCTCCAGGAATACAAAGTGCCCGGAACCGACGTCTTCACGAAGTTCTCGGGGTTGAAAGCGGTGGTCCTGGTGGTCGACGTGCAGGAGAACAAGGCCACGCACCTTCGGATTACCTAAAATTCAAAGATTTGGTGTTGAGGATGTTGGATTACGAACCCCGAAGTCGAATCACTCCTTCTACGCCCTACAACACAATTTCTTCAAAAAAACCAGCGACGAAGGAACCAACACCAGCAACAGCACCTCTACCAGCCCGGCCATGGAACACAGCCACAGCACCAGCACCACCAGCTCCGTCTCCAGCTCGGGTAAATAGGGGGGATGAGCAACAAACTGGGATCCTATAGGATCGGCCCTATAGGATTTTGGGGCTGTGAGTCGTTGCGGTGGATCACGATGTGGCCATGATTCCATTTTGTCCCATTTCTGTCTTTCTTCACATCTTGTTGAGTCATGAGTTGATCCAGTTGGGTTGGGACACCACATCCATGGTCCCATCCCATCCGTGACCCTATAGATCGGCCCTATAGGATTTGGGTCTATGGTCATCACGAGTGTCCCCACAATGTGGCCATGACTCCATTTTGTCCCATTTCTGTCTTTCTTCACATCTTGTTGGGTCATGAGTTGATCCAGTTGGGTTGGGATGCCAAATTTCTGGTCCCATCCCATCCGTGACCCTATAGGATCAGCCCTATAGGGTTTTGAGGCTGTGAGTTGTTGTGGTGTCCACAATGTGGCCATGACTCCATTTTGTGCCATTTTGGTCCCTTTTTGCATCCCGTTGGGTCATGGGTTGGTCCAGTTGGGTGGGGACACCAAATTTCTGGTCCCATCCCATCCGTGACCCTATAGGATCGGCCCTATAGGATTTGGGGTCTATGGGTCATCACGGCGTCCCACAATGTGGCCATGACTCCATTTTGTCCCATTTTGGTCCCTTTTTGCATCCTTTTGGGTCATGGGTTGATCCAGTTGGGTTGGGACACCGCAACACTGGGATATTTCCCATCTGTGACCCTATAGGATCGGCCCTATAGGATTTGGGGTCTATGGGTCATCACGGCGTCCCACAATGTGGCCATGACTCCATTTTGTCCCATTTTGGTCCCACTTTATGTCCTGTTGGGTCATGGGTTGATCCAGTTGGGTTGGGTTGGGTTGGGACACCACATCCATGGTCCCAACCCATCCTTGACCCTATAGGATCGGCCCTATAGGATTTGGGGTCTATGGGTCACGAAAATATCCTAAAATGTGACCATGACTCCATTTTGTCCCATTTTGGTCCCTTTTTGCATCCCATTGGGTCATGGGTTGGGTTGAGGTTGGGTTGGGACACCACAGCACCAGCACCACCAGCTCCGTCTCCAGCTCGGGTAAATAGGGGGGATGAGCAACAAAACTGGGATCCTATAGGATCGGCCCTATAGGGTTTTGGGGGTTGTGAGTCGTTACGGTGGATCACAGTGTGGCCATGATTCCCATTTTGTCCCATTTTGGTCCCTTTTTGCATCCCGTTGGGTCATGGGTTGATCCAGTTGGGTTGGGACAACCGCAACACTGGGATATTTCCCATCCTTGACCCTATAGGATTGGCCCTATAGGATTTGGGGTCTACAGGTCATCACGGCGTCCCACAATGTGGGCCATGACTCCATTTTGTCCCATTTTGGTCCCACTTTGTGTCCTGTTGGGTCATGAGTTGATCCAGTTGGGTTGGGACACCAAATTTCTGGTCCCATCCCATCCGTGACCCTATAGGATTGACCCTATAGGGTTTTGGGATCTGTGGGTCATCACGGTGTCCCACAATGTGGCCATGACTCCATTTTGTCCCATTTCTGTCCTTCTTCCCATCCTATTGGGTCATGGGTTGATCCAGTTGGGTTGGGACACCAATTTCTGGTCCCATCCCATCCTTGACCCTATAGGATCAGCCCTATAGGGTTTTGGGATCTGTGGGTCATCGCGGCGTCCCACAATGTGGCCATGACTCCATTTTGTCCCATTTCTGTCCTTTTTCCCATCCTCTTGGGTCATGGGTTGATCCAGTTGGGTCATGGGTTGAGTTGGGACACCAGATCCATGGTCCCAACCCATCCTTGACCCTATAGGATCGGCCCTATAGGGTTTTGGGGTCTATGGTCATCACGGCGTCCCACAATGTGGCCATGACTCCATTTTGTCACATTTCTGTCTTTCTTCACATCTTGTTGGGTCACGGCGTGGTCCAGTTGGTTTGGGACACCAGATCCATGGTCCCAACCCATCCTTGACCCTATAGGATCGGCCCTATAGGATTTGGGGTCTATGGGTCATCACAGCATCCCACAATGTGGCCATGACTCCATTTGTCCCATTTTGGTCCCTTTTTGCATCCCATTGGGTCATGGGTTGGGTTGGGGTTGGGTTGGGACACCAGAGCACCAGCACCACCAGCTCCGTCTCCAGCTCGGGTAAATAGGGGGATGAGCAACAAAACTGGGATCCTATAAGCTTGGCCCTATAGGGTTTTAGGTCTGTGGCTCATCACGGTGTCCCACGATGTGGCCATGACTCCATTTTGTGCCATTTTGGTCCCACTTTGTGTCCTGTTGGGTCATGAGTTGATCCAGTTGGGTTGGGACACCAAATTTCTGGTCCCATCCCATCCGTGACCCTATAGGATCGGCCCTATAGGATTTGGGGTCTATGGGTCATCACGGCGTCCCACAATGTGGCCATGACTCCATTTTGTCCCATGTTGGTCCCTTTTCGCATCCCGTTGAGTCACGAGTCGGGTTGAGGTCGAGTTGGAACCCTACAACACGGACCATTCCCCATCCTTGACCCTATAATCTCTACCCTATAGGATTTTCGTTTCTACGGGTCAGCACAAAATCCCAAAACGACTCAAGATCCCAATTCTACCCCAATTCTCCCCCCCCCCCCCAAACTTTTTCCAGGTGGATCCAGTGGTTCCTCCAACGACAACCGCAGTTACCGCTACAGCAACCGCTTCTACGGGACCGCGGCCCCCACAGCACGCGGACTACGAGATGCAGAGCCCCCAGGTGACCCCCCCTGACCCTACAGACCCTATAACCACGTGACCCCCACCCTACGGACCCATAACTGTGCCCCCAACCTATGGACCCCAAAACTGTGACCCCTGAACCTGAGGACCCCATAACTGTGCTCCCAACCCTATAGGACCCCATAACTGTGATCCCTGCCCTGTGGACCCTATAACCACGTGACCCCCACCCTATGGACCCCATAACTGTGCCCCCCACCCTATGGACCCTATAACCACTTGACCCCCACCCTACGGACCCCATAACTGTGCCCCCAACCCTATGGACCCCATAACCACAAAGTGGAGGCCCCGTAGCTGTGGGGACCCCCATAACTGTGCTCCCCACCCTATGGACCCCATAACTGTGACCCCCACCCTACAAACCCCATAACTGTGTCCCCCACCCTATGGACCCCCAAAACTGTGCTCCCCCGACCTATGGACCCCATAACCACGTGATCCCCACCCTACAGACCCCATAACTGTGTCTCCCACCCTATGAACCCCATAACTGTGATCCCTGCCCTGTGGACCCTATAACCACGTGACCCCCACCCTACGGACCCCATAACTGTGCCCCCCAACCCTATGGGACCCCATAACCACAAAGTGGAGGCCCCGTAGCTGTGGGGACCCCATAACTGTGCTCCCCACCCTATGGACCCCATAACTGTGACCCCCACCCTGGAGACCCCATAACTGTGCCTCCCAACCCTATGGACCCTATAACCACGTGACCCCCACCCTACGAACCCCATAACTGTGCCCCCAACCTATGGACCCCCCAAAACTGTGACCCCTGAACCTGAGGACCCCATAACTGTGCTCCCAACCCTATAGACCCCATAACTGTGATCCCTGCCCTGTGGACCCCATAACCACGTGACCCCCACCCTATGGACCCCATAACTGTGACCCCCAACCCTATGGACCCCATAACTGTGCCCCCCACCCTATGGACCCTATAACCACTTGACGCCCACCCTATGGACCCCAAAACTGTGCCCCCCCACCCTATGGACCCTATAACCACTTGACCCCCACCCTACGGACCCCATAACCACAAAGTGGAGGCCCCATAACTGTGGGGACCCCATAATTGTGTCCCCCACCCTATGGACCCCATAACTGTGCTCCCCGACCTATGGACCCCATAACCACGTGATCCCCACCCTACGGACCCCATAACTGTGCCCCCAACCCTATAGACTCCATAACTGTGATCCCTGCCCTGTGGACCCTATAACCACTTGACCCCCACCCTATGGACCCCATAACTGTGACCCCCAACCCTATGGACCCCATAACCACAAAGTGGAGGCCCCGTAGCTGTGGGGACCCCATAACTGTGCCCCCCACCCTATGGACCCTATAACTGTGACCCCCACCCTGGAGACCCCATAACTGTGCCTCCCAACCCTATGGACCCTATAACCACGTGACCCCCACCCTACGAACCCCATAACTGTGCCCCCAACCTATGGACCCCAAAACTGTGACCCCTGAACCTGAGGACCCCATAACTGTGCTCCCAACCCTATAGACCCCATAACTGTGATCCCTGCCCTGTGGACCCTATAACCACGTGACCCCCAACCCTATGGACCCCATAACTTTGACCCCCAACCCTATGGACCCCATAACTGTGCCCCCCACCCTATGGACCCTATAACCACTTGACGCCCACCCTATGGACCCCAAAACTGTGCCCCCCACCCTATGGACCCTATAACCACTTGACCCCCACCCTACGGACCCCATAACCACAAAGTGGAGGCCCATAACTGTGGGGACCCCATAATGTGTCCCCCACCCTATGGACCCCATAACTGTGCTCCCCAACCTATGGACCCATAACCACGTGATCCCCACCCTACAGACCCATAACTGTGTCTCCCACCCTATGAACCCCATAACTGTGATCCCTGCCCTGTGGACCCTATAACCACGTGACCCCCACCCTACAGACCCCATAACTGTGACCCCAACCCTATGGACCCCATAACCCACAAAGTGGAGGCCCCGTAGCTGTGGGGACCCCATAACTTTGACCCCCACCCTACGGACCCCATAACTGTGACCCCCCAACCCTATGGACCCCATAACCACAAAGTGGAGGCCCCGTAACTGTGGGGACCCCATAACTGTGACCCCCACCCTATGGACCCTATAACCCACGTGCTCCCCACCCTACAGACCCTATAACCACTTGACCCCCAACCCTATGGACCCCATAACCACAAAGTGGGGCCCCACCCAATAACCCCCCCCTGACCCCCCCACCCCCAGACCTCCTCAACCCCCCCCCCACCCCCATAAGCCCCAAAGCCCCCCCCCCCACCCAACAACCCACCCTTGCCCCCCCAACCCCAAACCCCCCCCAGGCCCCTCCACCCAATAACCCTCCCTCGACCCCCCCCACCCCAAAGCCCCCCCACCCAACAACCCCCCCCTCGCTCCCCCCACCCCTCGTCCCCCCCCCAACCAACAACCCCCCCTCCCCCCCCCACCCCACAACCCCCCTCCACCCCAAAGCCCCCCCCAACCCCCCACCACCCCATAACCACCCCCACCCCCAAAAACCCCCCACCCAACAACCCCCCCTCGCCTCCCTCACCCCAAAGCCCCCCCACCCAACAACCCCCCCTTGTCCCCCCCCACCCCAAACCCCCCCCACCCAACAACCCCCCCTCGCCCCCCCTCAACCCCAAAGCCCCCCCTTGCCCCCCCAACCCCCCTTGCTTCCGCCACCCCCCCCCACCCCTAAACCCCCCCACCCAACAACCCCCCCTTCGCCCCCCAACCCCAAACCCTCCCCACCCAACAACCCCCCCTTGCCCCCCCAAACCCCCCCACCCCAAGACCCCCCACCCAACAACCCCCCCTTGTCCCCCCCAACCCCCCCCAAAACTCCCCCCCCCAACAACACCCCTTTGCCCCCCCCCACCCCAAAACCCCCCCACCCCACAACCCCCCCCCACCCCGAAGCCCCCCCCAAAACCCCTCCAACCCCAAAGCCCCCCCCACCCAACAACCCCCCCCTCGCCCCCGCCCCCAAAGCCCCCCCCACCCATTAACCCCCCCCTTGCCCCCCCAACCTCCCCCACCCCGAAGCCCCCCCCAAAGCCCCCCAACCCCAAAGCCCCCCCCACCCCCAAAACCCCCCACCCAACAACCCCCCCTCGCCCCCAACCCCAAAGCCCCCCCTTGCCCCCCCTCGCCCCCCCCAACCCCAACCCCCCCCCACCCAACAACCCCCCCTTGCCCCCCAACTCCCCACCCAGCAACCCCCCCTCGTCCCCCACCACCCCCCCCACCCCAAAGCCCCCCCCACCCATTAACCCCCCCTTGCCCCCCCCTTGTCCCCCACCCCAAAGGCCCCGCACACCACTACCCCCCCCACCCCGAAGCCCCCCCCCACCCCAAACCCCCCCCACCCAACAATTCCCCCTCGCCCCCCCATCCCAACCCCCCCTCACCCCAAAGCCCCCCCCACCCAACAACCCCCCGTCGCCCCCCCCAACCCCAAACCCCCCCAACCCCAAAGCCCCCCCCCCACCTATTAACCCCCCCTTACCCCCCCAACCCCAACCCCCCCCCACCCAAAACCCCCCCTTGCTCCCCCCAACCCCCCCACCCCAAAACCTCCCCTACCCCTCACCCCCCCACCCCAAAGCCCCCCCCCCACCCAACAACCCCCCTCGCCCCCCAAAGCCCCCCCACCCCCAAAGCCCCCCCACCCAACAACCCCCCCCCTCGCCCCCCCTCAACCCCAAAGCCCCCTTGCCCCCCCCAACCCCCCCCCCAAAGCCCCCCCCTCATTAACCTTTCTCTTTTTTTTCTCCCCCCCCCCCCCCAAATCACAATCCAGGCCCCCCCATCTCACCCCCCCCCATCCCACCCCCCCCCGTTCCTGGCCCTGTCCCGACCCCCCCCCACACCACCACCCCCCCGCCCCCCCCTCCTCCCCCCCCCCCACCCCGACACCTTCACCCCATTACCCCCCCTTTGCCCCCCCCCCGCCCCAACAACAACAACAGCCCCCCCCCCCCCCCGCCCCCATTACCACCACCACCCCCCCCCCACCACCACCACCACGCCCCCCCCCACAAACCACCCCGCGGACCCCCCCCCTCCCCCCCCTCCTCATCACAACAACAACCAAAATCCCCCCCCCCCCACCTCAAAACGACCCGACGACGACAGCGACAGAAAAGATGGATTATGCCCCCCCCCCCCTCAAATTTTCACCGCCCCCCCCCCTCCACCACCACACCACCACCACCATCACCACCCACCCAGACAACAGCACCAAGATTTCCCCCCCCCCTTACGGACCATCAAATTTCCGGACTCGAGGGGGGGGGCCACCACCTAATAATCATCAAGGAGGATTGATGGACCCCCCCCCCGCCCCCCCCCCCACCACCGCCGCCCCCCCCCCCCCCCGCCACCAACTCGCCCCCCCCCCCAATTTGGGGCCCGCTCCCATCATCAGGGCTCAACGGGAAGATGCTGCGGGGGGGGCGGTTTTACGTTGCGGGGGGGGGGGGCTGCAGGGGCGGCCCCCCCAGCGCCGCTGCGACGTCTTGACCCCCCCCCCCCCCCCACAACGACGGCGCCGTTTTTGTTTTTGTTTTTTTTTTTTTTTTGGGGGGGGGGGGGGCGTGGGGGGGGTTAATATTAATGTTATTAAAGGGTGATTAATGATTAATGTTATTTGGGGGGGGGTTTGGGGGGGGGTATTGATGATTTTGGGGGGGTTATTGATTATATTGGGGGGGTTATTAATGATATTGGGGGATTAATTGATGTTATTAGGGGTAATTAATGTTATTTGGGGGGGTTAATTAATGTTATTAGGGGTAATTAATGTTATTTGGGGGGATTTGGGGTT
>CM074611.1:164000-290759 GCA_037305975.1 Chrysolophus pictus
GGGGCCCATTTTTCTGGGGGGGTCCCCATTTTTGGGGGGGGCCATTTTGAGGGGGGTCTCCTTTATTTGGGGGGGGGGGCCATTTTGAGGGGGGTCTCCTTATTTGAGGGGGGGCTCCTGTATTTGGGGGGGTCCCCATTTTCAGTTAATGGGGGGGGGTTGGATTGGGGGGGGGGCTTTACTTAATTTGGGGGGGGGCTTCAGTTAATTTGGGGGGGGGTCAGTTAATGGGGGGGGTGTTGGATTGGGGGGCTTCAATTAATGGGGGGGGGGGCCTTAATTTCCAGGGGGGTGTTGGATTGGGGGGGGCTTCAGTTAATTTGGGGGGGGGCTGGATTGGGGGGGGACTTCACTTAATGAGGGGGGCTTCAGTTAATTTGGGGGGGGGTGGATTGGGGGGGGGCTTCAATTAATTTGAGGGGGGGCTGGATTGGGGGGGGGCTTCAGTTAATTTCCAGGGGAGTGTTGGATTGGGGGGGGCTTCAATCAATTTGGGGGGGGGGCTTCATGTTAATTTGGGGGGGGGGTGGATTGGGGGGGCTTCACTTAATGGGGGGGGGCTGAATTGGGGGGGGGGGCTTCACTTAATGGGGGGTGGTTGAATTGGGGGGGGCTTCAATTAATGTGGGGGGGGCTGCATTGGGGGGGGCTTCAGTTAATTTGGGGGGGCTTCAGTTAATTTGGGGAGGTTGGGGGGGCTTCAATTAATGGGGGGGGCTTCAGTTAATTTGGGGGGAGGTTGGGGGGGGGCTTCACTTAATGAGGGGGGGCTTCAGTTAATTTCGGGGGGGGGTTGGAATTGGGGGGGGCTTCACTTAATGAGGGGGGGGCTTCAGTTAATTTGGGGGGGCTTCAATTAATGGGGGGGGCTGAATTGGGGGGGGGCTTCACTTAATGAGGGGGTGTCAGATTGGGGGGGGGCTTCACTTAATGAGGGGGGGGGGCTTCACTTAATTTGGGGGGGGGGTTGGATTGGGGGGGCTTCACTTAATGAGGGGGGGCTTCAGTTAATTTGGGGGGGGGGTTGGATTGGGGAGGCTTCAGTTAATTTGGGGGGGGGGGGCTTCAGTTAATTTCCAGGGGAGTGTTGGATTGGGGGGGGGCTTCAATTAATTTGAGGGGGGGCTGAATTGGGGGGGGGGGGCTTCACTTAATGGGGGGGTGTTGATTGGGGGGGGCTTCAATGAATGTGGGGGGGGCTGCATTGGGGGGGGGCTTCAGTTAATTTGGGGGGGGGTTGAATTGGGGGGGCTTCACTTAATGAGGGGGTGTCGGATTGGGGGGGGCTTCACTTATTTTGCGGGGGGGGGCTGCAGGGGGGGCTTCAGTTAAAGGGGGGGTTGGATTGGGGGGCTTCAATTAATGGGGGGGGTTGGACTGGGGGGGGCTTCAATTAACGTGGGGGGGGGGCTGCATTGGGGGGGGCTTCAGTTAATTTGGGGGAGGTTGGGGGGGCTTCACTTAATGGGGGGGTGTCGGATTGGGGGGGGCTTCACTTAATGAGGGGGGGCTTCAGTTGATTTGGGGGGGGGGGGTTGGATTGGGGGGGCTTGACTTAACATTGGGGGGGGGCTGGATTGGGGGGGGGGGGGCTTCATTAAATTTTGGGGGGGGGGCTTTCAGGGGGTGCCGAGCGGCAAAGTGAAGGCCAGCCGTTCCCCCAAAGCCCCCCAGGCCCCCCGGCGGCTCTGAAAAGCCCCCACCCACAGCCCCAGAGCCAGCGCCCACAGCCCCCACGCCCAGCGCCGAGCGGGCGCACGTCTGCGGGGGGGGGGGAAACGGGGTTATGGGGGGCGGGACACACAGGAACCCCATAAAGACCCCATAGAACTCAGAGGGACCCCAGAAACCCCATAGAAACCCCATAGAACTCAGAGGGACCCAGAAATCCCATAGAAACCCATAGGAACCCCATAGAACTCAGAGGGACCCAGAAACCCCATAGAAACCCCATAGACATCAGAGGGACCCAGAAACCCCATAGAAACCCCATAGAAACCCCATAGAAACCCCATAGAACTCAGAGGGACCCAGAAACCCCATAGGGACCCAGAGATCCCATAGAAATTCCATAGAAACCCCATAGACCTCAGAGGGACCCATAGGGACCCAGAACCCCATAGAAACCCCATAGACCTCAGAGGGACCCAGAAACCCCATAGAAACCCCATAGAAACCCCATAGAAACCCCAGAGAAACCCCAGAGAACCCAGAAACCCCAGAGAAACCCCAGAGAAACCCATAAGGACCCACAGATCCCATAAGGACCCCATAGAGACCCAGAAACCCATAGGAACCCCATAGGAACCCCATAGACCTCAGAGGGACCCAGAAACCCCATAGGGACCCAGAGATCCCACAGAAATCCCATAGAAACCCCATAGATCCCATAGAAACCCATAAGGACCCCATAGATCCCATAAGGACCCCATAGAGACCCAGAAACCCCATAGGAACCCCATAGATCCCATAGAAAACCCATAGAGACCCCAGTGATCCCATAGAGACCCATAAGGACCCATAGAGACCCAGAGATCCCATAGAAACCCATACAGACCCCATAGATCCCATAAGGACCCACAGATCCCATAGGGACCCCATAAGGACCCACAGAGACCCCATAGATCCCATAGAGACCCACAGAGACCCATAAGGACCCCCAGACCCCATAGAATCCCATAGAGACCCACAGAGACCCCACAGAGACCCCCAGACCCCATAGAATCCCATAAGGACCCCCAGACCCCATAGGAACCCATAGGAAAAGCCCCCACCCACAGCCCCACGCCCAGCGCCGAACGTCTGCGGGGGGGGGAAAGGGGGTTATGGGGGGGCGGGACACACAGGAACCCCATAAAGACCCCATAGGGACCCAGAGATCCCATAGAAACCCCATAGACCTCAGAGGGACTCAGAAACCCCATAGAAATCCCATAGAACTCAGAGGGACCCAGAAACCCCATAGAAACCCCATAGGAACCCCATAGACCTCAGAGGGACCCAGAAACCCCATAGAAATCCCATAGAGCTCAGAGGGACCCACAGAAACGCCATAGAAACCCCATAGATCCCATAGAAACCCATAAGGACCCCATAGATCTCATAAGGATCCCATAGAGACCCAGAACCCATACCAGGAACCCCATAGACCCTCAGAGGGACCCAGAACCCCATAGAAACCCCATAGATCCCATAGAAAATCCATAGAGACCCCATTGATCCCATAGAGACCCAGAAGGACCCATAGACCCAGAGATCCCATAGAACCCAGACCCCCATAGATCCCATAAGGACCCACAGATCCCCATAGGGACCCCATAAGGACCCACAGAGACCCCATAGATCCCATAGAGACCCACAGAGACCCATAAGGACCCCCAGACCCCATAGAATCCCATAGAGACCCACAGAGACCCCATAAGGACCCCCAGACCCCATAGATCCCACAGAGACCCCATAAGGACCCCCCCAGAATCCCATAGAGACCCACAGAGACCCCATAAGGACCCCCAGACCCTACCATAGAATCCATAGAGACCCACAGAGACCCATAAGGCCCCCCAGACCCATAGAATCCCATAGAGACCCACAGAGACCCCACAGAGACCCCCAGACCCCATAGAATCCCATAAGACCCCCAGACCCCTAGAATCCCATAGAGACCCCATAGATCCCACAGAGACCCCATAAGGACCCCCAGACCCCATAGAATCCCATAGAGACCCACAGAGACCCCACAGAGACCCCCAGACCCCATAGAATCCCATAAGACCCCAGACCCCATAGGAACCCATAGGAAAAGCCCCCACCCACAGCCCCACGCCCAGCGCCGAGCGGCGCACGTCTGCGGGGGGGGGAAAGGGGGTTATGGGGGGGCGGGACACACAGGAACCCCACAGAAACCCCACAGAAACCCCATAGAACTCAGAGGGACCCAGAAATCCCATAGAAATCCCATAGGAACGCCATAGAACTCAGAGGGACCCAGAAATCCCATAGAAACCCCATAGGAACCCCATAGGAACCCCATAGGAACCCCATAGACCTCAGAGGGACCCAGAAATCCCATAGGAACCCCAGAGAAATCCCATAGACCTCAGAGGGACCCAGAAACCCCATAGAAACCCCAGAGAAATCCCATAGAACTCAGAGGGACCCAGAAATCCCATAGAAATCCCATAGAACTCAGAGGGACCCAGAAATCCCATAGAACCCCATAGGAACCCCATAGAACTCAGAGGGACCCAGAAACCCCATAGAAACCCCCATAGAAACCCCATAGAAACCCCATAGAAACCCCATAGAAACCCCATAGAAACCCCATAGACATCAGAGGGACCCAGAAACCCCATAGAAACCCCATAGAAACCCCATAGGAACCCCATAGAAACCCCATAGGAACCCCATAGACCTCAGAGGGACCCAGAAACCCCATAGGGACCCAGAGTCCCATAGAAATTCCATAGAAACCCCATAGACCTCAGAGAGACCCATAGGGACCCAGAAACCCCATAGAAACCCCCATAGACCTCAGAGAAACCCCAGAGAAACCCCATAGAAACCCCAGAGAACCCCCAGAGAAACCCCAGAGAAACCCAGAGAAACCCCAGAGAAACCCCAGAGAAACCCCAGAGAAACCCCAGAGAAACCCCAGAGAAACCCCAGAGGGACCCAGAGATCCCATAGACATTCCATAGAAACCCCATAGACCTCAGAGGGACCCATAGGGACCCAGAAACCCCATAGAAACCCCATAGACCTCAGAGGGACCCAGAAATCCCATAGAAACCCCATAGAAACCCCATAGAAACCCCATAGAAACCCCATAGAAACCCCATAGAAACCCCATAGAAACCCCATAGAAACCCCATAGACCTCAGAGGGACCCAGAAACCCCATAGAAATCCCATAGAACTCAGAGGGACCCAGAAATCCCATAGAAACCCCATAGGAACCCCATAGACCTCAGAGGGACCCAGAACCCCATAGAAACCCCATACGAAACCCCATAGAAACCCCATAGCAAACCCCATAGACATCAGAGGGACCCAGAAACCCCATAGAAACCCCATAGAAACCCCATAGAAACCCCCATAGAAACCCCATAGAAACCCCATAGAACTCAGAGGGACCCAGAAACCCCATAGAAACCCCATAGAAACCCCACAGAAACCCCACAGAACTCAGAGGGACCCAGAAACCCCATAGGAACCCCCATAGATCCCATAGAAACCCATAAGGACCCACAGATCCCATAAGGACCCCATAGATCCCATAAGGATCCCATAGAGACCCAGAAACCCCATAGGAACCCCATAGAACTCAGAGGGACCCACAGAAACCCCATAGAAACCCCATAGATCCCATAGAAACCCATAAGGACCCACAGATCCCATAAGGACCCCATAGAGACCCAGAAACCCCATAGGAACCCCATAGGAACCCCATAAAACTCAGAGGGACCCAGAAACCCATAGGGACCCAGAGATCCCACAGAAATCCCATAGAAACCCCATAGACCGCAGAGGGACCCAGAAACCCCATAGGAACCCCAGAGAAACCCCATAGACCTCAGAGGGACCGGAAACCCCCATAGAAACCCCATAGAAACCCCCATAGAAACCCCATAGACCTCAGAGGGACCAGAAACCCCATAGAAACCCCATAGATCCCACAGAAACCCATAAGGACCCACAGATCCCATAAGGACCCCATAGATCCCATAAGGACCCCATAGAGACCCAGAAATCCCACAGAAACCCCATAGAACTCAGAGGGACCCAAACAGCCCATAGGGACCCACAGGAATCCCCTATAACCCCTCCAAACCCCCATAACCCCCCAAATCCCCTATAACCCCCCCCCCCAATCCCCTACAACCCCCCCATAAGCCCCCCAAATCCCCCATAAACACCCCCCCTAGCCCCCCCAAATCCCCTATAAACCCCCCATAGCCCCCCCAACCCCCCCCCCAAATCCCCCATAACCCCTCCCCCACATCCCACTATAAGCCCCCCAAACCCCCCCCAAATCCCCTACACCGCCCCCAATCCCCTATAACTCCCCCCCCAATCCCCCATAAACCCCCCCAAATCCCCCATAACGCCCCCAAATCCCCTACAACCCCCCCATAACGCCCCCAAATCCCCTATAAACCCCCCCTATAAACCCCCCCCATAACCCCCCCCAAATCCCCTATAACCCCCCCCAAATCCCCCTAATAACCCCCCGCAAATCCCCTACAACCCCCCCATAACCCCCCCAAATCCCCCATAACCCCCCACATCCCCTATAAACCCCCCCAAATCCCCCCAAAAATCCCCCATAACCCCCCAAATCCCCTATAACCCCCCCAATCCCCTATAAGCCCCCCAAATCCCCTATAAACCCCCCCCCCCACTTACAGGCCTTGATGAGCGGCTGCTGCCCATACGGGGGCGCCACAAACGCGACCCCCCCCAAATCCCCTATAAACCCCCCCATAACCCCCCAAATCCCCTATAAACCCCCCCAAACGCCCCATAACCCCCCCAAATCCCCTATAACCCCCCCATAACCCCCCCAAATCCCCTATAACCCCCCCAAATCCCCTATAACCCCCCCCCAAATCCCCCACACCCCCCCCAAATCCCCTATAACCCCCCCCAAATCCCCCTATAAACCCCCCCAAATCCCCTATAAACCCCCCCCATAACCCCCCAAATGCCCCATAACCCCCCACACCCCCCCCCACTTACAGCCTTGATGAGCGGCTGCTGCCCATACGGGGGCGCCACAAACACAACCCCCCAAAATCCCCTATAACCCCCCCCCAAAATCCCCTATAAACCCCCCCATAACCCCCCCAAATCCCCCATAACCCCCTATGCCCCCCCCCCACTTACAGGCCTTGATGAGCGGCTGCTGCCCATACGGGGGCGCCACAAACGCCTCCCTGAAGAACCACAGCACGTTCACCAGCCACAGGAACGGCAGCAGCGCGAAGCCGCCTGGGGGGGGCGCAAAATTAGGGGGGGGGCTTTTGAGGGGGGGGCAGAAGGGTAAAGAAACCTTTGGGGGGGGGTGGGATAAAATGGGGGGGGAAATGGGGGGGGAAGAGAAAATTGGGGGGGGGGCTTTTGATGGGGGGGGCAGCAGGGTGAAGCCGGGGGGGGGGGGGGGGGGCGGAAAATTAGGGGGGGGGGGCAGCAGGGTAAAGAACCTATGGGGGGGGGGATAAAATTGGGGGGGGGGGAGCTTTTGGGGGGCAGCAGCGCGAAGCCCCCTGGGGGGGGGTGGAAAATTAGGGGGGGGGCAGCAGGGCCAAGAAACCTATGGGGGGGGGGAAGAGAAAATTGGGGGGGGGCAGCAGGGCGAAGAAACCTGGGGGGGAGGTGGGGGGGGGGGAAGAGAAATTGGGGGGGGGCTTTTCAGGGGGGGGGGCAGAAGGGTAAAAAACCTTTGGGGGGGACGATAAATTGGGGGGGGGGGAAATGAGCGGGGGGCTTCTGATGGGGGGCAGCAGGGCGAAGCCACCTGGGGGGGGCGGAAAATTAGGGGGGGGGGGCTTTTGAGGGGGGGGCAGAAGGTAAGAAAACCTATGGGGGGGGGATAAAAATGGGGGGGAAATGGGGGGGGGGAAGAGAAAATTGGGGGGGGGGGCTTTTGATGGGGGGGGCAGCAGGGTGAAGAAACCTATGGGTCGCTATGGAGACTCTATGGGGCGCTATGGGGCGGATATGGGGTCACTATGGGGCAGCTATCGGGTCCCTATGGGGCGGCTATGGGGCGGCTATGGGATCTCTATGGGGTGGCTATGGGGCAGCTATGGGGTCGCTATGGGGCGGCTATGGGGCGGCTATGGGATCTCTATGGGGGTGGCTATGGGGCAGCTATGGGGTCGCTATGGGGGCGGCTATGGGGTGGCTATGGTCCGTTATGGGGTGGCTATGGGGCAGCTATGGGGTCGCTATGGGGCAGCTATGGGGTGGCTCTGGGGTCACTATGGGGGCCCTACAGAGTTCCTATGGGGTCCCTATGGGGCCGCTATGGGGCAGCTATGGGGTGGCTATGGGATCTCTATGGGGTGGCTATCGGGTCATTATGTGGTGGCTATGGGGCACTGTGGGGCCGCTATGGGGGTCCCTATGGGGGTCTCTATGAGGTCCCTATGGGGTGGCTATGGGGCGGCTATCGGATCCCTATGGGGTCGCTATGGGGTCGCTATGGGGCGGCTATGGGGCGGCTATGGGGTCCCCTATGGGATCTCTATGGGGTGGCTATGGGGTCCCTATGGGGTCTCTATGGGGGTGGCTATGGGGTCCCTATGGGGTCTCTATGGGGTGGCTATGGGGTCTCTATGGGGGTGGCTATGGGGTCCCTATGGGATCTCTATGGGGTGGCTATGGGGCGGCTATGGGGTCTCTATGAGGTCCCTATGGGGTGGCTATGGGACGGCTATCGGATCCCTATGGGGTCGCTATGGGGTCGCTATGGGGGTCGCTATGGGGCGGCTATGGGGCAGCTATGGGGTCCCTATGTGATCTCTATGGGGTGGCTATGGGGTCCCTATGGGATCTCTATGGG
Organism: Chrysolophus pictus; assembly: GCA_037305975.1. Classification (NCBI taxonomy): domain Eukaryota; kingdom Metazoa; phylum Chordata; class Aves; order Galliformes; family Phasianidae; genus Chrysolophus; species Chrysolophus pictus. Next base: position 172,566 of record CM074611.1, read on the forward strand.
GTGGCTATGGGGGCGCTATGGGGTCCCTATGGGGTGGCTATGGGGCGGCTATCGGATCCCTATGGGGTCTCTATGGGGCGGCTATGGCGTCCCTATGGGGTGGCTATGGGGCGGCTATGGGGTCGCTATGGGGTCTCTATGTGGTCCCTATGGGGCCGCTATGGGGCAGCTATGGGGTTCCTATGGGGTGGCTATGGGGGCCGCTATGGGGTCCCTATGAGGTCCCTATGGGGAGGCTATGGGGTCCCTATGAGGTCCCTATGGGGCCGCTATGGGGCCCCTATGGGGTTGCTGTGGGGCCACTATGGTCCCTATGGGGCAGCTATGGGGGTCGCTATGGGTGGCTAGGGGACCCCTATGGGTGGCTATGGAGACTCTATGGGGCGGCTATGGGGTCCCTATGGGGTTGCTATGGGGCAGCTATGGGGTTGCTATGGGGCGGCTATGGGGCGGCTATCGGGTCCCTACGGGGTCGCTATGGGGTTGCTATGGGGTCACTATGGGGCGGCTATGAGGTCCCTATGGGGTGGCTATGGGATGGCTATCGGGTCCCTACGGGGTCGCTATGGGTCGCTATGGGGTCTCTATGGGGTCGCTATGGGGCGGCTATGGGGCGGCTATGGGGTCCCTATGGGGTCCCTATGGGGCAGCTATCGGGTCCCTATGGGCCGCTATGGGGTCTCTATGGGGTCTCTATGGGGCAGTTATGGGTTCCCTATGGGTTCCCTATGAGGTCTCTATAGGGCGGCTATGGGGTGCCTATGCGGTTGCTATGGGGCGGCTATGGGGTCGGGTCGCTACAGGGTGGCTATGGGGTCCCTATGGGGCTATGGGGTCCCTATGGGGTGGCTATGGGGCGGCTATGGGGTCCCTATGGAGTGGCTATGGGGCGGCTATGGGGTCTCTATGAGGTCCCTATGGGGTGGCTATGGGACGGCTATCGGATCCCTATGGGGTCGCTATGGGGCGGCTATGGGGTCGCTATGGGGTCCCTATGGGGTGGCTATGGGGTCGCTATGGGGCGGCTATGGGGTCCCTATGGGGTTGCTATGGGGCGGCTATGGGGCGCTATGGGGCGGCTATGGGGTCTCTATGGGGTCGCTGTGGGGCGGCTATGGGGTCGCTATGGGGTGCTATAGGGCGCTATGGGGTCGCTGTGGGGCAGCCATGGGTCGCTATGGGGTCGCTATGGGGCGCTGTGGGGCAGCTATGGGGTCGCTATGGGGCGGCTATGGGGTCGCTATGGGGGTCCCTATGGGGCGGCTATGGGGTCCCTATGGGGCGGCTATGGGACGGCTGTGGGGCAGCCATGGGTCGCTATGGGGGTCCCTATGGGGCGGCTATGGGGTCGCTATGGGCGGCTATGGGGTGGCTATGGGGTCGCTATGGGGTCTCTATGGGGCGGCTATGGGTCGCTATGGGGCGTTGTGGGGCGGCTATGGGGGCGCTATGGGGTCGCTATGGGGCGGCTATGGGGTCGCTATGGGGTCCCTATGGGGTCTCTATGGGGCGACTATGGGGGTGCCTATGCGGTCGCTATGGGGCGGCTATGGGGTCGCTACAGGGTGGCTATGGGGCCCCTATGGGGCTATGGGGTCTCTATGGGGTGGCTATGGGGCGGCTATGGGGTCCCTATGAGGTCCCTATGGGGTGGCTATGGGACGCTATCGGATCCCTATGGGGTGCTAGGGGGCGGCTATGGGGGTCGGCTATGGGGTTGCTATGGGGCGGCTATGGGGCGCTATGGGGCGGCTATGGGGTCGCTATGGGGCGCTAATGGGGCGCTAGGGGTCGCTATGGGCGCTATGGGGCGGCTATGGGGTCGCTGTGGGGCAGCCATGGGTCGCTATGGGGTCGCTATGGGGCGGCTATGGGACAGCTATGGGGTCGCTATGGGGTGGCTATGGGGTCCCTATGGGGCGGCTATGGGGCAGCTATGGGGTCGCTATGGGGCAGCTATGGGGTCGCTATGGGTCGCTATGGGGCGGCTATGGGGTCGCTATGGGGTCTCTATGGGGCGGCTATGGGGTCTCTATGGGGCGGCTATGGGGCGGCTATGGGGCGGCTATGGGGTTGCTATGGGGCAGCTATGGGGCGGCTATGGGGTCGCTATGGGGCAGCTATGGGGCGGGCTATGGGGCGCTATGGGGTCGCTATGGGACAGCTATGGAGTCTCTATGGGGTGGCTATGGGGCGGCTAGGGGTCCCTATGGGGCTGCTATGGGGTCTCTATGGGGTCGCTGTGGGGCAGCTATGGGGCAGCTATGGGGTCCCTATGGGGTCCCTATGGGGTCGCTATGGGGCGGCTATGGGGCGGCTGTGGGCAGCCATGGGTCGCTATGGGGTCGCTATGGGGCGGCTATGGGGTCTCTATGGGGTGCTATGGGGTCGCTATGGGGTGCTATGGGGGTGGCTATGGGGCGCTATGGGCGCTATGGGATCACTATGGGGTGCTATGGGGCGGCTCACCCAGGTAGTACTTCCTGCACAGCCGCAGTTTGTCCTCGTTGGAAACGCGCTCCAGGTTCATCCTGTGGGACCCACAGCCCCTATAACTGCCCCATAGATCCCCTACAACCGCCCCATAGATCCCCTACAACCGCCCCATAGATCCCCTACAACTGCCCCATAGATCCCCTACAACCGCCCCATAGATCCCCTACAACCGCCCCATAGATCCCCTACAACCGCCCCATAGATCCCCTATAAGCACCCCATAGATCCCCTATAACTGCCCCATAGATCCCCTACAACTGCCCCATAGATCCCCTACAAGCGCCCCATAGATCCCCTGTAACTGCCCCATAGATCCCCTATAAGCGCCCCATAGATCCCCTATAAGCGCCCCATAGATCCCTATAAGCGCCCCATAGATCCCCTGTAACCGCCCATAGATCCCCTACAAGCACCCCATAGATCCCCTACAAGCGCCCCATAGATCCCCTACAAGCGCCCCATAGATCCCCTACAACTGCCCCATAGATCCCCTACAACCGCCCCATAGATCCCCCATAAGCACCCCACACATTCCCCATAGATCCCCTACAACCGCCCCATAGATCCCCTATAAGCGCCCCACAGATCCCCTATAAGCGCCCCACAGATCCCCTACAACTGCCCCATAGATCCCCTACAACCGCCCCATAGATCCCCTACAACCGCCCCATAGATCCCTATAAGCGCCCCATAGATCCCCTACAACCGCCCCATAGATCCCCTACAACCGCCCCATAGATCCCCTATAAGCCCCCATAGATCCCCTATAACTGCCCCATAGATCCCCTACAACTGCCCCATAGATCCCCTACAAGCGCCCCATAGATCCCCTGTAACTGCCCCATAGATCCCCTATAAGCGCCCCATAGATCCCCTATAAGCGCCCCATAGATCCCCTGTAACCGCCCCATAGATCCCCTACAAGCACCCCATAGATCCCTACAAGCGCCCCATAGATCCCCTACAAGCGCCCCATAGATCCCCTACAACTGCCCCATAGATCCCCTACAACCGCCCCATAGATCCCCCATAAGCACCCCACACATTCCCCATAGATCCCCTACAACCGCCCCATAGATCCCCTATAAGCGCCCCACAGATCCCCTATAAGCGCCCCACAGATCCCCTACAACTGCCCCATAGATCCCCTACAACCGCCCCATAGATCCCTACAACCGCCCCATAGATCCCTACAAGCGCCCCATAGATCCCTACAACCGCCCCATAGATCCCCTATAAGCGCCCCATAGATCCCCTACAACCGCCCCATAGATCCCCTACAACTGCCCCATAGATCCCCTACAACTGCCCCACACATCCCCTACAACCGCCCCATAGATCCCCTACAACCGCCCCATAGATCCCCTGTAACTGCCCCATAGATCCCCTGCAACCGCCCCATAGATCCCCTATAAGCACCCCATAGATCCCCTACAACCGCCCCATAGATCCCCTATAAGCGCCCCATAGATCCCTATAAGCGCCCCATAGATCCCCTACAACCGCCCCATAGATCCCCTACAACCGCCCCATAGATCCCCTATAAGCGCCCCATAGATCCCCTGTAACCGCCCCATAGATCCCCTGTAACCGCCCCATAGATCCCCTACAACTGCCCCATAGATCCCCTACAACCGCCCCATAGATCCCCTACAACCACCCCACACATCCCTATAAGCGCCCCATAGATCCCCTATAAGCGCCCCATAGATCCCCTACAACCGCCCCATAGATCCCCTACAACTGCCCCATAGATCCCCTATAAGCACCCCATAGATCCCCTACAACCACCCCATAGATCCCCTATAAGCGCTCCATAGATCCCATATAAGCGCCCCATAGATCCCTACAACTGCCCCATAGATCCCCTACAACCGCCCCATAGATCCCCTACAACCGCCCCATAGATCCCCCTATAAGCGCCCCATAGATCCCCTACAACCGCCCCATAGATCCCCTACAACCGCCCCATAGATCCCCCATAAGCACCCCATAGATCCCCTATAAGCACCCACACATCCCCCATAGATCCCCTATAACTGCCCCATAGATCCCCTATAACTACCCCATAGATCCCCTATAAGCACCCCATAGATCCCCTACAACCGCCCCACACATCCCCCATAAGCACCCCACACATCCCCTATAACCACCCAATAAATACCCTATAAGCACCCCACACACCCCCCTATAACTGCCCCATAGATCCCTATAGATCCCCCGAAACTGCCCCATAGATCCCCTATAAGCACCCCACAGATCCCCTACAACCGCCCCACAGATCCCCTACAAGCACCCCACAGCCGCCCTATAGGACCCTATAACACCCCATAGCCGCCCATAGGACCCCATAGCCGCCCCATAGGACCCCATAGGACCCCATATCCGCCCCATAGGAGACCATAGCACCCCATAACCGCCCCATAAAACCCCATAACCGCCCCATAGGACTCCATAACACCCATAGGGACCCCATAGCTGCCCCATAACCGCCCCATAGGACTCCATAGGGCCCATAATACCCCATAAGACCCCATAACCACCCCACAAGACCCCATATAACCCCATATAAGCCCATAGGACCCCATAGCCGCCCCACAGGACCCCATAACTGCCCCATAGGACCCCATAGCCGCCCCATAGGGCCCCACAACCGCCCCATAGGACCCTATAACCGCCCCATAGGGCCCCATAACCACCCCATAACACCCCATAGGACCCCAGAGCCGCCCTACAGGACCCCATAGCCGCCCCATAGGATCCCATAGAACCCCATAGCTGCCCCATAGGAGCCCCATAACCGCCCCATAGGACCCCATAACACCCCATAACGCCCATAGGACCCTATAACGCCCCATAGGACCCATAGCCGCCCCACAGGATCCATATAACCCCATAGGAGCCCCATAGGACCCCATAACACCTCATAGAACCCCATAACACCCCATACGATCCCATAGAGCCCCACTGCCCGCCCCATAGGACCCCATAGCCGCCCCATAGGATCCCATATAACCCCATAGGACCCCATACAACCCCATAGCCGCCCCATAGGACCCCATAACACCCCATAGCCGCCCCATAGGACTCCATAGCCACCCCACAGGATCCCATAACCACCCCATAAGACCCCATAGGACCCCATAGCCGCCCCATAGGATCGCATAGCCACCCCATAGGATCCCCATATAACCCCATAACCACCCCATAGGACCCCATAGCCGCCCCATAGGACCCTATAACACCTCATAGGATCCCATAACACCTCATAGGATCCCAAAGCACCCCATAGGATCCCATAACCACTCCATAGGACCCCACAGGGCCCCATACACACCATAGGACCCCATAACCGCCCCATAGCCGCCCCACAGGACCCCATAACCACCCCATAGGAACCCATAGGGTCCCATAACCGCCCCACAGGACCCCATAGCCACCCCCATAGGACCCCATAACACCTCATAGAACCCCATAACACCCCATAGGATCCCATATAACCCCATAGGAGCCCCATAAGACCCCATAGCCGCCCCATAAGACCCCATAACACCTCATAGAACCCCATAACACCCCATACGACCACATAGGGCCCCACTGCCGCCCCACAGGACCCCATAACCACCCCATAGGACCCCATAGGGCCCCATAACCGCCTCATAGGACCCCATAGCCGCCCCATAGGACCCCACAACCACCCCATAGGACCCCATAGCCGCCCCATAGGGATCCCATATAACCCCATATAACCCCATAACCACCCCATAGGACCCCATAGCCGCCCCATAGGATCCATATAACCCCATATAACCCCATAACCACCCATAGGACCCCATAGCCGCCCCATAGGATCCCATAACACCCATAGGATCCCATAACCACCCCATAGGACCCCACAGGGCCCCATACCACCATAGGACCCTACAGCCGCCCCACAGGACCCCATAACCGCCCCATAGGATCCCATATAACCCCATAACCACCCCATAGGACCCCATATCCGCCCCATAGGATCCCATATAACCCCCATAACCACCCCATAGGACCCCATAGCCGCCCCTTAGGACCCCATAACACCTCATAGGATCCCATAACCACCCCATAGGATCCCATATAACCCCATATAACCCCCTATAACCCCATAGGACCCATAGCCGCCCATAGGATCCCATATAACCCCATATACCCCATAACCACCCCATAGGACCCCATAACTCCCCCCTCCCCCACTGCTCAGTTCCGCGCTCGGTTCCGCACACCGCGCGATGCACGCCGGGAGGAACGGGGCGAAGAGCTCTGAGCCAATAGGAAGAGAGGAACGCGGGTCACGTGGAGAGGGGCAGAGTGACGCAATCAGAGCCGCGCCGCGCTTGGGGGGAGAGTCACGTGATTGATAGGGGAAAGGCGGAAGTGTTTGATCACGTGGAGGGGGGAGCGCAGAAGGCCGAGTCACGTGATAGGGGAAATGCGGAAGTATTTGATCACGTGGAGAGGGGAGCGCAGAACGCCGAGTCACGTGATCTGGGGGGCGATGAGCAAAAGGCGGTCACGTGATCCGGGACTGTTTTTTCTCTGTCCCTCCCCATAGGAGCCCCTATGGGGCCGCCCTATAGGAAAACCCCCATAGGACCCCCCCCCAAAATAGGACCCCCCCCACAAAGGACCCCCCCCCCCATAGGACTCCCCCCATAGACCCTATATAGGACCCTATAGGACCCCCCCATAGGAAAAACCCCACATGGACGCTCCCTCCCCTCATAAGAACCCGTTATGGGGCCGCCCTATAGGAAACCTCCATAGAAACCCCCCCTCAAAATGGGACCCCCCCCCCAATGGACCCCCCCATAGAACCCCCCCCCTCCCATGGGACTCCCCCCATAGACCCTATATAAAACCCTATAGGACCCCCCATAGGAAAAACCCCATATGGACGCTCCCTCCCCCCATAAGAACCCATTATGGGACCGCCCTATAGAAACCCCCATATAACCCCCCCCCAAGATGGGACCCCCCCACAAAGCACCCCTCCCCCCATGGGACTCCCCCCATAGACCCTATATAAAACCCTATAGGACCCCCCCGTAGGAAAAGCCCCATATGGACGCTCCCTCCCCCCCATAAGAACCCGTTATGGGATCGCCCTATAGGAAAAACCCCCATAGAAAACCCCTCAAAATGGGACCCCCCCCCATATGGACCCCCCCCTATAAGGACCCCCCCATACGGACCCCCTCTATGGGATCCCCCCTATGAGATCCCTATGGGATCCCCCATATGGACCCCCCTGTAGGGAATCCTAATATGGACCCCCCCCATAACGACCCCCCCATAACGACCCCCCCATATGGACCCCATATATGGGATCCCCCATATAAACCCCCCCATATAAACCCCCCCATGACAACCCCCCCATGACAACCTCCCCATATGGACCCCCCCATATGGACCCCCCCATATGGACCCCCTTTATGGGATCCCCCATATGGACCCCCCAATATGGACCCCCCCCCAACAACCCCCCCTTAGGGACTCCTAATATGGACCCCCCCCCCATGACGACCCCCCCATAATGACCCCCCCCATCTGGACTCCTTTTATGGGATCCCCCATATAGACCCCCCCATATAAACCCCCCCATAACAACCCCCCCATGACAACCTCCCCATATGGACCCCCTCTATATGGCCCCCCCCATAGGGATTCCTAATATGGACCCCCCCCCGTGACGACCCCCTCATATGAACCCCCCCTATATGGGATCCCCCACATGGACCCCCTTTATGGGATCCCCCATAGGGATACCTAATATGGCCCCCCCCATAGGGACCCCCCCCATATTGACCCCCTCTATGGGATCCCCCATATGGACCCCCCCCCATGACGACCCCCCCCATATGGACCCTCCCCATAGGGATTCCTAATATGGACCCCCCCCCATGACAACCCCCTCATACGGACCCCCCTATATGGGATCCCCCCATATGGACCCCCTTTATGGGATCCCCTATATGGACCCCCCTATATGGCCCCCCCCATACGGATACCTAATATGGACCCCCCCCCCCCATATGGACCCCCTCTATGGGATCCCCCATACAGACCCCCCTATATGGAGCTCCCATATGGACCCCCCCATAACGACCCCCCCATATGGACCCCCTTTATGGGGACCCCCCTTTTTGGGACCCCCATATGGACCCCCCCCATAATGACCCCCCCCATATGGACCCCCTCTATGGGATCCCCCATATGGCCCCCCCTCCCTCCCCATTGGACAAAAGGCGGAGGCGTGGCCAGCCCTGATTGGCCGCTTTCATTTATTCAGCCGCGCTTCCGGTGGGCGGGGCCACGGCAGGACCCGCCCCTTCGGTGGGAGGGGCCACCACAGCGGGGGGCGGGGCCGTCTGGTAGAGGACCAATGGCTGTGAAGGAAGGGCGGGGTCACCGAGGTCATCCAATACCCCGAGTGACCCCGAATAGCCACGCCCCCAAAACATTAGCCACGCCCACTCCCCCAAAGCCCCGCCCTCATCGCGCCCTTCCATCCAATAGGAACGCCTGTTTAGCGTAGCCACGCCCACGGCTTAATGGCAACGCAGCTCACGTGGCTCCTCCCCCTTTTAGCCCCGCCCCCAGACCAATAGAAACGCTCCTCTGGCGTAGCCACGCCCCCAATGCCACAGCCCGCCCCCCATTGGCAAAGCCCCCGCAATCATTTACATAGCCACGCCCTTTCTCCCAGAGCCCCGCCCTCAGACCAATAGGAATGCACGCCTCACATTGCCCCGCCCCCTTAGCCCCGCCTTCTGTCCAATAGCAACTCCCTCACAAAGCCCCGCCCCCAATCTCATCGCCCCGCCCCCTTTGCCTGAGCTCAGCCTCCTGACCAATAGCATCGCGCCTCACGCTTAGCCCCGCCCCTGTAGGCCGAGCCACGCCCTCTCCACAATAGCCCCGCCCCTAGACCAATAGGAAGGCACCTCTCACATCGCCCCCGCCCCCACACCAATAGCAACGCTCCCTCTCACAATGCCCCGCCCACATTAGCATAGCCCCACCCCTAAAGCCCCCCCGCCCCCTCTATTTGCATAGCCCCGCCCTCGGCCCAATAGCATCGCGCCTCTCACTAAGCCCCGCCCCTACAGCCCCGCCCCCTCCGTTTGGCCACGCCCCCACTCACCACTTGGCCCCGCCCCACCAGAGCCCTCCGGCCGCTACGGCCCCGCTCACAGCCAGCCCCACTTCCGTAGCGGCAGCCAATGAGAGGAGAGCCTGAGCGCCGAGCACCGCCCCCTGCGTGACGTCCAGCGTCAGGCCACGCCCCCGCGGGGGCGTCCGTAGGGATTCATGGGGAACCCATAGAGCACAATAGGGACCCATAGAGCCCTATAGAGCCCCATAAGGGACCCATAGGGACCCATAGGAACCCATAGGGACCCATAGAGCCCCCATAGAGCCCCATAGAGCCCCATAGAGCCCAATAGGGACCCATAGAGACCCCATAGGGACCCCATAGGGACCCCATAGAGCCCCATAGAGCCCAATAGGGACCCATAGAGCCCAATAGGGACCCATAGGGACCCATAGGGACCCATAGAGCCCCATAGAGCCCAATAGGGACCCATAGGGACCCATAGGAATCCATAGAGCCCCATAGAGCCCAATAGGGACCCATAGGGACCCATAGGGGCCTATAGAGCCCCATAGGGACCCCATAAAGACCCGATAGAGACCAATAGAGACCCATAGAGACCCCATAGGGATCAATAGAGACCCATAGAGACTCCATACAGACCCATAGAGACCCATAGAGACCCCATAGAGACCCCATAGGACCCATAGGGACCCATAAAGACCCCATAAAGACCCCATAAAGACCCCATAAAGACCCCATAGGGACCAATAGAGACCCCATAGAGACCCCATAAAGACCCGATAGAGACCCATAGAGACCCATAGAGACCCCATAGGGATCAATAGAGACCCATAGAGACTCCATACAGACCCATAGAGACCCATAGAGCCCCATGAGGACCCATAGGGACCCATAGAAACCCATAGGGACCCATAGAGACCCCATAGGGACCCCATAGGGACCCCATAAAGACCCATAAAGACCCATAGAGACCCAATAGAGACCCCATAGAGACCCATAGGACCCATAGGGACCCATAAAGACCCCATAAAGACCCCATAAAGACCCCATAAAGACCCCATAGGGACCAATAGAGACCCTAAAGACCCCATAGGGATCAATAGAGACCCATAGACCCCATAGGGATCAATAGAGACCCATAGAGACCCCATAGGGATCAATAGAGACCCATAGAGACCCCATAGAGACCACATAGAGACCCATAGGGACCCATAGAGACCCATAGGGACCCATAGCTGCCCCATAGCGACCCATAGAGACCCCATAGGGTCCCCATAGAGACCCCATAGTGACACATAGAGACCCCAGAGACCCCAGAGAGCCCCATAGAGACCCATAGGGACCCCATAAAGACCCCATAGAGACCAATAGAGACCCATAGAGACCCCAGAGAGCCCCATAGAGACCCATAGGGACCCCATAAAGACCCCATAGAGACCAATAGAGACCCATAGAGACCCCATTACAGACCCATAGAGACCCCCATGGAGGCCCCATAGAGCCCCATAGAGCCCACAGAGACCCACGGAGACACATAGAGACCCATAGAGACCCCATAGAGACCCATAAGGACCCATAGGGACCCACAGAAATCCCATAGGGACCCATAGAGACCCCATAGAACCCCATAGCCACCCCACAGAGACCCATAGAGACCCCCATAGAACCCCATAGAGCCCCATAGGAACCCATAGAGCCCCCATAGAGGCCCCATAGAGACCCCATAGGGACCCATAGAGCCCAATAGGGACCCATAGAGACCCATAGAGACCCACAGAGCCCCATAGAGACCCATAGAGACCCATAGAGACCCCATAAAAACCCCACAGAGACCCACAGAGCCCATAAAGACCCCATAGGAACCCATAGAGACCCATAGAGCCCCATAGAGACCCACAGAGACCCCATAGAGCCCCACAGAGACCCACAGAGACCCATAGAGACCCCATAGAGACCCATAGGGACCCATAGAGCCCCACAGAGACCCACAGAGCCCATAGAGACCCCATAGGAACCCATAGAGACCCATAGAGACCCCATAGAGCCCATAGAGCCCCATAGAAATCCCATAGGGACCCATACAGACCCATAGAGACCCATAGACACCCATAGAGACCTATAGAGACCCATAGAGACCCATAGAGACCCATAAGGACCCCATAGGGACCCATAGAAACCCATAGAGACCCATTGAGCCCAATGGAGACCCCCTAGAGACGCCATACGGACCCCATAGAGACCAATAGAGACCCATAGAGACCCCATAGAGCCCCATAGAGCCCCATAGGAACCCATAGAGACCCCATAGAGACCCACAGGGGACCCCATAGAGACCCACAGAGACCCATAGAGACCCATAGGAACCCATAGTGACCCATAGAGCCCTATAGAGACCCCATAGAGACCCACAGAAATCCCATAGGGACCCATAGAGACCCATAGAGACCCCTAGACACCCCATAGAGACCCATAGGAGCCCATAGAGACCCATAGAGACCCCATAGAGACCCCATAGGAACCCATAGAGACCCATAGAGCCCCATAGAGACTCCATAGAGCCCCATAGAGACCCATAGAAATCCCATAGTGACCCATAGAGACCCATAGAGCCCCACAGAGACCCACAGAGCCCCATAAAGACCCCATAGGAACCCATAGAGACCCATAGAGACCCATAGAGCCCCATAGAGGACCCATAGAAATCCCATACGGACCCATAGAGACCCTAGAGCCCCATAGAGACCTATAGAGACCCCATAGAGCCCCACAGAAATCCCATAGGGACCCATAGAGACCCATAGAGCCCCACAGAAATCCCATAGAGACCCCATAGAGCCCCACAGAGCCCCACAGAGACCCATAGAGACCCCACAGAAATCCCATAGAGACCCATAGAGCCCCATAGGAACCCCTATAGGAACCCAGAGGGACCCACAGAGCCCCATAGAGACCCATAGAGACCCATAGAGACCCATAGAGCCCCCATAGAACCCCATAGAGCCCCTATAGAGCCCCATAGAGCCCATAGAGCCCCATAGGAACCCTAGGGACCCCCATAGAACCCGATAGAGCCCCCATAGAGCCCCATAGAGCCCCATAGGTACCCATGAAGACCCCATAGAGACCCATCCAAACCCCACCACCCCCCCTAGCTCCCCCTCCGCCCCCAAACCCGTGACCCCGTGCCCCCGTGACCTTTGACCCCGCTGACCTCCATGTGCGGCCCCATGGCCCAGCAGCGCACGCAACCGTGGGGCAGCAGCACCCCGTGCAGAACCAGCTGCAGGACGGCCAGCACGGCGCTCAGCACCGACAGCGACAGGGCAGCGCGGGCCTGCGGCATCCCATAATAGCCCCATGGGTATCCCATAATAACCCCATGGGTATCCCATGGATATCCCATAATAACCCCATAGACATCCCATAATAACCCCATAGATATCCCATAATAACCCCATAGGTATCCCATAATAACCCCATGGACATCCCATGGATATCCCATAATAACCCCATAGACCCCCCACGGACATCCCATAATAACCCCATGGACATCCCATAATAACCCCAGAGGTACCCCATAGACCCCCCATGGACATCCCATAATAGCCCCATAGCTACCCCCTGGGTATCCCATAATAACCCCATGGACATCCCATAATAACCCCATGGACATCCCATAATAGCCCCATAGCTACCCCGTGGGTATCCCATAATAACCTCATAGATATTCCATGGACATCCCATAATAACCCCATGGGTATCCCATGGGTATCCCATAATAACCCCATAGACATCCCATAATAACCCCATGGCTACCCCGTGGGTATCCCGTAATAACCTCATAGATATCCCATGGACATCCCATAATAACCCCATGGGTATCCCATGGATATCCCATAATAAACCCATAGCTACCCCTGAGGTACCCCATAGGTATCCCATAATAACCCCATGGACATCCATCCCATAATAACCCCATGGACATCCCATAATAACCCCATAGATATCCCATAGAAACCCCATGGACATCCCATAATAGCCCCATAGCTACCCCATGTAACATCCCATAATAACCCCATGTAACATCCCATAATAACCCCACAGACATCCCATAATAATCTCCTATCTGCCCCATAGATCCCCATAGCGCCCCATAGATCCCTATAGCGCCCCCTATCCGCCCCATAGCGCCCCATAGCGCCCCATAGATCCCCCATATCTGCCCCATAGATCCCCCATAGATCCCCATAGCGCCCCCTATCCGCCCCATAGCGCCCCATAGATCCTCCATACGCCCCACAGCCGCCCCATAGATCCCCCATATCTGCCCCATAGATCCCCCATACGCCCCACAGCCGCCCCATAGATCCCCCATAGCCACCCCATAGATCCCCCATCTGCCCCACAGCCGCCCCATAGCTGCCCCATAGCTGCCTCATAGCTCCCCATAGCGCCCCATAGCCACCCCATAGATCCCCATATGCCCCCTATCCACCCCATAGCGCCCCATAGCTGCCCCATAGCGCCCCATAGCCACCCCATAGATCCCCATATGCCCTCTATCCACCCCATAGCGCCCCATAGCGCCCCATAGCCACCCCATAGATCCCCATATGCCCTCTATCCACCCCATAGCGCCCCATAGCGCCCCATAGCCACCCCATAGATCCCCATATGCCCCCTATCCACCCCATAGCGCCCCATAGCTGCCCCACAGCCGCCCCATAGCGCCCCACAGCCGCCCCACAGCCGCCCCATAGCGCCCCACATCCGCGCAGCCGCCACTCACCAGCCCCACAGATTCCTTCTCGGCCGCAGCCAGCAGCACGGCGCCCGTCACCATGAACTGGGGGGGACAGCTGCCCTATAGCCGCCCCATAGCCGCCCTATAGCCGCCCCATAGATCCCCCATAGCTGCCCTATAGCCGCCCCATAGATCCCCCATAGCTGCCCCATAGATCCCCCATAGCTGCCCTATAGCCGCCCTATAGATCCCCTATAGCCGCCCCATAGATCCCCCATAGCCGCCCCATAGATCCCCTATAGCCGCCCCATAGATCCCCCATAGCTGCCCTATAGCCGCCCCATAGCCGCCCTATAGCCGCCCCATAGATCCCCTATAGCCGCCCCATGGATCCCCCATAGCTGCCCCATAGATCCCCTATAGATCCCCTATAGCCGCCCTATAGCCGCCCCATAGATCCCCTATAGCCGCCCTATAGCCGCCCCATAGATCCCCTATAGCCGCCCTATAGCCGCCCCATAGCCGCCCTATAGCCGCCCCATAGATCCCCTATAGCCTCCCCATAGATCCCCTATAGATCCCTTATAGCCGCCCCATAGATCCCCTATAGCCGCCCCATGGATCCCCCATATCTGCCCCATAGATCCCCTATAGATCCCCTATAGCCGCCCTATAGCCGCCCCATAGATCCCCTATAGCCGCCCCATAGATCCCCTATAGATCCCCTATAGCCGCCCCATGGATCCCCTATAGCTGCCCCATAGATCCCCTATAGCCGCCCCATAGATCCCCTATAGATCCCCTATAGCCGCCCCATAGATCCCCTATAGCTGCCCCATAGATCCCCCATATCTGCCCCATAGATCCCCTATAGATCCCCTATAGCCACCCCATAGATCCCCTATAGCCTCCCCATAGATCCCCCATAGCTGCCCCATAGATCCCCTATAGCTGCCCCATAGATCCCCCATAGATCCCCCATAGCTGCCCCATAGATCCCCTATAGATCCCCCATAGATCCCCTATAGATCCCCCATAGATCCCCAGTAACCGCCCCATAGATCCCCTATAGCTGCCCCATGGATCCCCCATAGCCACCCCATAAATGCCCCATAGATCCCCCATAGATCCCTTATAGCCGCCCCATAGATCTGCCATAGCTGCCCATAGATCCCCTATAGATCCCCTATAGCTGCCCCATAGATCCCCTATAGCTGCCCCAAAGCTGCCCCATAGATCCCTTCTAGATCCCCCATAGCTGCCCCATAGACAACCCATAACCGCCCCATAGATCCCCTATAGCCGCCCCATAACCACCCCATAACCGCCCCATAACCGCCCCATAACCACCCCATAACCGCCCCATAAATGCCCCAAATGCCCCATAACCACCCCATAACCACCCCATAGGTGCCCCCCCCAGACCCCATAACGACCCCATAACACCCCTAATGCCCCATAACCACCCCATAACACCCCAAATGCCCCATAACCACCCCATAACCACCCCATTAATGCCCCGAATGCCCCATAACCACCCCATAACCACCCCATAACCACCCCATAAGTGCCCCCCCAGACCCCATAACGACCCCATAACACCCCTAATGCCCCATAACCACCCCATAATCACCCTCTAAATGCCCCAAATGCCCCATAACTGCCCCATAACCACCCCATAACTGCCCCATAACCACCCCATAACACCCCAAGTGCCCCATAGCCACCCCATAACCACCCCTTAACCACCCCATAACCGCCCCAAATGCCCCATAACCACCCCATAACCGCCCCATAACCGCCCCAAATGCCCCATAACCACCCCATAACCGCCCCATAACCGCCCCAAATGCCCCTTAACCACCCCATAACCACCCCATTAATGCCCCAAGTGCCCCATAACCACCCCATAAGTGCCCCAAATGCCCCATAACCGCCCCATAACCGCCCCATAAGTGCCCCAAATGCCCCATAACCACCCCATAACCGCCCCAAATGCCCTATAGCCGCCCCATAAGTGCCCCAAATGCCCCATAACCACCCCATAACCACCCCATAACGACCCCAAATGCCTCATAACCACCCCATAACTGCCCCATAACCACCCCATAAGTGCCCCAAATGCCCCATAAGTGCCCCAAATGTCCCAAAACTGCCCCATAACCACCCCATAGCCACCCCATAACTCTCCAAGTGCTCCATAGTCACCCTATAACGGCCCCATAACGACCCCAAATGCCCCATAGCCACCCCATAACCACCCCATAAGTGCTCCAAATGCCCCATAACCGCCCCATAACCACCCCATTAATGCCCCAAATGCCCCATTGCCACCCCATAACCGCCCCAAATGCCCCATAAGCGCCCCATAAGTGCCCTAAATGCCCCATAACCACCCCATAACCACCCCATAACCGCCCCATAAGTGCCTCAGATGCCCCATAACCGCCCCATAACCACCCCATAATCACCCCCTAAATGCCCCAAATTCCCCATAACCACCCCATAACCGCCCCATAAGTGCCCCAAATGCCCCATAACCACCCCATAACCGCCCCATAAGTGCCCCAAATGCCCCATAACCACCCCATAACCACCCCATAAGTGCCCCCCCAGATCCCATAACGACCCCATAACGACCCCAAATGCCCCATAACCACCCCATAACACTCCAAGTGCCCCATAGCCTCCCTATAACGGCCCCATAACGACCTCAAATGCCCCATAACCACCCCATAACCACCCCATAACCACCCCATAACCGCCCCATAACCGCCCCATAACCGCCCCAAATGCCCTATAGCCGCCCCATAAGTGCCCCAAATGCCCCATAACCGCCCCATAACCACCCCATAACGACCCCAAATGCCTCATAACCACCCCATAACCGCCCCATAACCGCCCCATAAGTGCCCCAAATGCCCCATAACCACCCCATAACCACCCCATAAATGCCCCAAATGCCCCATAACCACCCCATAACCGCCCCATAACCGCCCCATAGGTGCCCCCCCAGACCCCATAACGACCCCATAACACCCTAATGCCCCATAACCACCCCATAAATGCCCCAAATGCCCCATAGCCGCCCCATAAGTGCCCCAAATGCCCCATAACCACCCATAAGTGCCCCATAACCACCCCATAACACCCCAAATGCCCCATAACCACCCATAACCACCCCATAACCACCCCATAACACCCCAAATACCCCATAACCACCCCATAACCACCCCATAAATGCCCCAAATGCCCCATAACCACCCCATAACCACCCCATAACCGCCCCCCAGACCCCATAACTCCCCCCCCCCTCACCAGCACCCCGGTGCCCACGGGGACCCCAAGCAGGGCGCTGAGGGGTTCCTGCAGGGCCGCCAGCAGCGCCGACCCCAAAGACGTCTGTAGGGCCCCCAGCAGAACCTGCGTCACCTGGGGGGGCAGCGACCCCATAGTGGGACCCATAGGGACACAGAGGGACCCCAGACGGACCCCATAGGGACTCACATATAGAGATCCCATAAAGACCCCATAGAGACCCCATAGGGATGCATGGAGACCCCATAGGAACGCCATAGGGGCATATAGGGACATATAGGGACACATTGGGACCCCATAGGGACCCCATAGGGACCCCATACAGACCCCATAGGGACACGCATATAGAGATCCCATAGGGACCCCATAGGGACCCCATAGGGATGCATGGAGACCCCATAGGAATGCCATAGGGGCATATAGGGACATATAGGGACACATTGGGACCCTATAGGGACACGCATATAGAGATCCCATAGGGACCCCATAGGGACACATGGAGACCCCGTAGGAGACCCCATAGGGACCCCATAGGGACTCACATATAGAGATCCCATAAAGACCCCATAGAGACCCCATAGGGATGCATGGAGACCCCATAGGAACCCCATAGGGGCATATAGGGACATATAGGGACACATTGGGACCCCATAGGGACCCCATAGGGACACGCATATAGAGATCCCATAGGGACCCCATAGGGACCCCATAGGGACACATGGAGACCCCATAGGAGACCCCATAGGGACCCCATAGGGATGCACATGTGGAGATCCCATAAGGACCCCATAGGGACCCCATAGGGACACAGAGGGACCCCAGAGGGACCCCATAGGGATGCACATGTAGAGATCCCATAAAGACCCCATAGGGACCCCATGGGGGCATATAGGGACATATAGGGACACATTGGGACCCTATAGGGACCCCATAGGGACCCCATACAGACCCCATAGGGACACGCATATAGAGATCCCATAGGGACCCCATAGGGACCCCATAGGGACACATGGAGACCCCATAGGAGACCCCATAGGGACCCCATAGGGACACAGAGGGACCCCAGAGGGACCCCAGAGGGATGCACATGTAGAGATCCCATAAGGACCCCATAGGGACCCCATAGGGATGCATGGAGACCCCATAGGAACCCCATAGGGGCATATAGGGACATATAGGGACCCATAGGGACCCCATAGGGACACGCATATAGAGATCCCATAGGGACCCCATAGGGACCCCATAGGGACACGCATATAGAGATCCCATAGGGACCCCATAGGGACACAGAGGGACCCCAGAGGGACCCCAGAGGGACCCCAGAGGGACTCACATATAGAGATCCCATAAAGACCCCATAGGGACCCCATGGGGGCATATAGGGACATATAGGGACATAGAGGGACACATTAGGACCCTATAGGGACCCCATACGGACCCCATACGGACCCCATAGGGACACGCATATAGAGATCCCATAAAGACCCCATAGAGACCCCATAGGGATGCATGGAGACCCCATAGGAACGCCATAGGGGCATATAGGGACATATAGGGACACATTGGGACCCCATAGGGACCCATACGGACCCCATACAGACCCCATAGGGACACGCATATAGAGATCCCATAGGGGCCCCATAGGGACCCCATAGGGATGCATGGAGACCCCATAGGAACCCCATAGGGGCATATAGGGACACATTTGGACCCTATAGGGACCCCATAGGGACACAGAGAGACCCCAGAGGGACCCCATAGGGACACGTGGAGACCCCATAGGGACCCCATAGGGATGCATGGAGACCCCATAGGAACGCCATAGGGGCATATAGGGACATATAGGGACACACTGGGACCCTATAGGGACCCCATAGGGACCCCATAGGGACACGCATATAGAGATCCCATAGGGACCCCATAGGGACCCCATAGGGACACATGGAGACCCCATAGGAGACCCCATAGGGACCCCATAGAGATGCACATGTACAGATCCCATGAGGACCCCATAGGGACCCCATAGGGACACAGAGGGACCCCATAGGAACCCCATAGGGACTCACATATAGAGATCCCATAGGGACCCCATAGGGACCCCATGGGGGCATATAGGGACATATAGGGACATATAGGGACACATTAGGACCCTATAGGGACCCCATACGGACCCCATATGGACCCCATAGGGACACGCATATAGAGATCCCATAGGGACCCCATAGGGACCCCATAGGGATGCATGGAGACCCCATAGGAATGCCATAGGGGCATATAGGGACATATAGGGACACATTGGGACCCTATAGGGACCCCATAGGGACCCCATAGGGACACGCATATAGAGATCCCATAGGGACCCCATAGGGACACATGGAGACCCCGTAGGAGACCCCATAGGGACCCCATAGGGACTCACATATAGAGATCCCATAAAGACCCCATAGAGACCCCATAGGGATGCATGGAGACCCCATAGGAACCCCATAGGGGCATATAGGGACATATAGGGACACATTGGGACCCCATAGGGACCCCATAGGGACACGCATATAGAGATCCCATAGGGACCCCATAGGGACCCCATAGGGACACATGGAGACCCCATAGGAGACCCCATAGGGACCCCATAGGGACGCACACGTAGAGATCCCATAAGGACCCCATAGGGACCCCATAGGGACACAGAGGGACCCCAAAGGGACCCCAGAGGGACCCCAGAGGGACTCACATATAGAGATCCCATAAAGACCCCATAGGGACCCCATGGGGGCATATAGGGACATATAGGGACATAGAGGGACACATTAGGACCCTATAGGGACCCCATACGGACCCCATACGGACCCCATACGGACCCCATAGGGACACGCATATAGAGATCCCATAAAGACCCCATAGGGACCCCATAGGGACACAGAGGGACCCCAGAGGGACCCCAGAGGGATGCACATGTAGAGATCCCATAAGGACCCCATAGGGACCCCATAGGGATGCATGGAGACCCCATAGGAACCCCATAGGGGCATATAGGGACATATAGGGACCCCATAGGGACCCCATAGGGACACGCATATAGAGATCCCATAGGGACCCCATAGGGACACAGAGGGACCCCAGAGGGACCCCAGAGGGACGCACATATAGAGATCCCATAAAGACCCCATAGGGACCCCATAGGGACACAGAGGGACCCCACAGAGCCCCATAGAGACCCATAGAAACCCCATAGAGCCCCATAAAGACCCCATAGAGACCCATAGGGCCCCATAAAGACCCCATAGATCCCAATAGAGACCCCATAGAGACCCATAGAGACCCATAGAGACCCATAGATCCCAATAGAGACCCCATAGAGACCCATAGAGACCCCATAGGGCCACATAAAACCCCATAGAGCCCCATAGAGACCCCATAAAGACCCCATAGAGACCCATAGGGCCCCACAGACCCCATAGAGACCCCTTAGAGACCCATAGAGCCCCCATAAAGACCCCATAAAGACCCCATAGAACCCCAGAGAGCCCCAGAGAGCCCCATAGGGCCCCAGAGAGACCCCATAGAAACCCCATAGAGCCCCATAGCGACCCTTAGAGACCCATAGAGACCCATAACTGCCCCATAGAGCCCCATAGAGCCCTATAAAGACCCCATAGAGTCCCGATAGAGACCCTTAGGGCCCCATAGAGACCCCATAGAGCCCCATAGAGACCCCATAAAGACCTCACAGAACCCCATAGAGACCCCATAGAGACCCCATAGAAACCCCATAGAGCCCCATAGAGCCCCATAGAGACCCCATAGAGACCAATAGAGACCCCATAGAGACCCCATAGAGACCCCATAGAGACCCCATAGAGCCCCATAGAGACCCCATAGAGACCCATAGAGACCCCATAAAGACCCATAGAGACCCCATAGAGCCCCATAGAGACCCCATAGAGACCCCATAAAGACCCCATACAGACCCCATAGAGTCCCATAGAGCCCCATAGAGACCCCATAGAGACCCCATAAAGACCCCATACAGACCCCATAGAGTCCCATAGAGCCCCATAGAGACCCCATAGAGACCCCATAGAACCCCATAGAGCCCCATAGAGACCCATAGAGACCCATAGAGACCCATAGAGACCCATAGAGACCCATAGAGACCTCATAGGAACCCATAGAGACCCATAGAGACCCATAAAGACCCCATAGAGCCCCATAGAGCCCCATAGGGACCCATACAGACCCATAGAGCCCCATAGAGACCCCATAGAGCTCCATAGAGACCTATACAACCCCATAGAGACCCCATAAAGACCCCATAAAGACCCCATAGAGACCCCATAGAACCCCATAGAGCCCCCATAGGGACCCATAGAGACCCCATAGAGCCCCATAGAGCCCCATAGAGCCTCATAAAGACCCATAGAGCCCCATAGAGACCCCATAGAGACCCCATAAAGACCCATAGAGACCCATAGAGACCCATAGAGACCCCATAGAGCCCCATAGGGACCCATAGAACCCCATAGAGACCCCATAGGGCCGCATAGAGCCCCATAGAGACCAATAGAGCCCCATAGGGACCCATAGAGACCCCATAGAGACCCCATAAAGACCCCATAAAGATCCCATAGAGCCTTATAAAGACCCCATAGAGACCCCATAGAGCCCCATAGAGACCCCATAGAGACCCCATAGAGACCCACAGAACCCCATAAAAACCCCACAGAACCCCATAGAGACCCCATAGAGACCCCATAGAGCCCCATAGAGACCCCATAGAGCCCCATAGAGACCCCATAAAGACCCCATAAAGACCCCATAGAGACCCCATAGAGCCCCATACAGCCCCATAGAGACCCCCTAGAGCCCCATAGGACCCCATAGAGCCCCATAGAGACCCCATAGAGACCCCCTAGAGCCCCATAGAACCCCATAGATCCCCCACTCACCCCCAGTGCCTTGGCCTCCCCCCTCAATCCACGTTTCGGTTTATGGGGCGCTCCGTTTTCGGGTCCCCCCTGAACAATGCGGGTCAGCACCACCACTTCCTCCATCCTTCCACTGTGGGAAGCAACATCCCATAATAGCCCCCCCTCCCAGTGCCCCGTAACATCCCATAATATCCCATAATATCCCACGTCCCCAGAAGACCCCATAACCCCCCATTAACCCCCCCTCCATCCCATAATACCCCCATAAACCCCATTAATGCCCCCTCCATCCCATAATAACCCCCCTGCCATCCCATAATAACCCCCTATCTCCCCCATTAACCCCCCCGCCATCCCATAATACCCCCCTCCATCCCATAATTTTCCCCCTGCCATCCCATAATCCCCCATTAATCCCCCCTCCATCCCATAATACCCCCAATAATCCCCTCATTAATTACCCACTGCCATCCCATAATGCCCCCCTGCCATCCCATAATAACCCCAATAATTCCCCATTGATCCCCCTGCCATCCCATAATAACCCCAATAATCCCCCATTGATCTCCCTGCCATCCCATAACCCCCCATTAATCCCCCCTACATCCCATAATACTCCCCCATCCATCCCATAATACCTCCGTAACCCCCCATTAATCCCCCCTGCCATCCCATAATAACCCCCCCTCCCATAATACCCCCATAACCCCCCATTAATCCCCATCCATCCATCCCATAATAACCCCATAGCCCCCCATTAACCCCCCATCCATCCCATAATAACCCCCCCATCCCATAATACCCCCATAACCCCCTATTAATCCCCCTCTCCATCCCATAATACCCCCCTGCCATCCCATAATGCCCCCCATAACCCCCCATTAATCCCCCTCTCCATCCCATAATTCCCTCGTCTCCATCCCATAATACCCCCCCACCATCCCATAATACCCCCCATAGCCCCCCATTAATTCCCCTCTCCATCCCATAATATCCCCCTCCATCCCATAATACCCCTCCATCCCATAATACCCCTCCATCCCATAATACCCCCCATGACCCCCATTAACCCCCCCGCCATCTCATAATAACCCCCCCTCCATCCCATAATACCCCTCTCTATCCCATACTATCCCCCTTCCACCCCATAATACTCCCCTCCATCCCATAATACCCCCATAGCCCCCCATTAATCCCCCCCGCCATCCCATAATACTCCCCCATCCATCCCATAATGCCCTCCTCCATCCCATAACCCTCCATTAATCCCCATCCATCCATCCCATAATACCCCCATAGCCTCCCATTAACCCCCCATCCATCCCATAATAACCCCCCCATCCCATAATACCCCCATAACCCCCTATTAATCCCTCCTCCATCCCATAATACCCCCATAACCTCCCATTAATCCCTCCTCCATCCCATAATAACCCCCCGCCATCCCATAATACCCCCTCCATCCCATAATTTTCCCCCTGCCATCCCATAATCCCCCATTAATCCCCCCTCCATCCCATAATACCCCCAATAATCCCCTCATTAATTACCCCCTGCCATCCCATAATGCCCCCCTCCATCCCATAGTAACCCATTGATCCCCCCTCCATCCCATAATTAACCCATAATCCCCCATTAATCCTCCTCTCCATCCCATAATTCCCCCCTCCATCCCATAATAC
Organism: Chrysolophus pictus; assembly: GCA_037305975.1. Lineage (NCBI taxonomy): Eukaryota > Metazoa > Chordata > Aves > Galliformes > Phasianidae > Chrysolophus > Chrysolophus pictus. Next base: position 196,890 of record CM074611.1, read on the forward strand.
CCCCATAACCCCCCATTAATCCCCCTCTCCATCCCATAATATCCCCCTCCATCCCTTAATACCCCTCCATCCCATAATACCCCCCATGACCCCCATTAACCCCCCCGCCATCCCATAATACCCCCCATAGCCCCCCATTAATCCCCCCTGCCATCCCATAATACCCTCCACCATCCCATAATACCCCCATAACCCCCCATTAATCCCCCCTGCCATCCCATAATACACCCCCCATCCATCCCATAATAACCCCCCCTCCATCCCATAATACCCCCCATGACCCCCATTAACCCCCCCTCCATCCCATAATACCCCCAATAGCCCCCCATTAATCACCCCCGCCATCCCATAATACCCCCACCATCCCATAATACACCCCCCATCCATCCCATAATAACCCCCCCTCCATCCCATAATACCCCCCATGACCCCTATTAACCCCCCCGCCATCCCATAATACCCCCCATAGCCCCCCATTAATCCCCCCAGCCATCCCATAATACCCTCCACCATCCCATAATACCCCCATAACCCCCCATTAATCCCCCCTGCCATCCCATAATACACCCCCCATCCATCCCATAATACCCCCCCCGCCATCCCATAATGCCCCCCATGACCCCTATTAACCCCCCCTCCATCCCATAATACCCCCCATAGCCCCCTATTAACCCCCCCTCCATCCCATAATACCCCCAATAGCCCCCCATTAATCACCCCCGCCATCCCATAATACCCCCACCATCCCATAATACTCCCCCCCCATCCCATAATAACCCCCCCTCCATCCCATAATACCCCCCATAGCCCCCCATTAATCCCCCCCGCCATCCCATAATACCGCAACCTCCATTCAGGACTTTGGACCCCCCTCTCCCCTCCCCCTCCCCCTCCCCCCCGGCCGCCATTTTTATTTGACTCCGCCCCCGGGCGCCATTTTTCTTTAGGCTCCGCCCCCCGGTCGCCATTTTTCTTTAGGCTCCGCCCCCGGCCGCCATTTTTTTTATTTGACTCCGCCCCCGGGCGCCATTTTTCTTTAGGCTCCGCCCCCCGGTCGCCATTTTTATTTGACTCCGCCCCCGGGCGCCATTTTTCTTTAGGCTCCGCCCCTGGCCGCCATTTTGGATTTGGCCCCGCCCCCTTTTTGAGGCCCGGTTTCGTTTTAAGGCGAAAACGAACAATTTTGGTTAAAAAAAACACCACCAAAATTCCTTTTTTTTCCCCTTTTTTCCCTTTTTTTCTTTTTTTTCTCCTTTTTTCCTCTTTTTTCTCCTTTTTTTTCTGTTTTTTTCTCCTTTTTTTCTTTTTTTTCCCTTTTTTCTCTTTTTTTCTCCTTTTTTTCTCCTTTTTTTCTTCCTTTTTTCACCTTTTTTTCTCTTTTATCTCCTTTTTTTCTCCTTTTTTTCCTCTTTTTTTCTTTTTTCTCCTTTTTTCCTCTTTTTTTCTCCTTTTTTTCTCTTTTTTTCCCTTTTTTTCTCTTTTTTCTCCTTTTTTCTCCTTTTTTTCTCTTTTTTTTCTCCTTTTTTTCTTTTTTTCTCCCTTTTTTCTCTTTTTTCTCCTTTTTATCTCTTTTTTCTCCTTTTTTTTTCCTTTTTTCTCTTTTTTCTCCTTTTTTTCTCTTTTTTTCCTTTTTTTCTTCTTTTTTCCTCTTTTTTTCTCCTTTTTTTTTCTCCTTTTTTTTTCGCTTTTTTCCCCTTTTTTTCTGTCCCCATTCACATTTTGGGGTGAAAACGGTGATTTTTGGGAGCCCCGCGATAACTCCTCAATTCTGGGGGAAAATCCCTCATTTTCGGGGCTGTTTTTACCTTTTCTGACAGTTTTGCCCCAAACTGCAGTTTTTTACACTCTCAAAATCCCCATTTTTAACCCCAAATATACATTTTTGATACTCAAAATCCCCATTTTTACCCCCAGATCCCCATTTTTTACACTCAAAAATCCCCATTTTGCCACAAATTCCCATTTCTCAATCCCCAAAATCCCCATTTTGCCCCCAAACCCCATTTATTATTCTTAAAAATCCCCATTTTTCCCCCAAATCCCCATTTTTCCATTATAAAAATCCCCCATTTTCCCCCAAAATGCACATTTGTATTTCTCAAAACCCCCATTTTTACCCCAAATTCCCGTTTTTCATTCTCAAAAATCTCATTTTACCCCAAACCCCCATTTTTCCAGTCCCCAAATTTCCCATTTTTGTCCCAAATCTCCATTTTTCATTCTCAAAAATCCCCATTTTTGCCCCAAATCCCATTTTTCCATTATAAAATTTCCCCATTTTCCCTCCAAATCCCCATTTTTTATTTCTCAAAATCCCCATTTTCCACCAAAATCCCCATTTTTCATTCTCAAAAATCTCATTTTTGTCCCAAATTCCCTTTTTTCATTCTCAAAAAAACCCATTTTCCCCCCAAATCCCCATTTTTCATTCTGAAAATCCCCATTTTTCCCCCAAATCCCCATTTTTCATTATTAAAAAACCACATTTTCCCCCAAAATGCACATTTTTATTTCTCAAAATCCCCATTTTCCCCCCCAAATCCCCATTTTTCATTCTCAAAAATCCCCATTTTTATCCAAAATCTCCATTTTTATTCCCCAAAACTCGCATTTTTTACCCCAGATCTCCATTTTTTTGTTCTCAAAAATCCCCATTTTGCCCCAAATCCCCATTTTTCCATTATAAAATTTCCCCATTTCCCCCAAAATCCCCGTTTTTATTTCTCAAAACCCCCCATTTTCCACCATAATCCCCGTTTTTTTCATTCTCAAAAATCTCATTTTTGCCCCAAATCCCCATTTTTATTTCTCAAAAATCCCCATTTCCCCCAAATCCCCATTTTTCACTCTCAAAAATCTCATTTTTTGCCCCAAATTCCCATTTTTAATCCCCAAAATTCCCCATCCAAAAAACCCCAATTTTTGCCCCAAATCCCCATTTTTCCATTATAAAAATCCCCATTTTCCCCCCAAAATGCACATTTTTCATTCTCAAAAATCCCCATTTTTATCCAAAATCTCCATTTTTATTCCCCAAAACTCGCAATTTTTACCCCAGATCTTCATTTTTTCATACTCAAAAATCCCCATTTTTGCCCCAAATCCCCATTTTTATTTCTCAAAATCCCCATTTTTTCCCCAAATCTCCATTTTTTATTCTTAAAAATCCCCATTTTTATCCAAAATCTCCATTTTTATTCCCCAAAGCTCGCAATTTTTGCCCCAAACCCCCATTTTTCATTCTCAAAAACCCCAATTTTTGCCCCAAATCCCCATTTTTCCATTATAAAAATCCCCATTTTTATCCCAAATCCCCATTTTTATTTCTCAAAATCCCCATTTCTGCCACAAATCTCCATTTTTCATTCTCAAAAATCCCCATGTTCCCCCCAAATCCCCATTTTTCACTATTAAAAAAACCCACATTTTCCCCCAAATTCCCATTTTTATTTCTCAAAATCTCCCATTTTTACCCAAAATCCCCATTTTTCATTCTCAAAAATCTCATTTTTGCCACAAATCCCCATTTTTTATTCTTAAAAATCCCCATTTTTAGCCAAAATCTCCATTTTCATTTCCCAAAACTCGCAATTTTTACCCCAGATCTCCATTTTTTCATTCTCAAAAATCCCCATTTTTGCCCCAAATCCCCATTTTCCATTATAAAAAAACACATTTTCCCCAAAATGCACATTTTTATTTCTCAAAATCCCCATTTTCCCCCCGAAATCCCCATTTTTCATTCTGAAAATCCCCATTTTTGCCCCAAATCCCCATTTTCCATTATAAAAATCCCCATTTTCCCCCAAATCCCCATTTTTATTTCTCAAAACCCCCATTTTCCACCAAAATCCCCATTATTCATTCTCAAAAATCTCATTTTTGCCCCAAATCCCCATTTTTCATTCTCAAAATTCCCCATTTTTATCCAAAATCTCCATTTTCATTTCCCAAAACTCGCAATTTTTACCCCAGATCTTTATTTTTTCATTCTCAAAAATCCCCATTTTTGCCCTAAATCCCCATTTTTCCATTATAAAAATCCCCCATTTCCCCCCAAATCCCCATTTTTCATTCTCAAAATCCCCATTTTTGCCCCAAGTCTCCATTTTTTATTCTTAAAAATCCCCATTTTTATCCAACATCTCCATTTTCATTCACAAAAATCACATTTTTTACCCCAGATTTCCATTTTTTCTTTCTCAAAAATCCCCATTTTTGCCCAAATCCCCATTTTTCCTTCATAAAAATCCCCATGTTCCCCCAAAATGCACATTTTTATTTCTCAAAATCCCCATTTTCCCCCCAAATCCCCATTTTCACTCTCAAAAATCTCATTTTTGCCCCAAATTCCCATTTTTAATCCTCAAAATTCCCCATTTTTGCCAAACACCCAATTTTTGCCCCAAATCCCCATTTTTCCATTATAAAAATCCCCATTTTTATCCCAAATCCCCATTTTTAATCCTCAAAATCTCCATTTTTGCCCCAAATCTCCATTTTTTATTCTTAAAAAGCCCCATTTTTATCCAACATCTCCATTTTCATTCACAAAAATCACAATTTTTCCCCCAAATCCCCATTTTTCATTCTCAAAAATCCCCATTTTTGCCCCAAACCCCCATTTTTCATTCTCAAAAATCCCCATTTTCCCCCAAAATGCACATTTTTATATCTCAAAAATCCCCATTTTTACAAAAAAAACCATTTTTCCAGTCCCCAAATTTCCCATTTTTGCCCCAAATTCCCATTTTTCAGTCTCAAAAATCTCCATTTTTATCCAAAATCTCCATTTTTATTCCCCAAAACTCGCAATTTTTACCCCAGGTCTCCATTTTTTCATTCTCAAAAATCCCCATTTCCCCCCAAATCCCCATTTTTATTTCTCAAAATCCCCATTTTTATCCAAAATCTCCATTTTTTATTCTTAAAAATCCCCATTTTTATCCAAAATCTCCATTTTTATTCACAAAAGTCTCATTTTTTACCCCAGATTTCCATTTTTTCTTTCTCAAAAATCCCCATTTTTGCCCCAAATCCCCATTTTTCATTCTCAAAAATCCCCATTTTTATCCAAAATCTCCATTTTTATTCCCCAAAACTCGCAATTTTTACCCCAGATCTCCATTTTTTCATTCTCAAAATCCCCATTTTCCCCCAAATCCCCATTTTTATTTCTCAAAACCCCCATTTTCCACCCAAATCCCCATTATTCATTCTCTAAAATCTCATTTTTGCCCCAAATCCCCATTTTTCATTCTCAAAAATCCCCATTTTGCCCCAAATCCCCATTTTCCATTATAAAAATCCCCATTTCCCCCCAAATCCCCATTTTTATTTCTCAAAATCCCCATTTTTGCCCCAAATCTCCATTTTTTATTCACAAAAATCCCCATTTTTATCCAACATCTCCATTTTCATTCACAAAAATCACATTTTTTACCCCAGATTTCCATTTTTTCTTTCTCAAAAATCCCCATTTTTGCCCCAAATCCCCATTTTTCCATTATAAAAATCCCCCATTTTTCCCCAAAATCCCCATTTTTATTTCTCAAATCCCCATTTTCCCCCAAAATCCCCATTTTTCACTACTAAAAAAACCACATTTTCCCCCAAAATGCACATTTTTATTTCTCAAAACCCCCATTTTCCACCAAAATCCCCATTTTTCATACTCAAAAATCTCATTTTTGCCACAAATTCCCATTTTTTAATCCTCAAAAATCCCCATTTTTGCCCCAGATCCCCATTTTTCCATTATAAAAATCCCCATTTTTGCCCCAAATCCCCATTTTTATTTCTCAAAATCCCCATTTTTGCCCCAAATCTCCATTTTTTATTCTTAAAAATCCCCATTTTTATCCAACATCTCCATTATCATTCACAAAAATCTCATTTTTTACCCCAGATTTCCATTTTTTCTTTCTCAAAAATCCCCATTTTTGCCCCAAATCCCCATTTTTCCATTATAAAAATCCACATTTTCCCCCAAAATGCACATTTTTATTTCTCAAAACCCCCATTTTTACCCCAAACCCATTTTTCCAGTCCCCAAATTTCCCATTTTTCCCCCAAATCCCCATTTTTAATCCTCAAAATACCCCATTTTTGCCAAAACCCCCAATTTTTGCCCCAAATCCCCATTTTTCATTCTCAAAAATCCCCATTTTTCCCCCAAATCCCCATTTTTCCATTATAAAAAACCACATTTTCCCCCAAAATGCACATTTTTATTTCTCAAAACCCCCATTTTTACCCCAAATCCCCATTTTTCATACTCAAAAATCTCATTTTTGCCCCAAGTCCCCATTTTTCAGTCTCAAAAATCCCCATTTTTATCCAAAATCTCCATTTTTATTCCCCAAAACTCGCATTTTTTACCCCAGATCTTCATTTTTTCATTCTCAAAATCCCCATTTTTGCCCCAAATCCCCATTTTTTCCATTATAAAAATCCCCATTTTCCCCAAATCCCCATTTTTATTTCTCAAAATCCCCATTTTCATTCACAAAAATCACATTTTTTACCCCAGATTTCCATTTTTTCTTTCTCAAAAATCCCATTTTTGCCCCAGATCCCATTTTTCCATTATAAAAATCCCCCATTTTCCCCCAAAATGCCCATTTTTATTTCTCAAAACCCCCATTTTTACCCCAAATCCCCATTTTTCATTCTCAAAAATCTCATTTTTGTCCCAAATTCCCTTTTATCATTCTCAAAAAAACCCATTTTCCCCCCAAATCTCCATTTTTCCATTATAAAATCCCCATTTTCCCCCAAAATGCACATTTTTATTTCTCAAAATCCCCAATTTTTACCCCAAACCCCCATTTTTCATTCTCAAAAATCTCATTTTTCCCCCAAGTCCCCATTTTTCAGTCTCAAAATTCCCCATTTTTATCCAAAATCTCCATTTTCATTTCCCAAAACTCGCAATTTTTACCCCAGATCTCCATTTTTTCATTCTCAAAAATCCGCATTTTTGCCCCAAATCCCCATTTTTCCATTATAAAAATCCCCATTTTCCCCCAAATCCCCATTTTTTATTCTCAAAAATCTCATTTTTGCCCCAAATCCCCATTTCTTAGTGTTAAAAATCCCCATTTTCATTATTAAAACAACACATTTTCCCCCAAAATGCCCATTTTTATTTCTCAAAACCCCCCATTTTTACCCAAAATCCCCATTTTTCATTCTCAAAAATCTCATTTTTGCCCCAAATCCCCATTTTTCCATTATAAAAATCCCCATTTTTATCCCAAATCCCATTTTTATTTCTCAAAATCCCCATTTTTGCTCCAAATCTCCATTTTTTATTCTCAAAAATCGCCATTTTTGCCCCAAATCCCCATTTTTCACTATTAAAAAAACCACATTTTCTCCCAAAATGCACATTTTTATTTCTCAAAATCCCCATTTTTGCCCCAAATCCCCATTTTTCATTCTCAAAAATCCCCATTTTTATCCAAAATCTCCATTTTTATTCCCCAAAACTCGCAATTTTTACCCCAGATCTCCATTTTTTCATTCTCAAAAATCCCCATTTTCCCCCAAATCCCCATTTTTATTTCTCAAAACCCCCATTTTCCACCAAAATCCCCATTATTCATTCTCTAAAATCTCATTTTTGCCCCAAATCCCCATTTTTCATTCTCAAAAATCCCCATTTTGCCCCAAATCCCCATTTTCCATTATAAAAATCCCCATTTCCCCCCAAATCCCCATTTTTATTTCTCAAAATCCCCATTTTTGCCCCAAATCTCCATTTTTTATTCACAAAAATCCCCATTTTTATCCAACATCTCCATTTTCATTCACAAAAATCACATTTTTTACCCCAGATTTCCATTTTTTCTTTCTCAAAAATCCCCATTTTTGCCCCAAATCCCCATTTTTCCATTATAAAAATCCCCCATTTTTCCCCAAAATCCCCATTTTTATTTCTCAAAATCCCCATTTTCCCCCAAAATCCCCATTTTTCACTACTAAAAAAACCACATTTTCCCCCAAAATGCACATTTTTATTTCTCAAAACCCCCATTTTCCACCAAAATCCCCATTTTTCATACTCAAAAATCTCATTTTTGCCACAAATTCCCATTTTTTAATCCTCAAAAATCCCCATTTTTGCCCCAGATCCCCATTTTTCCATTATAAAAATCCCCATTTTTGCCCCAAATCCCCATTTTTATTTCTCAAAATCCCCATTTTTGCCCCAAATCTCCATTTTTTATTCTTAAAAATCCCCATTTTTATCCAACATCTCCATTATCATTCACAAAAATCTCATTTTTTACCCCAGATTTCCATTTTTTCTTTCTCAAAAATCCCCATTTTTGCCCCAAATCCCCATTTTTCCATTATAAAAATCCACATTTTCCCCAAAATGCACATTTTTATTTCTCAAAACCCCCATTTTTACCCCAAACCCCATTTTTCCAGTCCCCAAATTTCCCATTTTTCCCCCAAATCCCCATTTTTAATCCTCAAAATACCCCATTTTTGCCAAAACCCCCAATTTTTGCCCCAAATCCCCATTTTTCATTCTCAAAAATCCCCATTTTTCCCCCAAATCCCCATTTTTCCATTATAAAAATCCCCATTTCCCCCCAAATCCCCATTTTTATTTCTCAAAATCCCCATTTTTGCCCCAAATCTCCATTTTTTATTCTTAAAAATCCCCATTTTTATCCAACATCTCCATTTTCATTCACAAAAATCACATTTTTTACCCCAGATTTCCATTTTTTCTTTCTCAAAAATCCCCATTTTTGCCCCAAATCCCCATTTTTCCTTCATAATAATCCCCCATGTTCCCCCAAAATGCACATTTTTATTTCTCAAAATCCCCATTTTCCCCCCAAATCCCCATTTTTCACTCTCAAAAATCTCATTTTTGCCCCAAATTCCCATTTTTAATCCTCAAAATTCCCCATTTTTGCCAAAAAAACCCCAATTTTTGCCCCAAATCCCCATTTTTCCATTATAAAAAACCACATTTTTATCCCAAATCCCCATTTTTATTTCTCAAAATCCCCATTTTTGCCCCAAATCCCCATTTTTCATTCTCAAAAATCTCATTTTTGCCCCAAATCCCCATTTTCCATACTCAAAAATCTCATTTTTCCCCCAAATCCCCATTTTTCAGTCTCAAAAATCCCCATTTTTATCCAAAATCTCCATTTTCATCCACAAAAATCACATTTTTTACCCCAGATCTCCATTTTTTCTTTCTCAAAAATCCCTATTTTTGCCCCAAATCCCCATTTTTCCATTATAAAAATCCCCATTTCCCCCCAAATCCCCATTTTTATTTCTCAAAATCCCCATTTTTGCCCCAAATCTCCATTTTTTACTCACAAAAACCCCCATTTTTATCCAAAATCTCCATTTTCATTCACAAAAATCACATCTTTTACCCGAGATTTCCATTTTTTCTTTCTCAAAAATCCCCATTTTTGCCCCAAATCCCCATTTTTCCTTCATAAAAATCCCCCATGTTCCCCCAAAATGCACATTTTTATTTCTCAAAATCCCATTTTCCCCCCAAATCCCCATTTTTCACTCTCAAAAATCTCATTTTTGCCCCAAATTCCCATTTTTAATCCTCAAAATTCCCCATTTTTGCCAAAAAAACCCCAATTTTTGCCCCAAATCCCCATTTTTCCATTATAAAAAACCACATTTTTATCCCAAATCCCCATTTTTATTTCTCAAAATCCCCATTTTTGCCCCAAATGCCCATTTTTCATTCTCAAAAATCTCATTTTTGCCCCAAATCCCCATTTTCCATACTCAAAAATCTCATTTTTCCCCCAAATCCCCATTTTTCAGTCTCAAAAATCCCCATTTTTATCCAAAATCTCCATTTTCATTTCCCAAAACTCGCAATTTTTACCCCAGATCTCCATTTTTTCATTCTCAAAAATCCCCATTTTCCCCCCAAATCCCCATTTTTTACACTCAAAAATCCCCATTTTTGCCCCAAATCTCCATTTTTATTCCCCAAAACTCGCAATTTTTGCCCCAAATCCCTATTTTTCATTCTCAAAAATCCCCATTTTCCCCCCAAATCCCCATTTTTCACTATTAAAAAATTCCCATTTTCCCCCCAAATCCCCATTTTTATTTCTCAAAATCCCCATTTTTGCCCCAAATCTCCATTTTTTATTCTTAAAAATCCCCATTTTTATCCAACATCTCCATTATCATTCACAAAAATCTCATTTTTTACCCCAGATTTCCATTTTTTCTTTCTCAAAAATCCCCATTTTTGCCCCAAATCCCCATTTTTCCATTATAAAAATCCACATTTTCCCCCAAAATGCACATTTTTAGTTCTCAAAATCCCCATTTTCCCCAAAAAATCCCCATTTTTCACTCTCAAAAATCTCATTTTTGCCCCAAATTCCCATTTTTAATCCTCAAAATTCCCCATTTTGCCAAACACCCAATTTTTGCCCCAAATCCCCATTTTTCCATTATAAAAATCCCCATTTTTATCCCAAATCCCCATTTTTATTTCTCAAAATCTCCATTTTTGCCCCAAATCTCCATTTTTTATTCTCAAAAATCGCCATTTTTGCCCCAAATCCCCATTTTTCATTCTCGAAAATCCCCATTTTCCCAACAAATCCCCATTTTTCACTATTAAAAAACCCACATTTTCCCCAAAATGCACATTTTTATTTCTCAAACCCCCCATTTTTACCCCAAATCCCCATTTTTCATTCTCAAAAATCTCATTTTTGCCCCAAATTCCCATTTTTTAATCCTCAAAAATCCCCATTTTTGCCCCAGATCCCCATTTTCCATTATAAAAATCCCCATTTTCCCCCAAAATGCTCATTTGTATTTCTCAAAACCCCCATTTTTACCCCAAAACCCATTTTTCCAGTCCCCAAAATCCCCATTTTTGCCCCAAATCCCCATTTTTCCATTATAAAAATCCCCATTTTTATCCAAAATCCCCATTTTTATTTCTCAAAACCCCCATTTTTCCCCCAAATCCCCATTTTTCCATTATAAAAAACCACATTTTCCCCCAAAATGCACATTTTTATTTCTCAAAACCCCCATTTTTGCCCCAAATCCCCATTTTTCATTCTCAAAAATCTCATTTTTGCCACAAATCCCCATTTTTCAGTCTCAAAAATCCCCATTTTTATCCAAAATCTCCATTTTCATTTCCCAAAACTCGCAATTTTTACCCCAGATCTCCATTTTTTCATTCTCAAAAATCCCCATTTTGCCCCAAATCCCCATTTTCCATTATAAAAATTCCCATTTTCCCCCAAATCCCCATTTTTATTTCTCAAAATCCCCATTTTTATCCCAAATCTCCATTTTTATTCACAAAAATCACATTTTTTACCCGAGATTTCCATTTTTTCTTCCGCAAAAATCCCCATTTTTGCCCCACATTTTTGAACCAAATCCCCATTTTTCATTCTCAAAAATCCCCATTTTCCCCCAAAATGCACATTTTTATTTCTCAAAAATCCCCATTTTTACCCAAAACCCCATTTTTCCAGTCCCCAAATTTCCCATTTTTCCCCAAATCCCCATTTTTTACTCTCAAAAATCCCCATTTTTATCCAAAATCTCCATTTTCATTTCCCAAAACTCGCAATTTTTACCCCAGATCTCCATTTTTTCATTCTCAAAATCCCCATTTCCCCCAAATCCCCATTTTTCACTATTAAAAAACCCACATTTTCCCCCAAAATGCACATTTTTATTTCTCAAAACCCCCCATTTTCCCCCCAAATCCCCATTTTTCATTCTGAAATCCCCATTTTTGCCCCAAATTCCCATTTTTCCATGATAAAAAACCACATTTTCCCCCAAAATGCACATTTTTATTTCTCAAAATCCCCATTTTTGCCCCAAATCCCCATTTTTCCATTATAAAAATCCCCATTTTCCCCCAAATCCCCAAATTTCATTCTCAAAATCCCCATTTTTACCCCAATATCCCCATTTTTCTTTCTCAAAAATCTCATTTTTGCCCCAAGTCCCCAATTTTCAGTCTCAAAAATCCCCATTTTTATCCAAAATCTCCATTTTTATTCCCCAAAACTCGCAATTTTGCCCCAGATCTTTATTTTTTCGTTCTCAAAATCCCCATTTTGCCCAAATCCCCATTTTTCCATTATAAAAAACCACATTTTCCCCCAAAATGCACATTTTTATTTCTCAAAATCCCCATTTTTGCTCCAAATCTCCATTTTTTATTCTTAAAAATCCCATTTTTATCCAAAATCTCCATTTTCATTCACAAAAATCACATTTTTACCCCAGATTTCCATTTTTTCGTCTCAAAAATCCCCATTTTTTGCCCAGATCTCCATTTTTCACTCTCAAAAATCTCATTTTAGCCCCAAATTCCCATTTTTCATTCTCAAAAATCCCCCAAAATCCCCATTTTTTCCCCAAATCCCCATTTTTCCATTATAAAAAAACACATTTTCCCCCAAAATGCACATTTTTATTTCTCCAAAATCCCAATTTTTGCCCAAAAACCCCATTTTTCATACTCAAAAATCTCATTTTTGCCCCAAATCCCCATTTTTCAGTCTCAAAAATCTCCATTTTTATCCAAAATCTCCATTTTTATTCCCCAAAACTCGCAAATTTTGCCCAATCCCCATTTTTCATTCTCAAAAATCCCATTTTCCCCCAAATCCCATTTTTTACACTCAAAAATCCCATTTTGCCCCAAATCCCCATTTTTCCATTATAAAAATCCCCATTTTCCCCCAAATGCCCATTTTTATTTCTCAAAATCCCCATTTATGCCCCAAATTCCCATTTTTCAGTCTCAAAAATCCCCATTTTTATCCAAAATCTCCATTTTCATTTCCCAAAATTCGCAAATTTTGCCCCAAATCCCCATTTTTCATTCTCAAAAATCCCCATTTTTGCCCCAAATCCCCATTTTTCACTATTAAAAAAAACACATTTTCCCCCCAAATCCCCATTTTCCATTATAAAATCCCCCATTTTCCCCCCAAAATCCCCATTTTTCATTCTCAAAAATCCCCATTTTTGCCCCAAATTTCCATTTTCCATTCTCAAAAATCCCCCAAAATTCCCATTTTTTCCCCAAATCCCCATTTTTCCATTATAAAACCCCCCATTTTCCCCCAAAATGCACATTTTTATTTATCAAAAACTCCCATTTTTACCCCAAACCCCCATTTTTCCAGTCCCCAAATTCCCATTTTTGCCCAAATCCCCATTTTTCCATTATAAAAATCCCCATTTTTATCCCAAATCCCCATTTTTATTTCTCAAAAATCCCCATTTTTGCCCCAAATCCCCATTTTTCATTCTCAAAAATCTCATTTTTGCCCCAAATTCCCATTTTTCAGTCTCAAAAATCCCCATTTTTATCCAACATCTCCATTTTCATTTCCCAAAACTCGCAATTTTTACCCCAGATCTCCATTTTTTCATTCTCAAAATCCCCATTTTCCCCCAAATCCCCATTTTCCATTCTCAAAATCCCATTTTCCCCCAAATCCCCATTTTTATTTCTCAAAACCCCCATTTTCCACCAAAATCCCCATTATTCATTCTCAAAAATCTCATTTTTGCCCCAAATCCCCATTTTTCAGTCTCAAAAATCCCCATTTTTATCCAAAATCTCCATTTTTATTCCCCAAAACTCGCAATTTTTGCCCCAAATCCCCATTTTTCTTTCTCAAAATCCCCATTTCCCCCCAAATCCCCATTTTTCATTCTCAAAAATCCCCATTTTCCCCCCAAATCCCCATTTTTCCATGATAAAAATCCCAATTTCCCCCAAATCCCCATTTTTATTTCTCAAAATCCCCATTTTTGCCCCAAATCTCCATTTTTTATTCTTAAAAATCCCCATTTTTATCCAAAATCTCCATTTTCATTCACAAAAATCTCATTTTTTACCCCAGATTTCCATTTTTTCTTTCTCAAAAATCCCCATTTTTTCCCAAAATCTCCATTTTTCCTTCAAAAAAATCCCCCATTTTCCCCAAAATGCACATTTTTATTTCTCAAAATCCCCATTTTCCCCCCAAATCCCCATTTTTCACTCTCAAAAATCTCATTTTTGCCCCAAATTCCCATTTTTAATCCTCAAAATTCCCCATTTTTGCCAAAAAACCCCAATTTTTCCCCCAAATCCCCATTTTTCCATTACAAAAATCCGCATTTTTTATCCAAAATCCCCATTTTTATTTCTCAAAATCCCCATTTTTTGCCCCAAATCTCCATTTTTTATTCTCAAAAATCGCCATTTTTGCCCCAAATCCCCATTTTTCATTCTGAAAATCCCCATTTTGCCCCCAAATCCCCATTTTTCACTATTAAAAAAACCACATTTTCCCCCAAATCCCCATTTTTATTTCTCAAAACCCCCATTTTCCACCAAAATCCCCATTATTCATTCTCAAAAATCTCATTTTTGCCCCAAATCCCCATTTTTCAGTCTCAAAAATCCCCATTTTTATCCAAAATCTCCATTTTCATTTCCCAAAACTCGCAATTTTTACCCCAGATCTCCATTTTTTCATTCTCAAAAATCCCCATTTTTGCCCTAAATCCCCATTTTTCCATTATAAAAATCCCCCATTTCCCCCCAAATCCCCATTTTTCATTCTGAAAATCCCCATTTTTGCCCCAAGTCTCCATTTTTTATTCTTAAAATCCCCATTTTTATCCAACATCTCCATTTTCATTCACAAAAATCATAATTTTACCCCAGATTTCCATTTTTTCTTTCTCAAAAATCGCCATTTTTGCCCCAAATCCCCATTTTTCATGGTCAAAAATCCCCATTTTTGCCCCAAATCCCCATTTTTCAGTTCTCAAAAATCTCATTTTTGAACCAAATCCCCATTTTTCATTCTCAAAAATCCCCATTTTCCCCCAAAATGCACATTTTTATTTCTCAAAAATCCCCATTTTTACCCAAAACCCCATTTTTTCCAGTCCCCAAATTTCCCATTTTTCCCCCAAATCTCCATTTTTTACTCTCAAAAATCCCCATTTTTATCCAAAATCTCCATTTTCATTTCCCAAAACTCGCAATTTTTACCCCAGATCTCCATTTTTTCATTCTCAAAATCCCCATTTTCCCCCAAATCCCCATTTTTATTTCTCAAAACCCCCATTTTCCACCAAAATCCCCATTATTCATTCTCAAAAATCTCATTTTTTGCCCCAAATCCCCATTTTTCAGTCTCAAAAATCCCAATTTTTATCCAAAATCTCCATTTTTATTCCCCAAAACTCGCAATTTTTGCCCCAAATCCCCATTTTTTCATTCTCAAAATCCCCATTTTCCCCCCAAATCCCCATTTTTTACACTCAAAAATCCCCATTTTTGCCCCAAATCCCCATTTTCCATTATAAAAATCCCCATTTTCCCCCCAAATCCCCATTTTTTATTCTCAAAAATCTCATTTTTGCCCCAAATCCCCATTTCTTAGTGTTAAAAATCCCCATTTTCATTATTAAAACAACACATTTTCCCCAAAATGCCCATTTTTATTTCTCAAAACCCCCCATTTTTACCCAAAATCCCCATTTTTCATTCTCAAAAATCTCATTTTTGCCCCAAATCCCCATTTTTCCATTATAAAAATCCCCATTTTTATCCAAAATCCCCATTTTTATTTCTCAAAAATCCCCATTTTTCCCCCCAAATCCCCATTTTCCATTATAAAAAACCCCCATTTTCCCCAAAATCCCCATTTTTATTTCTCAACCCCCCCATTTTTCCCCCAAATCCCCATTTTTTTACCCCAAAATCCCCCCCCTTTCCCCCCCCCCCCCCGGTTGATTTTAAGCCCAAATCCCCCAAATTCCGCCCCTCCGTGACCAAAAATCGCCATTTTCAGCATTTCGTTCCCACGTCGTTTTTGGGGTAAAAAAGCGCCGTTTTGGGACCGCCGAGGAGGCGATGGAGGGGGGCGGCCACGTGACCACGAGGCGGACTGACGTCATCGGTGACGTCATCAGCGGCGCCTGGCCCTTTAAGATGGGGGGGAGGGAGGGGGGGTCAGGACCCAAAATCGCCCGAATTCGCCCCAAAAATCCACGCTTTTACCCCCAAATCCCCATTTTTGCCCCAAATTCCCATTTCTTAACTCAAAAATCGCTGTTTTTGCCCCAAATCCCCATTTCTCAACCCTCAAAATCCCCATTTTTCACCCCAAATCCCCATTTTTTAATCCCCAAAATCCCCATTTTTAACCCCAAATCTCAATTTTTACCCCAAATTCCCATTTCTTCACTCTCAAAAATCCCCATTTTTGCCCCAAATTCCCATTTCTTAACTCAAAAATCGCCATTTTTGCCCCCAAATCCCCATTTCTCAACCCTCAAAATCCCCATTTTTGACCCCAAATCCCCATTTTTCATTTTCAAAAATCCCCATTTTTGCCCCAAATACCCATTTTTGACCCAAAATCCCCATTTTTGACTCCAAATTCCCATTTCTAAATCCTCAAAAATCCCCATTTTTGCCCCCAAATCCCCATTTCTCAACCATCAAAATCCCCATTTTTGCCCAAAATTCCCATTCCTTAACTCTCAAAAATCCCCATTTTTGCCCCAAATTCCCATTTCTTAAGTCAAAAATCTCCATTTTTGCCCCAAATTCCCATTTCATAACCCTCAAAATCCCCATTTTTGTCCCAAAATCCCCATTTTTCACCCCTAATCCCCATTCCCTAACTCTCAAAAATCCCCATTTTGCCCCAAACCCCATTTCTTCACTCTCAAAAATCCCCATTTTTGCCCAAAATTCCCATTTCTTAACTCAAAAATCGCTGTTTTTGCCCCCAAATCCCCATTTCTCAACTCTCAAAATCCCCATTTTTGCCCCCAAATCCCCATTTCTCAACCATCAAAATCCCCATTTTTGACCCAAAATCCCCATTTCTTCACTCTCAAAAATCCCCATTTTTGCCCAAAATTCCCATTTCTTAACTCAAAAATCGCCATTTTTGCCCCCAAATCCCCATTTTTTACCCCAAATTCCCATTTTTTAACTCTCAAAAATCCCCATTTTTGCCCCAAATCCCCATTTCTCAACCCTCAAAATCCCCCATTTTTCACCCCAAATCCCCATTTTTTAATCCCCAAATCCCCATTTTTGACCCCAAATCCCCATTTTTACCCAAAATTCCCATTTCTTCACTCTCAAAAATCCCCATTTTTGCCCCAAATTCCCATTTCTTAACTCAAAAATCGCCATTTTTGCCCCCAAATCCCCATTTTTTAACTCTCAAATCCCCATTTTTGACCCCAAATCCCCATTTTTCATTTTCAAAAATCCCCATTTTTGCCCCAAATCCCCATTTTAGTTCTTAAAAATCCCCATTTTTGCCCCCAAATCCCCATTTCTCAACCCTCAAAATCCCCATTTTGACCCAAAATCCCGGTTTCCATGACTAAAAATCGCCATTTTTGCCCCAAATCCCCATTTCTAAATCCCCCAAATCCCCATTTTTCCTTCTAAAAAATCCCCATTTTTGACCCAAATTTCTGGTTTCCATTACTAAAAATCGCCATTTTTACCCCAAAACCCCATTTCTAATCCTCAAAATCCCCATTTTTCCCCCCAAATTCCCATTTCCTGACTCTCAAAAATCCCCATTTTTGCCCCAAATTCCCATTTCTTAAGCTAAAAATCCCCATTTTTGTTCTTAAAAAATCCCCATTTTGACCCAAAATCCCCATTTCTAAACCCTCAAAATTCCCATTTTTGACCCCAAATCCCCATTTTTCCAGTCCCAAAATTCCCCATTTTTGCCCCAAATTCCCATTTTTTATTCTCAAAAATCCCCATTTTGACCCAAAATCCCCGTTTTTTCCAACCTTAAAAAACCCCATTTTGTCCCAAATTCCCACTTTTTTAATCCTCAAAATCCCCATTTTTGCCCCAAATCCTCACTTCTCACTCTCAAAAATCGCCATTTTTACCCCCAAATCCCCATTTTTGCCCCAAATTCCCATTTTTTATTCTCAAAAATCGCCATTTTGACCCAAAATCCCCGTTTTTCTGTCCTTAAAAAACCCCATTTTGTCCCAAATTCCCACTTTTTTAATCCTCAAAATCCCCATTTTTGACCCAAATCCCCAATTTTACCCAAAATTCCCATTTCTTCACTCTCAAAAATCGCCATTTTTGCCCCAAATTCCGTTTTCTGAACCCTCAAAATCCCCATTTTTGACCCAAATCCCCAGTTTTTCAGTCCAAAAATCGCCATTTTTGCCCCAAATTCCCATTTCTGAACCCTCAAAATCCCCATTTTTGTTCTTAAAAATCCCCATTTTGACCCAAAATCCCCATTTCTGAACCCTCAAAATTCCCATTTTTGACCCCAAATCCCCAATTTCCAGTCCCAAAATTCCCCATTTTTGACCCCAAATTCCCATTTTTTATTCTCAAAAATCCCCATTTTGACCCAAAATCCCCGTTTTTCTGTCCTTAAAATCCCCATTTTGTCCCAAATTCCCACTTTTTTTAATCCTCAAAATCCCCATTTTTTTTTCCCACATGGTTTTAAGACCCAAAATCGCCGGAATTTGACCCAAAATCGGGGCAAAAAAATGAGATTTTTGAGGAGGAAAAATGGGGATTTGGGGTAAAAATGGGGATTTTTGAGAGCGAAATTTGGGGATTTTGGGGAAAATCGGGGATTTTGAGGATGAAAAAATGGGGATTTTGGGCAAAAATGAGATTTTTGAGAGCGAAAAATGGGGAAATTTGGGCAAAAACGGCGATTTTGAGAGGGAGAAATGAGGATTTGGGTCAAAAATGGGGATTTGGGGGTTCAGAAATGGGGATTTTGGGTCAAAATGGGGATTTTTGGGGTTCAGAAATGGAGATTTTGGGTCAAAAATGGGGATTTTTGAGGTTCAGAAATGGAGATTTTGGGTAAAAATGGGGATTTTTGAGGATTAAAAAATGGGGAATTTGGGTCAAAATGGGGATTTTTGAGGATTAAAAATGGGGATATTTGAAAATGAAAAATGGGGATTTTGGGACAAAAACGGCGATTTTGAGGGATAAAAAATGGGAATTTGGGGCAAAAATGGGGATTTTTGAGAATGAAAAATGGGGATTTGGGGGTAAAATGGCGATTTTTGAGTTAAGAAATGGAAATTTGGGCAAAAGTGGGGATTTTGAGGAGTGAAAAATGGGGATTTTGGGTCAAAACGGGGATTTTTGAGAAGGAAAAATGGGATTTGGGGGTAAAAATGGGGATTTTTGAGAGGAAGAAATGGAAATTTGGGGCAAAAGTGGGGATTTTGAGGAGTGAAAAATGGGGATTTTGGGTCAAAATGGGGATTTTTGAGAATAAAAAATGGGAATTTGGGGAAAAAATGGGGTTTTGGGGAACTTGTAGGGTTTTTTTTGGGGGGTGGCACTGTTTTAAGCCCCAAAATCGCCGGAATTCGACCCAAAATTGGACTCCAAACCCACCTGGGGGGTGGGAGGGGGGGGGGGGGCTCTGTGTTAGGACCCAAAATCGCCGGAATTTGACCCAAAATTGGGGCAAAATTGAGGTTTTTGAGGAGGAAAATTGGGGATTTGGGGTAAAAATGGGGATTTTTGAGAGGGAGAAATGGAAATTTGGGGTAAAAGTGGGGATTTTGAGGAGTGAAAAATGGGGATTTTGGGTCAAAATGGGGATTTTTGAGAGGGAGAAATGGAGATTTGGGGTAAAAATGGGGATTTTGAGGATTGAAAAATGGGGATTTTTGGGTCAAAAACGGGGATTTTTGAAAATGGAAAATGGGGATTTGGGGCAAAAATGGCGATTTTTAGTCATGGAAACCGGGAATTTGGGTCAAAAATGGGATTTTGAGGAGTGAAAAAAGGGGATTTTGGGTCAAAACGGGGATTTTTGAGAAGGAAAAATGGGGATTTGGGGTAAAAGTGGGGATTTTGAAGAGTGAAAACTGGGGATTTTGGGGTAAAAATGGGGATTTTGAGGGATAAAAAATGGGAATTTGGGGCAAAATGGGGATTTTTGAGAATGAAAAATGGGGATTTGGGGGTAAAAAATGGCGATTTTTGAGAGGGAGAAATGGAAATTTGGGGCAAAAGTGGGGATTTTGAGGAGTGAAAAATGGGGATTTGGGGTCAAAACGGGGATTTTTGAGAAGGAAAAATGGGGATTTGGGGGTAAAAATGGGGATTTTTGAGAGGAAGAAATGGAAATTTGGGTCAAAAATGGGATTTTGAGGGTTCAGAAATGGGGATTTTGGGCAAAAATGGCGATTTTTGAGAATAATAAAATGGGAATTTTGAGCAAAAATGGGGTTTTGGGAACATGTAGGGTTTTTTTGGGGGGGTGGCACTGTTTTAAGCCCCAAAATCGCCGGAATTCGACCCAAAATTGGACTCCAAACCCACCTGGTTGAGGGGAGGGGGGGGGGGGCTCTGTGTTAGGACCCAAAATCGCCGGAATTTGACCCAAAATTGGGGCAAAATTGAGGTTTTTGAGAAGGAAAATTGGGGATTTTGGGGTAAAAATGGGGATTTTTGAGAGGGAGAAGTGGAAATTTGGGGCGAAAATGGGGATTTTGAGGATTAAAAAATGGGGATTTTGGGTCAAAACGGGGATTTTTGAGAAGGAAAAATGGGGATTTGGGGGTAAAAATGGGGATTTTTGAGAGGAAGAAATGGAAATTTGGGTCAAAAATGGGATTTTGAGGGTTCAGAAATGGGGATTTTGGGCAAAAATGGCGATTTTTAAGAATAAAAAATGGGGATTTTTGGGGTAAAAATGGGGATTTTGAGGAGTGAAAAATGGGAATTTGGGGTCAAAATGGCGATTTTTTGAGAATGAAAAATGCGGATTTTGGGGTAAAAATGGGGATTTTGAGGAGTGAAAAATGGGGATTTGGGGTCAAAATGGCGATTTTTGAGAATGAAAAATGCGGATTTTGGGGGATTAAGAAATGGGGATTTGGGGCAAAAATGGCGATTTTTAGTCATGGAAACCGGGAATTTGGGCAAAAATGGGGATTTTGAGGGTTCAGAAATGGGGATTTGGGGCAAAAATGGCCATTTTTGAGAATAAAAAATGGGAATTTTGGGCAAAAATGGGGATTTGGGGGAATGTGTGTTATTGGGGGGAGGGGTGGCACTGTTTTAAGCCCCAAAATCGCCGGAATTCGACCCAAAATTGGACTCCAAACCCACCTGGGGGGTGGGAGGGGGGGGGGGGGGGGCTCTGTGTTAGGACCCAAAATCGCCAGAATTCGACCCAAAATTGGGGCAAAATTGAGGTTTTTGAGGAGGAAAAATGGGGATTTGGGGTAAAAATGGGGATTTTTGAGAGGGAGAAGTGGAAATTTGGGGCAAAAGTGGGGATTTTGAGGAGTGAAAAATGGGGATTTTGGGTCAAAATGGGGATTTTTGAGGAGGAAAAATGAGGATTTGGGGGATTAAGAAATGGGGATTTGGGGCAAACAATGGCGATTTTTAGTCATGGAAACCGGGAATTTGGGGCAAAAATGGGGATTTTGAGGGTTCAGAAATGGGGATTTGGGGTAAAAATGGCGATTTTTAAGAAACAAAAATGGGGATTTTGAGGGTTGAGAAATGGGGATTTTGGGCAAAAATGGCGATTTTTAAGAATAAAAAATGGAAATTTGGGTCAAAAATGGGGATTTTGAGGGTTCAGAAATGGGGATTTTTGGGTCAAAAATGGCGATTTTTAGTCATGGAAACCGGGAATTTGGGGCAAAAATGGGGATTTTGGGGATTCAGAAATGGGGATTTTGGGCAAAAATCGCGATTTTTGAAAAGGAAAAATGAGGATTTGGGGCAAAAATGGGGATTTTGAGGAGTGAAAAAAGGGGATTTTGGGTCAAAATGGGGATTTTTGAGAAGGAAAAATGGGGATTTGGGGGTAAAAATGGGGATTTTTGAGAGTGAGAAATGGGGATTTGGGGCAAAAAATCGTGATTTTTGGGAATAAAAAAATGGGAATTTGGGGCAAAAATGGGGATTTTGAGGGTTCAGAAATGGGAATTTGGGGCAAAAAATGGGGTTTTGGGGAACATGTAGGGTTTTTTTTGGGGGGTGGCACTGTTTTAAGCCCCAAAATCGCCGGAATTCGACCCAAAATTGGACTCCAAACCCACCTGGATGAGGGGGTTGGGGGGGGGCTCTGTGTTAGGACCCAAAATCGCCGGAATTTGACCCCAAAATTGGGGCAAAATTGAGGTTTTTGAGGAGGAAAATTGGGGGATTTGGGGTAAAATGGGGATTTTTGAGGGTTAAAAAATGGGAATTTGGGTAAAAATGGGGATTTTTGAGAGGGAGAAGTGGAAATTTGGGGCAAAAGTGGGGATTTTGAGGAGTGAAAAGTGAGGGTTTGGGTCAAAAATGGGGATTTTTGGGGTTCAGAAATGGGGATTTTGGGTAAAAATGGGGATTTTTGAGAATGAAAACTGGGGATTTTGGGGTAAAAAATGGCGATTTTTGAGAGGAAGAGATGGAAATTTGGGTCAAAAATGGGGATTTTGAGGGGAGGTTCAGAAATGGGGATTTTGGGCAAAAATGGCGATTTTTAAGAATAAATAATGGGAATTTCGGGCAAAAATGGGATTTTGAGGGTTCAGAAATGGGGATTTGGGGCAAAAATGGCGATTTTTAGTCATGGAAACCGGGAATTTGGGGAAAAAAATGGGTTTTGGGGAACATGTAGGGTTTTTTTTGGGGGGTGGCACTGTTTTAAGCCCCAAAATCGCCGGAATTCGACCCAAATTGGACTCCAAACCCACCTGGGGGGTGGGAGGGGGGAGGAGGCTTTGTGTTAGGACCCAAAATCGCTGGAATTCACCCCAAAATCGAGGCTCCAAACCCACCTGGGGGGGGACCCGAATCTTCCGGATCCCTTTGCGACGTTTTCCGGCAGCGGCACAGCCGTCCCATGGGGGGCAAAAAAACCCAAAAAGGTCTGAATTTACCCCAAAAAAGGTGTTGGGTTTTGGTGGTGTGGCGGTGAGTTTTGGTTTTGAACGAAATCGTCAGAATTGGACCCAAACGGCGGAGGAAAAAGAGCAGAAAAAAAAAAAGGTTCTGTCAACAGGGGAAAATGAATGAAAATATCCTAAAATGACTCAAAATGAGAGAAAAGGACCCAAAATGTGACCGAAATGTCACCAGAATGACCCCTAAATGATCCCAAAAATGATCAAAAGATCCCAAAATGACCCAAAATGACCAAAAATGACCAAAAATGACCCAAAATGACCCAAATGATACAAAGATCCCAAAATGACCCCAATTGTCCCCAAAATGACTCAAAATGACCCCAAAAATGACCTAAAAAATCCCAAAATGGCCCAAAATGAGCCTAAAATGACCCCAAAATGACCCAAAATGATCAAAAGATCCCAAAATGACCCAAAATGACCCAAATGACCCAAAATGACCTAAAATGACTCAAATTGTCCCCAAAAATCTTCCCAAAATGACCCAAAATTATCCAAAAAATGTCCCAAAACGACCCAAAATGACCCCAAAATGACCTAAAAAATCCCAAAATGACCCAAAATGATCAAAAGATCCCAAAATGACCCCAAATGACCCAAATTGTCCCAAAAATGACCCCAAAATGACCTAAAAAATGACCTAAAAAATCCCAAAATGACCCAAAATGAGCCTAAAATGACCCCAAAATGACCCAAAATGACCCCAAAAATGACCTAAAAATCCCAAAATGACCCCAAATGGCCCCAAAATGACCCAAATTAAGCCTGAAATGACCCCAAAATTACCCAAAATGACCCAAAATTACCTAAAATGACCTCAAAAAATGATCGAAAGCTCCCAAAATGACCCTAAATGACCCAAAATGGCCCCAAATGGCCCCAAAATGTCCCAAATTGACCCCAAAATGCCCCAAGCTGTGCCTAAAATGACCCCAAAATGACCCAAAATGACCCAAAATGACCCAAAATGATCCCAAAAACGATGGGAAGATCCCAAAATGACCCAAAATGACCCAAAATGGCCCAAAATGTCCCAAAATGACCCCAAAATGCCCCAAGCTGTGCCTAAAATGACCCCAAAATGACCCAAAATGACCCAAAATGACCCCAAATGGCCCCAAAATGGCCCAAATTGACCCCAAAATGCCCCAAGCTGTGCCTAAAATGACCCCAAAATGACCCAAAATGGCCCCAAAAATGATGGAAAGATCCCAAAATGACCCAAAATGACCCAAAATTGCCCCAAAATGGCCCCAAAATGACCCAAATTGACCCCAAAATGCCCCAAGCTGTGCCTAAAATGACCCAAAATGACCCAAAATGACCCAAAATGATCCCAAAAATGATGGAAAGATCCCAAAATGACCCCAAATGATCCCAAAATGGCTCCAAAATGGCCCCAAAATGACCCAAATTGACACCAAAATGCCCCAAGCTGTGCCTAAAATGACCCCAAAATGACCCAAAATGACCCAAAATGACAACAAATGATCCCAAAAATGATTGAAATATCCCAAAATGACCCAAAATGACCCAAAATGACCCCAAATGGCCCTAAAATGGCCCAAATTGACCCCAAAAATGACCTAAAAAATCCCAAAATGACCCCAAATGGCCCCAAAATGACCCAAAATGACACCAAAAATGACCTAAAAAATCCCAAAATGACCCCAAATGGCCCTAAAATGACCCAAATTAAGCCTGAAATGACCCCAAAATGACCCAAAATGACCCAAAATTACCTAAAATGACCCAAAAAAGGATTGAAAGCTCCCAAAATGACCCAAAGTGACCCAAAATGGCCCCAAAATGGCCCCAAAATGACCCAAATTGACCCCAAAATGCCCCAAGCTGTGCCTAAAATGACCCAAAATGACCCAAAATGACCCAAAATGATCCCAAAAATGATGGAAAGATCCCAAAATGACCCAAAATGACCCCAAATGGCCCCAAAATGTCCCAAAATGACCCCAAAATGCCCCAAGCAGTGCCTAAAATGACCCCAAAATGACCCAAAATGACCCAAAATGACCCCAAATGGCCCCAAAATGGCCCAAATTGATCCCAAAATGCCCCAAGCTGTGCCTAAAATGACCCAAAATGACCCAAAATGACCCAAAATGATGGAAAGATCCCAAAATGACCCAAAATGACCCAAATTGTCCCCAAAATGACCCAAAATGACCCCAAAAATGACCTAAAAAATCCCAAAATGACCCCAAATGATCCCCAAAATGACCCAAATCAAGCCTGAAATGACCCCAAAAAGACCCCAGATTACCCAAAATTACCTAAAATGACCCCAAAAATGATTGAAAGCTCCCAAAATGACCCAAAATGTCCCCAAAAATCTTCCCCCAAATGACCCAAAATGTTCCAAAAATGTCCCCAAAATGACCCCAAATGACCCCAAAATCCTAAAGTCACCCAAAATATCCCAAAATCACCCAAAATGTTCCTCAAATATGTTCCAAAATGACCCAAAATGTCCCAAAATGACCTAAAATAACCTAAAATGACTCAAATTGTCCCCAAAAATCTTCCCAAAATGACCCAAAATTATCCAAAAAATGTCCCAAAATGACCCAAAAAGGCCCCAAAATGACCCAAAATGATCCAAATATCCCCAAAATGACCCAAAATGACCCCTAATGTTTTCCAAAATGACCCCAAAAATGACCTAAAAAATCCCCAAATGACCCAAAATTACCAAAAATGACCCCAAAATGACCCCAAATGATACAAAGATCCCAAAATGACCCAAAATGACCCAAATTGTCCCCAAAATGACCCAAAATGATCCCAAAAATGACCTAAAAAATCCCAAAATGACCCAAAATGACCCAAAATGTCCCAAAATGACCCAAATTGTCCCCAAAAATCTTCCCAAAATGACCCAAAATTATCCAAAAAATGTCCCAAAATGACCCAAAATGACCCAAAATGACCCAAATATCCCCAAAATGACTCAAAATGACCCAAAATACCACAAAATGACCCAAAAAGACCCCTAATGTTTTCCAAAATGACCCCAAAAATGACCTAAAAAATCCCAAAATGACCCAAAATTACCAAAAATGACTCCAAAATGACCCCAAATGATACAAAGATCCCAAAATGACCCAAAATGACCCAAATTGTCCCCAAAAATGACCTAAAAAATCCCAAAATGACCCAAAATGACCCAAATTGTCCCCAAAATGACCCAAAATGACCCCAAAAATGACCTAAAAAATCCCAAAATGACCCAAAATTACCTAAAATGACCCCAAAATGACCCAAAATGACCCCAAAAATGACCTAAAAATCCCAAAATGACCCAAAATGAGCCTAAAATGACCCAAAATGACCCCAAATAATCAAAAGATCCCAAAATGACCCAAGTTGTCCCCAAAAATCTTCCCAAAATGACCCAAAATGTCCCAAAAGTGATTAAAAAAACCACAAAAATGACCCCAAAATGACCCAAAAATGACCCCAAAACCGCCCAAAATCCCAAATTCTACCCCAAAATAGAATTAAGAATCCCCCAAAATCCCTACGTGTCCCAAATTGCATTTTTCACCCCCAAAATCCCAAATTCCCCCCCAAATCCTCAAATTTCCCCCAATCTTCCCCAAAAATCTCAACACAGAACCCCATAAAATCCAAAAATCCACATTTTTCACCCCAAAAACCCCAAATTCCCACCCCTAAAACCCCAAATTTCCCCCAATCCCCCCAAAATGACAGCAAAGAACCCCATAAAATCCCCTAAATCCACATTTTTCAACCCAAAAACCCCCCAAATCCCCCCAAAAAACTCCCTATTTCCCCCATAAAATCCCCTAAATCCGCATTTTTCACCCCCAAAACCCCCAAATTCCCCCAAAATCCCCCAATTTCCCCCACAAAATCCCCCAAATCCGCATTTTTCACCCCAAAAATCCCAAATTCCCCCCCCAAAACCCCCAATTTCCCCCACAAAATCCCCTAAATCCGCATTTTTCACCCCCAAAACCCCCAAATTCCCCCAAAATCCCCCAATTTCCCCCCTTCTCTCTTTGCCTGAAATCCGCAGCCCTTTTTTTGCCCCAAATCCACATTTTTCACACCAAAAATCCCAAATTCCCACCCCAAAACCCCAATTTTCCCCCATCACCCCCAAAATCACAACACAGAACCCCAAAATCTGCACTTTTCACCCAAAAAAATCCCCACAAAAACCCAAATTTCCCCCAAACCCCCCAAAAATGACAACAAACAACCCCATAAAATCCCAAAATCCACATTTTTCACCCCAAAAACCCCAAATTCCCACCCCAAAAAACCCCGAATTTCCCCCACCCCTCCAAAATGACAGCAAAGAACCCCATAAAATCCCAAAATCCACTTTTTTTCACACCAAAAACCCCAAATTTCCCCGATCACCCCAAAAATCACAACACAGAACCCCCCAAAATCTGCACTTTTCACCCAAAAAAATCCCCACAAAACCCCAAATTTCCCCAATCACCCCCCCCCCAAAATGACAGCAAAGAACCCCATAAAATCCAAAAATCCACATTTTTCACCCCAAAAACCCCAAATTCCCACCCCTAAAACCCCAAATTTCCCCCAATCCCCCCAAAATGACAGCAAAGAACCCCATAAAATCCCCAAATCCACTTTTTTCACCACAAAACCCCAAATTTCCCCAATCACCCCCAAAATCACAACACAGAACCCCAAAATCTGCACATTTCACCCCAAAAAATCCCTACAAAAACCCAAATTTCCCCCAATCCCCCCAAATGACAACAAAGAACCCCATAAAATCCCCAAATCCACATTTTTCTCCCCAAAAATCCCAAATTCCCACCCCAAAAAACCCCGAATTTCCCCCAAACCCCCAAAATGACAGCAAAGAACCCCATAAAATCCCCAAATCCACATTTTTCTCCCCAAAAACCCCAAATTCCCACCAAAAAAAACCCCGAATTTCCCCCAAACCCCCCAAAATGACGACAAAGAACCCCATAAAATCCCCAAATCCACATTTTTTACCCCAAAAATCCCAAATTTCCCCCAATCACCCCCAAAATCACAACACAGAACCCCAAAATCTGCACTTTTCACCCCAAAAAATCCCCACAAAAACCCCAAATTTCCCCCAAACCCCCCAAAATGACAGCAAAGAACCCCATAAAATCCCAAAATCCACATTTTTCACCCCAAAAATCCCAAATTCCCCCCCAAAAAACCCTAAATTTCTCCCAACCCCCCAAAAATGACAGCAAAGAACCCCATAAAATCCCAAAATCCACATTTTTTATCCCAAAAACCCCAAATTTCCCCAATCACCCCCCAAAATCACAACACAGAACCCCAAAATCTGCACTTTTCACCCCAAAAAATCCCCACAAAAACCCAAATTTCACCCAATCCCCCCAAAATGACAGCAAAGAACCCCATAAAATCCCAAAATCCACATTTTTCTCCCCAAAAACCCCAAATTCCCCTCCAAAAAACCCCAAATTCCCCCAAACCCCCCAAAATGACGACAAAGAACCCCATAAAATCCCCAAATCCACATTTTTTACCCCAAAAATCCCAAATTTCCCCCAATCACCCCCCAAAATCACAACACAGAACCCCAAAATCTGCACTTTTCACCCCAAAAAATCCCCACAAAAACCCCAAATTTCCCCCAAACCCCCCAAAATGACAGCAAAGAACCCCATAAAATCCCAAAATCCACATTTTTCACCCCAAAAATCCCAAATTCCCCCCCAAAAAACCCTAAATTTCTCCCAACCCCCCAAAAATGACAGCAAAGAACCCCATAAAATCCCAAAATCCACATTTTTCACCCCCAAAACCCCAAATTCCCCTCCAAAAAACCCCAAATTTCCCCCAAAACCCCAAAAATGACAGCAAAGAACCCCATAAAATCCCCAAATCCACATTTTTTATCCCAAAAACCCCAAATTCCCCTCCCCAAAAACCCCAAATTTCCCCAATCACCCCAAAAATGACAACAAAGAACCCCATAAAATCCAAAAATCCACATTTTTCACCCCAAAAACCCCAAATTTCCCCAATCACCCCCAAAATCACAACACAGAACCCCAAAATCTGCACTTTTCACCCCAAAAAATCCCCACAAAAACCCAAATTTCCCCCAATCCCCCCAAAATGACAGCAAAGAACCCCATAAAATCCCCACATCCACATTTTTCACCCCCAAAACCCCAAATTCCTACCCCAAAAAACCCCAAATTTCCCCCAACCCCCCCAAAATGACAGCAAAGAACCCCATAAAATCCCAAAATCCACATTTTTTACCCCCAAAACCCCAAATTCCCACCCCTAAAACCCCAAATTTCCCCCAAACCCCCCAAAATGACAGCAAAGAACCCCATAAAATCCCCAAATCCTCATTTTTCACCCCAAAAACCCCAAATTTCCCCCCCCAAAACCCCCGATTTCCCCATAAAATCCCCTAAATCCGCATTTTTCAACCCAAAAATCCCAAATTCCCCCCCCAAAACCCCCAATTTCCCCCACAAAATCCCCTAAATCCGCATTTTTCACCCCAAAAACCCCAAATTCCCCCAAAATCCCCCAATTTCCCCCACAAAATCCCCTAAATCCACATTTTTCACCCCAAAAACCCCCAAATTCCCCCAAAATCCCCCAATTTCCCCCACAAAATGCCCTAAATCCACAATTTTCAACCCAAAAACCCCAAATTCCCACCCCAAAACCCCGAATTTCCCCCACAAAATCCCCTAAATCCGCATTTTTCAACCCAAAAACCCCAAATTTCCCCCCCCAAAACCCCCGATTTCCCCCACAAAATCCCCTAAATCCACATTTTTCACACCAAAAACCCCAAATTCCCACCCCAAACCCCCCAATTTCCCCCACAAAATCACCTAAATCCGCATTTTTCACCCCAAAAACCCCCAAATTCCCCCAAAATCCCCCAATTTCCCCCCTTCTCTCTTTGCCTGAAATCCGCAGCCTTTTTTTTGCCCCAAATCCACATTTTTCACCCCAAAAATCCCAAATTCCCACCCCAAAACCCCAATTTTCCCCCATCACCCCCCAAAATCACAACACAGAACCCCAAAATCTGCACTTTTCACCCCAAAAAATCCCCACAAAAACCCAAATTTCCCGTAACCCCCCAAAATGACAAGAATGAACCCCATAAAATCCCAAAATCCGCTTTTTTTACCCCAAAAATCCCAAATTCCCACCCCCAAAAAACCCAAATTTCTCCCAACCCCCCAAAAATGACAACAAAGAACCCCATAAAATCCCCAAATCCTCATTTTTCACCCCAAAATCCACAAATTCTCCCCCAAAAAACCCCGAATTTCCCCCAAACCCCCAAAAATGACAACAAAGAACCCCATAAAATCCCAAAATCCACATTTTTCACCCCAAAAATCCCAAATTCCCCTCCAAAAAACCCCAAATTTCCCCCAAAACCCCAAAAATGACAACAAAGAACCCCATAAAATCCCAAAATCCACATTTTTCACCCCAAAAACCCCAAATTTCCCCCCAAAAAACCCCAAATTTCCCCAATCACCCCAAAAATGACAACAAAGAACCCCATAAAATCCCAAAATCCTCATTTTTCACCCCAAAAACCCCAAATTCCCCTCCAAAAAACCCCAAATTTGCCCCAAACCCCCAAAATCACAACACAGAACCCCAAAATCTGCACTTTTCACCCCAAAAATCCCCACAAAAACCCAAATTTCCCAAAAACCCCCCCAAATGACAACAAAGAACCCCATAAAATCCCAAAATCCACATTTTTCTCCCCAAAAACCCCAAATTCCCCTCCAAAAAACCCCAAATTTCCCCCAAACCCCCCAAAAATGACAGCAAAGAACCCCATAAAATCCCCAAATCCACATTTTTTATCCCAAAAACCCCAAATTTCCCCCCCCAAAACCCCCGATTTCCCCCATAAAATCCCCTAAATCCGCTTTTTTCACCCCAAAAATCTCAAATTCCCACTCCAAAACCCCCAATTTCCCCCACAAAATCCCCTAAATCCACATTTTTCACCCCAAAAACCCCCAAATTCCCCCAAAATCCCCCGATTTCCCCCCTTCTCTCTTTGCCTGAAATCCGCAGCATTTTTTTTGCCCAAAATCCACATTTTTCACCCCAAAAATCCCAAATTCCCACCCCAAAACCCCAATATTCCCCCATCACCCCCAAAATCACAACACAGAACCCCAAAATCTGCACTTTTCACCCCAAAAAATCCCCACAAAAACCCAAATTTCCCCCAACCCCCCAAAAATGACAGCAAAGAACCCCATAAAATCCCCAGGTCAGCTTTTTTTTACCCTAAAAATCCCAAATTCCCACCCCAAAAAACCCCAAATTTCCCCCAATCCCCCCCCAAATGACAACAAAGAACCCCATAAAATCCCCAAATCCACATTTTTCAACCCAAAAACCCCAAATTCCCCCCAAAAACCCCCAAATTTCCCCCAAACCCCCAAAAATGACGACAAAGAACCCCATAAAATCCAAAAATCCGCATTTTTCACCCCAAAAATCCCAAATTCCCCTCCAAAAAACCCCAAATTTCCCCCAACCCCCCCAAAATCACAACACAGAACCCCAAAATCTGCACTTTTCACCCCAAAAACTCCCCACAAAAACCCAAATTTCCCCAAACCCCCAAAAATGACAGCAAAGAACCCCATAAAATCCCAAAATCCACATTTTTCACCCCAGAAATCCCAAATTCCCACCCCAAAAAACCCCAAATTTCCCCCAATCCTCCCAAAAATGACAGCAAAGAACCCCATAAAATCCCAAAATCCACACTTTTCACCCCAAAAACCCCAAATTCCCCTCAAAAAACCCCGAATTTCCCCCAAACCCCCCAAAATGACAACAAAGAACCCCATAAAATCCCCAAATCCACATTTTTCTCCCCAAAAATCCCAAATTCCCACCCCAAAAAACCCCAAATTTCCCCCAAACCCCCAAAAATGACAACAAAGAACCCCATAAAATCCCCAAATCCACATTTTTTATCCCAAAAACCCCAAATTCCCCCCAAAAAACCCCAAATTTCCCCCAAACCGCCCAGAAATGACAACAATGAACCCCATAAAATCCCCAAATCCACATTTTTCACCCCAAAAATCCCAAATTCCCCTCCAAAAAACCCCGAATTTCCCCCAAACCCCCCAAAATGACAGCAAAGAACCCCATAAAATCCCAAAATCCACATTTTTCACCCCGAAAATCCCAAATTCCCACCCCAAAAAACCCCAAATTTCCCCCAAACCCCCAAAAATGACGACAAAGAACCCCATAAAATCCCAAAATCTGCTTTTTTTCACCCCAAAAATCCCAAATTCCCACCCCAAAAACCCCAAATTTCCCTCGAACTCCCAAAAATGACAGCAAAGAACCCCATAAAATCCCAAAATCCTCATTTTTCTCCCCAAAAACCCCAAATTCCCCCCCCAAAAAACCCGAATTTCCCCCAACCCCCCAAAATGACAACAAAGAACCCCATAAAATCCCCAAATCCGCATTTTTCAACCCAAAAACCCCAAATTCCCCTCCAAAAAACCCCGAATTTCCCCCAAACTCCCAAAAATGACAGCAAAGAACCCCATAAAATCCCCAAATCCTCATTTTTCACCCCAAAAACCCCAAATTCCCCCCCAAAAAAACCCAAATTTCCCCCAACCCCCCCAAAATGACAACAAAGAACCCCATAAAATCCCAAAATCCACATTTTTCACCCCAAAAACCCCAAATTTCCCCCAAAAAACCCCCAAATTTCCCCAATCACCCCAAAAATGACAACAAAGAACCCCATAAAATCCAAAAATCCGCATTTTTCACCCCAAAAACCCCAAATTCCCCTCCAAAAAACCCCAAATTTGCCCCAAACCCCCAAAATCACAACACAGAACCCCAAAATCTGCACTTTTCACCCCAAAAATCCCCACAAAAACCCAAATTTCCCAAAAACCCCCCCAAATGACAACAAAGAACCCCATAAAATCCCCTAAATCTGCATTTTTCAAACCAAAAATCCCAAATTCCCACCCCAAAAAACCCCGAATTTCCCCCAAACCCCCAAAATGACGACAAAGAACCCCATAAAATCCCCAAATCCACATTTTTCACCCCAAAAATCCCAAATTCCCCCCCCAAAACCCCCAATTTCCCCCACAAAATCCCCTAAATCCACATTTTTCACCCCAAAAACCCCCAAATTCCCCCAAAATCCCCCAATTTCCCCCACAAAATCCCCTAAATCCGCATTTTTCACCCCAAAAACCCCCAAATTCCCCCAAAATCCCCCAATTTCCCCCATTCTCTCTTTGCCTGAAATCCGCAGCCTTTTTTTTTGCCCAAAATCTGCACTTTTCAGCCCAAACGCCGCCTCCTTCCCCCCCCCCTTTTATAGGATTTTCCAGCGGATGTGGGACGCCCCAAAACCCCTCGTGACGCCCCAAAATTGGATGATTCAACCCTAAAATTGGATGATTCAACCCCAAAATTGGATGATTCAACCCCAAAACGTATCATTAAGGCCAGGAATGGGGTCAGGGTGGCCCAAAAACCCGTAATTATGACCCAAAATGGGGCGGAGGCCCCAAAAAAAAACCGGTTCCCCAAATCCCAAAACCGGTTGGGAAGCCCAATAAAAGCGGAGCCGAAGCCAAAGTGGGGCAGTTTGGCCCCAAAAGTCGGGGCTGAGGGTAAAAAATGGCATTTTCAGCCCCAAAATGAGGATCCTCAGCTCCAAAAATGGGATTTTCAGACCAAAAATGGGATTTTTAGCCCCAAAAGTGCCATTTTGATACACAAAATGTGGTTTTCAGCCCCAAAATGGAGAGCCTGAGCTCCAAAAATGGGATTTTCAGACCCAAAATGAGGATCCTCAGCTCCAAAAATGGGATTTTCAGACCAAAAATAGGATTTTTAGCCCCAAAAGTGCCATTTTCAGCCCCAAAATGGAGATCCTGAGCTCCAAAAATGGGATTTTCAGGCCCAAAATGGAGATCCTCAGCTCCAAAAATGGGATTTTCAGACCCAAAATGGTATTTTTAGCCCCAAAAGTGCCATTTTCAGCCCCAAAATGGAGATCCTGAGCTCAAAAAATGGGATTTTCAGACCAAAAATGGGATTTTCAGCCCCAAAATGCCATTTTCAGACCCAAAATTGAGATCCTGAACTCCAAAAATGGGATTTTCAGCCCCAAAAGTGCCATTTTCAGACCCAAAATGGGATTTTCAGACCCCAAAATGCCATTTTCAGACCCAAAACGTATCATTAAGGCCCGGTATGGGGTCAGGGTGGCCCCAAAACCCGTAATTATGACCCAAAATGGAGCGGAGGCCCCAAAAAAAACCGGTTCCCCAAATCCCAAAACCGGTTGGGAAGCCCAATAAAAGCGGAGCCGAAGCCAAAGTGGGGCAGTTTGGCCCCAAAAGTCGGGGCTGAGGGTAAAAAATGGCATTTTCAGCCCAAAAATGGATAGCCAGAACTCCAAAAATGGGATTTTGAGATAAAAAATGGGATTTTCAGCCCCAAAATGGAGATCCTGAGCTCCAAAAATGGGATTTTCAGACCAAAATTGGGATTTTTAGCCCCAAAAGTGCCGTTTTCAGACCTAAAATGGGATTTTCAGCCCCAAAATGAGGATCCTCAGCTCCAAAAATGGCATTTTCAGCCCCAAAATGGAGAGCCTGAGCTCCAAAAAAGGGATTTTCAGACCAAAATTGGGATTTTCAGCCCCAAAATGCCATTTTCAGACCTAAAATGGGATTTTCAGCCCCAAAATGGAGATCCTCAGCTCCAAAAATGGGATTTTTAGCCCCAAAAGTGCCATTTTCAGACCCAAAATGGGATTTTTAGCCCCAAAAATGCCATTTTCAGCCCCAAAATGGGATTTTCAGCCCCAAAATGGAGATCCTGATCTTCAAAAATGGGATTTTCAGTCCCAAAATGGCATTTTCAGACCCAAAACGGAGATCCTGAGACAAAAAAAACGGCATTTTCATCCCCAAAATGTCGATCAGAGCTCCAAAAATGGGATTTTCAGACCCAAAAGGACCATTTTCAGTCCTAAAATGGGATTTTCAGCACTAAAAATGGGATTTTCAGAGTCCTGAACTCCAAAAATGGGATTATCAGCCCCAAAAGTGCCATTTCCAGCCCCAAAATGGAGATCCTGAACACCAAAATTGAGATTTCCAGTCCCAAAATTGGGATTTTCAGCCCCTAAATGAAGTACCTCTATTCCAGAAATGGGATTTTCAGCCCCAAAATCAGGATTTGCAGCCCCAAAAATCCCATTTTCAGCCCCAAAAGTGGGATTTTCAGCCCCAAAACGTATCATTAAGGCCCGGAATGGGGTCAGGGTGGCCCCAAAACCCATAATTATGACCCAAAATGGGGCGGAGGCCCCAAAAAAAACCGGTTCCCCAAATCCCAAAACCGGTTGGGAAGCCCAATAAAAGCGGAGCCGAAGCCAAAGTGGGGCAGTTTGGCCCCAAAAGTTGGGGCTGAGGGTAAAAAATGGGATTTTCAGCCCCAAAATGAGGATCCTGAGCTCCAAAAATGGGATTTTCAGTCCTAAAATGGTATTTTTAACCCCCAAAGTGCCATTTTCAGACCAAAAATGGGATTTTCAGCTCCAAAATGGAGAGCCTGAGCTCCAAAAATGGGATTTTCAGACCAAAAATAGGATTTTTAGCCCCAAAATGGAGAGCCTGAGACTAAAAAACGGCATTTTCAGACACAAAATGAGGATCCTGAGCTCCAAAAATGGGATTTTCAGCCCCAAAATGGAGAGCCTGAGCTCCAAAAATGGGATTTTCAGACCAAAAATGGGATTTTCAGCCCCAAAAGTGCCATTTTCAGACCCAAAATGGAGATCCTGAGCTTCAAAAATGGGATTTTCAGACCCAAAATGGGGATCCTCAGCTCCAAAAACGGGATTTTCAGCCCCAAAATGGGATTTTCAGGATTTTCAGCCCCAAAATGGAGATCCTGAGCTCCAAAAATGGGATTTTCAGACCAAAAATGGGATTTTTAGCCCCAAAAGTGCCATTTTCAGACCCAAAATGGAGATCCTGAGCTTCAAAAATGGGGTTTTCAGCTCCAAAATGGAGAGCCTGAGCTCCAAAAATGGGATTTTCAGACCCAAAAGTGCCATTTTCAGACCCAAAATGGGGTTTTCAGCCCCAATATGGAGATCCTGAGACTAAAAAATGGGATTTTCAGCCCCAAAATACCATTTTCAACCCCAAAAGACCCATTTTCAGCCCTAAAATGCCATTTTCTGCCCCAAAAAGGAGATCCTGAACTCCAAAAATGCAATTTTCACCCCAAAAGTGCCATTTCCAGCCCCAAAATGGCATTTCCAGCCCCAAAATGGCATTTTCAGACCCAAAAGTACCATTTTCAGCCCCAAAATGGAGATCCTGAACACCAAAATTGAGATTTCCAGTCCCAAAATTGGGATTTTTAGCCCCAGAAGTGCCATTTTCAGCCCTAAAATGGGATTTTCAGCCCCAAAATGGAGATCCTCAGCTCCAAAAATGGGATTTTCAGACAAAAAATAGTTTTTTAAGCCCCAAAATGGAGATCCTGAGACTAAAAAATGGCATTTTCAGACCCCAAAGTACCATTTCCAGCCCCAAAATGGAGATCCTGAACACCAAAATTGAGATTTCCAGTCCCAAAATTGGGATTTTCAGCCCCAAAATGAAGTACCTCTATTCCAGAAATGGGATTTTCAGCCCCAAAATCAGGATTTGCAGACCCAAAAGTCCCATTTTCAGCCCCAAAAGTGGGATTTTCGGCCCCAAAACGTATCATTAAGGCCCGGAATGGGGTCAGGGTGGCCCCAAAACCCGTAATTATGACCCAAAATGGGGCGGAGGCCCCAAAAAAAACCGGTTCCCCAAATCCCAAAACCGGTTGGGAAGCCCAATAAAAGCGGAGCCGAAGCCAAAGTGGGGCAGTTTGGCCCCAAAAGTCGGGGCTGAGGGTAAAAAATGGCATTTTCAGACCCAAAATGAGGATCCTCAGCTCCAAAAATGGGATTTTCAGTCCT
This sequence comes from Chrysolophus pictus, assembly GCA_037305975.1. Classification (NCBI taxonomy): domain Eukaryota; kingdom Metazoa; phylum Chordata; class Aves; order Galliformes; family Phasianidae; genus Chrysolophus; species Chrysolophus pictus. The sequence continues at coordinate 234,001 of CM074611.1, forward strand.
AAAATGGGATTTTTAGCCCCAAAAGTGCCATTTTCAGCCCCAAAATGGAGATCCTGAGTTCCAAAAATGGGATTTTTAGCCCCAAAATGCCATTTTCATACACAAAATGGGGTTTTCAGCCCCAAAATGGAGATCCTGAGCTCTAAAAATGGGATTTTCAGACCAAAAAAGGGATTTTCAGTCCCAAAATGGAGATCCTGAGACTAAAAAAACGGCATTTTCAGCCCCAAAATGGAGATCCTGAGCTCAAAAAATGGGATTTTCAGCCCCAAAATGGAGATCCTCAGCTCCAAGAATGGGATTTTCAGACCCAAAATGGGGTTTTCAGCCCCAAAATGGAGATCCTGAGCTCCAAAATTGGGATTTTCAGACCCAAAATGAGATTTTTAGCCCCAAAAGTGCCATTTTCAGCCCCAAAATGGGATTTTCAGCCCCAAAATGGAGATCCTCAGCTCCAAAAATGGGATTTTCAGACCAAAAATAGTTTTTTAAGCCCCAAAATGGAGATCCTGAGACTAAAAAATGGCATTTTCAGACCCAAAAGTACCATTTCCAGCCCCAAAATGGAGATCCTGAACACCAAAATTGAGATTTCCAGTCCCAAAATTGGGATTTTCAGCCCCTAAATGAAGTACCTCTATTCCAGAAATGGGATTTTCAGCCCCAAATTCAGGATTTGCAGCCCCAAAAGTCCCATTTTCAGCCCCAAAAGTGGGATTTTCAGCCCCAAAACGTATCATTAAGGCCCGGAATGGGGTCAGGGTGGCCCCAAAACCCGTAATTATGACCCAAAATGGGGCGGAGGCCCCAAAAAAAACCGGTTCCCCAAATCCCAAAACCGGTTGGGAAGCCCAATAAAAGCGGAGCCGAAGCCAAAGTGGGGCAGTTTGGCCCCAAAAGTCGGGGCTGAGGGTAAAAAATGGCATTTTCAGACCCAAAATGAGGATCCTCAGCTCCAAAAATGGGATTTTCAGCCCCAAAATGGGATTTTTAACCCCCAAAGTGCCATTTTCAGACCAAAAATGGGATTTTCAGCCCCAAAATGGAGAGCCTGAGCTCCAAAAATGGGATTTTCAGACCAAAATCGGGATTTTTAGCCCCAAAATGGAGAGCCTGAGACTAAAAAACGGCATTTTCAGACCCAAAATGGAGTTTACGAGCTCAAAAAATGGGATTTTCAGCCCCAAAATGGAGATCCTCAGCTCTAAAATGGAGATCCTGAGCTCCAAAAATGGGATTTTCAGCCCCAAAATGGGATTTTTAGCCCCAAAAGTGCCATTTTCATACACAAAATGGGATTTTCAGCCCCAAAATGGAGATCCTGAGCTCCAAAAAGGGGATGTTCAGCCCCAAAATACCATTTTCAACCCCAAAAGACCCATTTTCAGCCCTAAAATGCCATTTTCTGCCCCAAAAAGGAGATCCTGAACTCCAAAAATGCAATTTTCACCCCAAAAGTGCCATTTCCAGCCCCAAAATGGGATTTTCAGACCAAAAATGGCATTTTCAGCCCCAAAACGGCATTTTCAGCCCCAAAATGGCATTTTCAGACCCAAAAGTACCATTTCCAGCCCCAAAATGGAGATCCTGAACACCAAAACTGAGATTTCCAGTCCCAAAATTGGGATTTTTAGCCCCAGAAGTGCCATTTTCAGCCCTAAAATGGGATTTTCAGCCCCAAAATGGAGATCCTCAGCTCCAAAAATGGGATTTTCAGACAAAAAATAGTTTTTTAAGCCCCAAAATGGAGATCCTGAGACTAAAAAATGGCATTTTCAGCCCCAAAAGTACCATTTTCAGCCCCAAAATGGAGTTCCTGAACACCAAAATTGAGATTTCCAGTCCCAAAATTGGGATTTTCAGCCCCAAAATGAAGTACCTCTATTCCAGAAATGGGATTTTCAGCCCCAAAATCAGGATTTGCAGCCCCAAAAGTCCCATTTTCAGCCCCAAAAGTGGGATTTTCAGCCCCAAAACGTAGCATTAAGGCCCGGAATGGGGTCAGGGTGGCCCAAAAACCCGTAATTATGACCCAAAATGGGGCGGAGGCCCCAAAAAAAACCGGTTCCCCAAATCCCAAAACCGGTTGGGAAGCCCAATAAAAGCGGAGCCGAAGCCAAAGTGGGGCAGTTTGGCCCCAAAAGTCGGGGCTGAGGGTAAAAAATGGGATTTTCAGCCCCAAAATGAGGATCCTGAGCTCCAAAAATGGGATTTTCAGTCCTAAAATGGGATTTTTAACCCCCAAAGTGCCATTTTCAGACCAAAAATGGGATTTTCAGCCCCAAAATGGAGAGCCTGAGCTCCAAAAATGGGATTTTCAGACCAAAATCGGGATTTTTAGCCCCAAAATGGAGAGCCTGAGACTAAAAAACGGCATTTTCAGACACAAAATGAGGATCCTGAGCTCCAAAAATGGGATTTTCAGACCAAAAATGGGATTTTCAGCCCCAAAATGCCATTTTCAGACCCAAAATGGAGATCCTGAGCTCCAAAAATGGGATTTTCAGACCAAAAATGGGATTTTTAGCCCCAAAAGTGCCATTTTCAGACCCAAAATGGAGATCCTGAGCTTCAAAAATGGGATTTTCAGCCCCAAAATGGAGATCTTGAGCTCCAAAAATGGGATTTTCAGCCCCAAAATGGAGATCTTGAGCTCCAAAAATGGGATTTTCAGACCAAAAATGGGATTTTCAGACCCAAAATGGAGATCCTGAGCTTCAAAAATGGGATTTTCAGCCCCAAAATGGAGATCTTGAGCTCCAAAAATGGGATTTTCAGCCCCAAAATGGAGATTCTGAGCTCCAAAAATGGGATTTTCAGACCAAAAATGGAGATCCTGAGCACCAAAAATGGGATTTTCAGACCCAAAATGGAGATCCTGAACTCCAAAAAGGGGACTTTCAGCCCCAAAATGCCATTTCTAGCCCCAAAAGTGGAATTTTCAGTCCTAAAAATGGGATTTTCAGCCACAATATGGAGATCCTGAACTCCAAAAATGAAATTTTCAGCCCCAAAATGCCATTTTCAGTCCTAAAATGGGATTTTCAGACCCAAAAATGCCATTTTCAGACCCAAAATGGAGATCCTGAGCTCCAAAATTGGGATTTTCAGCCCCACAATGCCATTTTCAGCCCCAAAAGTGGAATTTTCAGTCCTAAAAATGGGATTATAAGCCACAATATGGAGACCTTGAACTCCAAAAATGGGATTTTCAGCCCCAGAAGTGCCATTTTCAGCCCCCAAAGTGCTATTTTCAGTCCTAAGAATGGGATTTTCAACCCCAAAATGGAGATCCTGAACTCCAGAATTGGGATTTTCAGCCCAAACATGCCATTTTCAGTCCTAAAATGGGATTTTCAGACTCAAAAATGCCATTTTCAGACCCAAAATGGGGATCCTGAACTCCAAAAATGGGATTTTCAGCCCCAGAAGTGCCATTTTCAGCCCCAAAAGTGGGATTTTCAGTCCTAAAAATGAAATTTTCAGCCCCTAAAGTGCCATTTTCAGCCCCAAAATGGGGTCCTGAACTCCGAAAATGGGATTTTCAGCCCCAGAAGTGCGATTTTCAGCCCCAAAAGTGCTATTTTCAAACCCCAAATGGAATTTTCAGACCCAAAAAGGAGATCCTGAACTCCAAAAATGGGATTTTCAGCCCCTAAAGTGCCATTTTCAGACCCCAAAATACCAGTTTCAGTCCAAAAAGGGGATTTTCAACCCCCAAAATGCCATTTTCAGCCCCAAAATGGAGAACCTCAAATCCTAAGGTGCCATTTTTTTTTTTGCCCTGAAAGTTCCATTTTTAGCCCCAAAATTGAGATTTTCAGTCCCTAAATGGAGATTTTCAGCCCCAAAATCGTGATTTTTAGCCTTAAAATTGAGACTTTCTGCACCAAAATCGAGATTTTCAACCCCAAAATGGAGATTTTTAGCCCTAAAATAGTGATTTTTTGCCTTAAAATTGAGACTTTCTGCCCCAAAATCGAGATTTTCAACCCCAAATAGAGATTTTCAGTCCCAAAAGTGCGATTTTTAGCCCCAAAATTGAGATTTTCAGTCCCTAAATGGAGATTTTCAGCCCCAAAATCGTGATTTTTAGCCCTAAATGGAGACTTTCTGCACCAAAATCGAGATTTTCAACCCCAAAATGGAGATTTTTAGCCCTAAAATAGTGATTTTTTGCCTTAAAATTGAGACTTTCTGCCCCAAAATCGAGATTTTCAACCCCAAATAGAGATTTTCAGTCCCAAAAGTGCGATTTTTAGCCCCAAAATTGAGATTTTCAGTCCCTAAATGGAGATTTTCAGCCCCAAAATCGTGATTTTTAGCCCTAAATGGAGACTTTCTGCACCAAAATCGAGATTTTCAACCCCAAAATGGAGATTTTCAGCCCCTAAATCGTGATTTTTTGCCTTAAAATTGAGACTTTCTGCCCCAAAATCGAGATTTTCCACCCCAAATGGAGATTTTCAGTCCCAAAAGTGCGATTTTTAGCCCCAAAATTGAGATTTTCAGTCCCTAAATGGAGATTTTCAGCCCCAAAATCGTGATTTTTAGCCCTAAATGGAGATTTTCTGCACCAAAATCGAGATTTTCAACCCCAAAATTGAGATTTTTAGCCCTAAAATAGAGACTTTCTGCCCCAAAATTGAGATTTTCCACCCCAAATAGAGATTGTCAGTCCCAAAAGTGCAATTTTTAGCCCTAAAATTGTGATTTTCAGTCCCAAAATCGAGATTTTCAGCCCCAAAATCGAGATTTTCAGCCCCAAAACTGAGATTTTCAGCCCCAAACTCCCACATTTTGATCCCTGAGCCCCAAAATTGGATTTTTTTTGCCCCAAAAACGAAGCTTCAGAGCCCCAGACTCAGCGTTTTTCGCCCCTCCTCCGCTCACCTCGTTAATTGGCGCTAATTAACGGCGGCTCATTAACGCCTTCGGGAAGCTCCGGATTCGGTTTTGGTTCCTCCTTCCACTTTGGGTGGAAAAAAGCAGAAATTGGGACGGAAAGGGTGGGGTTATGACGTCATCACGGGTTTGGGGGGAAAAAAGGGGCGTTTTGGTACAAGGAGCACAGGGGCCGCTCCTCATTTGCATGTCATTTGCATATCGTTTGCATACTGCCGCTCAATGGGATTTTCAGCCCCGAAATTGGGATTTTCAGCCCCAAAATGGAGTCCCTGCTTTAAAAAAAGGCATTTTTAGCCCCAAAAGTGGGATTTTTTGCCCCCCAAAAATGGGATTTTCAGCCCCAAAATTACGTTGATCCCAAAAATAGCATTTTCAGCCCCAAAATGGCATTTTTAGCCCCCCAAAATGGACCCAAAATGGCATTTTTAGCCCCAAAATGGAGCCCCTGAATCCCCAAATTGCGATTTTCAGTCCAAAAATGGAGTTCCTGCTTTAAAAAAAAGGCATTTTTAGCCCCAAAATGGGATTTTTTGCCCCCCAAAAATGGGATTTTCAGCCCCAAAATTACGTTGATCCCAAAAAGTAGCATTTTCAGCCCCAAAATGGCATTTTTGCCCCCCCAAAATGGACCCAAAATGGCATTTTTAGCCCCAAAATGGAGCCCCTGAATCCCAAAATTGAGATTTTCAGCCCCAAAATGGAGTCCCTGATTCCAAAAAAAGGCATTTTTAGCCCCCAAAGTGGGATTTTTTGTCCCCAAAATTGACATTTTCAGCCCCAAAACCATGGACCCAAAAATCGGATTTTCAGACACAAAATTGACATTTTCAGCCCCAAAACGACAGACCCAAAAAAGGCACTTTCAGCCCCAAAATCGATACTTTCAGTCCCAAAATGATGGACCCAAAAATGGGATTTTCAGACCCAAAATTGACATTTTCGGCCCCAAAAAGATGGACCCAAAAACGGGATTTTCAGCCCCAAAACTGGGTCCCTGAAACCCAAAATTGATAGTTTCAGCCCCCCAAAATTTGGACACAAAAATGGGATTTTCAGCCCCAAAATTGAGATTTTCAGCCCCAAAATGGAGTCTCCGATTAAAAAAAAAGGCATTTTTAGCCCCCAAAATGGGATTTTTTGCCCTCCCAAAAAGATGGACCCCAAAACGGGATTTTCAGACCCAAAAATGAGATTTTCAGCCCCAAAAATTTGGACCCAAAAATGAGATTTTCAGCCTCAAAACAAAGGACCCCAAAATGACATTTTTTAGACCCCAAAAGAGACATTTTCAGTCCCCTAAAAATGAACCCAAAAAACGTATTTTCAGCCCCAAAATTGGGGTCCCTGAAACCCAAAATTGAGATTTTCAGCTCCCCAAAATTTGGGCACAAAAATGGGATTTTCAGCCCCAAAATTGACATTTTCAGCCCCAAAACGATGGATCCAAAAATGGGATTTTCAGACCCAAAATTGACATTTTCAGTCCCAAAAAGATGGACCCAAAAATGAGATTTTTAGCCCCAAAACAATGAACACAAAAATGGGATTTTCAGCCCCAAAATCGACATTTTCAGCCCCAAAATTTAGACAAAAAAATGGGATTTTCAGCCCCAAAAAGATGGACCCCAAAACGGGATTTTCAGACCCAAAACAATGGACCCAAAAATGGGATTTTCAGCCCCAAAAATGAGATTTTCAGCCCCAAAAAGATGGACCCAAAAATGAGATTTTCAGCCCCAAAATTTAGACAAAAAAATGAGATTTTCAGCCCCCAAAATTGACATTTTCAGCCCCAAAAGAATGAACACAAAAATGGGATTTTCAGATCCAAAAATGAGATTTTCATCCCAAAATGATGGACCCCAAAGTGGGATTTTCAGCCCCAAAATTGACATTTTCGGCCCCAAAAAGATGGACCCAAAAATGAGATTTTTAGCTCCAAAACAATGAACACAAAAATGGGATTTTCAGACCCAAAATTGACATTTTCAGTCCCAAAAATGGATCCAAAAATGGCATTTTCAAACCCCAAAACGACATACTGCAAAATGGCATTTTCAGACCCAAAATTTGGACCTGAAAATGGCAATTTCCAGCCCCAAAATTATGTCGATCCCAAAACTTACATTTTCAGCCCCAAAATTTGGACCAAAAATGGCATTTTCAGCCCTAAAAATGGGGCCTCTGAAACCCAAAATTGACATTTTTAGTCCTCCCAAAAATGGCTCCAAAAATGGCATTTTCAGCCCCAAAATTGGGATCCCTGGAACCCAAAATTGAGATTTTCAGCTCCCCAAAATTTGGACACAAAAATGGGATTTTCAGACCCAAAAATGGGATTTTCAGCCCCAAAATTTAGACAAAAAAATGAGATTTTCAGCCCCAAAATTGACATTTTCAGCCCCAAAATATCATTATTCACTCCTGTGCTCATTTGCATACCGCTCATTTGCATAAACCACGCCACCCTTTTTTTTTTTTGTCAGCAAGTGATAAATATATATTTGCGCGTTGTGTCGTTTGCATATCATTTGCATATCGCCCCCGCTCCCTTTGGCACAGTTTGCACGCTGGCTCATTTGCATATCGCAGTCCTCATTTGCATATCGCAGTCCTCATTTGCATATCGCAGTCCTGGTTCAGTTCTCTCTTCCTCCTCATTAACAAAGTGCTCGTTTGCAGCGGTGCGAGGTGCTCATTTGCATGTCGTGCTCCTCATTTGCATGTCGTGCTCCTCATTTGCATGCAACACTCGTTTCCACGTGGCTTTTCTCTCATTTGCATATCGCTCGCGGGTCATTTGCATATCACTCTGATGCTCGCTTGTGTGTCAGGCGCGTGCTCATTAACATAACAACGCCTCATTTGCATACCACGGCTCTGATTGGTGTGTCACATTCATTTGCAGTGCTCATTTGCATATTGAGAGCTTTACCCCAAACCCCAAAATGCCCCCAAAAAAAGCACAAAAATGACCCAAAAAAACCCAAAATGACCCCAAAATAACCCCCAAAAATCATAAAAATATCCACAAAAATGCTCTAAAAAGACCCAAATGATCCCAAAATCGCCTAAAATTGCCCCAAATTGCCCCAAAATCCCAAAAATGACCCCAAAATAAACCCCAAAATCTCATAAATATCCCAAAATGCCCCAAAATTACCCCAAAATCAGCTAAAAAAAACATAAAAAATGGCCACAAATGCCCCAAAAATCTCCTAAATTTCCTCCAAAAAATGAAAATGTCCCAAAACATCCCAAAATTGCCCCAAAAATCACAATAATAACCCCCAAAATATCCCCCAAATGCCCCCAAATGATCCCAAAATTGCCCCAAATTGCCCCCAAATCCACCAAAAATCCCCCAAATGACCCCAAAATAAACCCCAAAATCTCATAAATATCCCAAAATGCCTCAAAATAACCCCAAAATAAGTTCAGAAAACACAAAAATGGCCACAAATGCAACCAAAATCTCCTACATTTCCCTCTCAAAACCCAAAACATCCCAAAATTACCCCAAAAATCACAAAATAACCCCCAAAATGTCCCAAAAATTCCCAAAATGATCCCAAAATCGCCCAAAATTGCCCCAAAATCCACCAAAAAACCCCAAATAACCCCAAAATAACCCCCAAAATCTCATAAATATCCCAAAATGCCCCCAAATAACCCCAAAATTGGCTCAAAAAAATACAAAAAATGGCCACAAATGCACCCAAAATCTCCTAAATTTCCTCCAAAAAATGAAAATGTCCCAAAACATCCCAAAATTGCCCCAAAAATCACAATAATAACCCCAAAATATCCCCAAATGCCCCAAATGATCCCAAAATTGCCCAAAATTGCCCCAAAATCCACCAAAAAACCCCAAATGCCCCCAAATAACCCCAAAATCGGCTCAAAAAAACACAAAAAATGGCCACAAATGACCCAAAATCTCTTAAATTTCCTCCAAAAAATGAAAATGTCCCAAAATACCCCAAAATAACCCCAGATATCACAAAAATATCCCCCAAAAATGTTCTAAAAAGACCGAAATGATCCCAAAATCGCCCAAAATTGCCCCAAAATCCACCAAAAAACCCCAAAATGCCCCCAAAAAAGTCTCAAAATATCCCCAAAATGCCCCAAAATCTCCTCAAAAATGCCCAAAAATGGCCCCAAAATTCCCATAAATATCCCCAAAAAAGCCCCAAAAAGCTCCAAAATGACCCCAAAAAAAGTCTCAAAAATCCCCAAAATTGCCCAAAATTGAACAAAAACCCACAAAAAACCCAAAATGCCCCAAAAATAACCCCCAAAAAGCCCCAAAATGACACCAAAAAGTCTCAAAATATCCCCCAAATGCCCCAAAATGCCCCAAAATCACCTCAAAAAAACACAAAATGGCCCCAAAATTCCCATAAATATCCCCAAAAAAGCCCCAAAAGCCCCAAAATGACCCTAAAAAAGTCTCAAATATTCCCAAAATGCATAAAATTACCCAAAAAAAGCCCCAAAATTGAACAAAAAAAACACAAAAACAACCCCAGAATCCCCATAAATATCCCCCAAAAGCCCCAAAAAGCTCCAAAATGACCCCAAAAATTCTCAAATATCCCCAAAATGCCCAAAATTATCCAAAATAACCCCAAAATTACCCAAAAAACCCACAAAAATAACCCCCAAATCCCATAAATATCCCCCAAAAAGCCCCAAAATGACCCCAAAAGTCTCAAAATATCCCCAAAATGCCCCAAATTTGCCCAAAATGCCCCAAAATTGCCCCAAAATCCACCAAAAATCCCCAAAATGACCCCAAAATAACCCCAAAAAAGCCCCAAAAGCCCCAAAATGACCCAAAAAAAGTCTCAAAAATCCCCCAAATGCCCCAAAATTGCCCAAAATTGAACAAAAACCCACAAAAAAAACCCAAAATGCCCCCCCAAAAAACCCCAAACTGCCCCAAAATTGCCCCAAAATCACCTCAAAAAACCACAAAAAAAACCTAAAAAGCCCCAAACGACCAAAAAAAATCCCATAAAAACCCCCAAAAAGCCCCAAAATCACCCAAAATCCCCCCCCCAAACCCCCACCCTTCTCATTACCATCTCATTTGCATACCCCCGTTCGCATTGCACATTTCCATCCCGGCTCATTTGCATACAAGCCCGCTCATTTGCATACCCATTTGCATAATCCCCCCACCTATTTTCCCCCTTTTTTACCCCAAAATTCAGTGCAGCGTTGGGGGGGGGGGGGGTCGTTAAATTCCATTTTTCCCCCCCAAAAAAAATCCCAAATTACCCCAAAATCTGAATAATAATAATAACAATATTAATTAATTATAATTAGAATCAGAATTATTATTATTGCCCGTTTTTGTTTCCGTGCAAAAAGCCCCAAAAATCGCTTTTTTTGCCCTTTTTTTCGACCCCCCCCCCCCCTCAAAAAAAAAATGGAGGCGGCGCCCATGCAGAAAAAAAAATAGAAATAATAATAATAATAAATAATAATAATATTAATAATGCTAATAATTAATTCGTTAAGACGATCGGAGACCCGGAATCGGAGGATTTTGGCTCAAAAAATGACACCCATGGGTGCCCCCAGATCCCATTAATCCCACGGGAGCACCCATGGGTGCCCCCACCCCAATTCATCTCACAGGAGCACCCATGGGTGCCCCCAGCCCCAATTCGTCCTATAGCAGCACCCATGGGTGCCCCCGGATCCCATTCATCCCATAGAAGCACCCATGGGTGCCATCAGACCCCATTTATCCTATAGTAGCACCCATGGGTGCCCCCGGATCCCATTTATCCCATAGCAGCACCCATGGGTGCCCCCACCCCAATTCATCCTAAAGGAGCACCCATGGGTGCCCCCAAATCCCATTCATCCCATTGGAACACCCATGGGTGCCCCTACCCCAATTATCCCATAGAAGCACCCATGGGTGCCATAAGACTCCATTTATCCCATAGCAGCACCCATGGGTGCCCCCGGATCCCATTTATCCCACAGGAGCACCCATGGGTGCCCAGGATCCTATTAAACCCATAGCAGCACTCATGAGTGCCATCAGATCCCATTTATCCCATAGCAGCACCCATGGGTGCCCCCACCCCAATTCATCCTATAGGAGCACCCATGGGTGCCCCCCGCCCCAATTCGTCCTATAGGAGCACCCATGGGTGCCCCCAAACCCATTTATCCCATAGCAGCACCCATGGGTGCCCCCAGACCCCTATTATCCCATAGGAGTACCCATGGGTGCCCCCACTCCCATTCATCCTATAGCAGCACCCATGGGTGTCCCCGGACCCATTTATCCCATAGCAGCACCCATGGGTGCTCCCGGATCCCATTTATCCCATAGCAGCACCCATGGGTGCCCCCAGCCCCAATTCATCCCACAGGAGCACCCATGGGTGCCCCCGGATCCCATTTATCCCACAGCAGCACCCATGGGTGCCATCAGACCCAATTCATCCTATAGGAGCATCCATGGGTGCCCCCGGATCCCATTTATCCCATAGCAGCACCCATGGGTGCCGCCACTCCAATTCATCCCATAGCAGCACCCATGGGTGCCCCCAGACCCCAATTATCCCATAGGAGCACCCATGGGTTCCCCCGGATCCCATTTATCCCATAGGAGCACCCATGGGTGCTATCAGACCCCATTTCTACCATAGCAGCATCCATGGGTGCCCATGGGTCCCGTTCAACCCATAGCAGCACCCATGGGTGCCATCAGACCCAATTCATCCTATAGGAGCACCCATGGGTGCCCCCGGATCCCATTTATCCCATAGCAGCACCCATGGGTGCCATCAGACCCCATTTATCCCATAGGAACACCCATGGGTGCCCCTACCCCAATTCATCCTATAGCAGCACCCATGGGTGCCATCAGACCCCATTTATTCTACAGCAGCACCTATGGGGCACCCAGACCCCATTTATCCCATTGCAGCACCCACGGGCACCCTAAAATCCCAAATCCTCCATAGCAGCACCCATGGGTGCCCCTGGATCCCATTAATCCCATAGGAGCACCCATGGGTGCCCCCAAATCCCATTTACTCCGTAGGAGCGCCCATGGGTGCCCCCGGATCCCAATTATTGCACAGGAGCACCCATGGGTGCCCCCAGAACCTGAATATTAGTGAGGAGCACCCATGGGTGCCCCAAATCCCGAACTATTTTAAGGCAGCACCCATGGGTGCCCCCGGACCCAATTTATTCCATAGGAGCACCCATGGGTGCCCCCCAAATCCCAAATCCTCCGTAGGAGCACCCATGGGTGCCCCCAGACCCCATTTATTGCACAGGAGCACCCATGGGTGCCCCCAGACCCTGGACATTGCTGAGGAGCACCCATGGGTGCCCCCAAATCCTGCACATGAGCACCCATGGGTGCCCCCAAGCCCCACCTCTTTTAACGCAGCACCCATGGGTGCCCCAAAATCCTCCACAGGAGCACCCATGGGTGCCCCCAAATCCTGCACAGGAACACCCATAGGTGACCCCAAGCCCCGTATCATTTAGGGCAGCACCCATGGGTGCCCCCAAATCCTTCGTAGGAGCACCCATGGGTGCCCCCCAGAACCCATTTATTGCACATGAGCACCATGGGTGCCCCCAAACCCCGTATCCTTTAAGGCAGCACCCATGGGTGCCCCCAAATCCTTTATAGGAGCACCCATGGGTGCCCCCAAATCCCGTATCCTTTAAGGCAGCACCCATGGGTGCCCCCAAATCCTTTAGAGGAAAACCCATGGGTGCCCCCCAGAACCCATTTATTGCACACGAGCACCCATGGGTGCCCCCCCCAAACCCCGTATCATTTAACGCAGCACCCATGGGTGCCCCCAAACCCCGTATCCTTTAAGGCAGCACCCATGGGTGCCCCCAAATCCTGCATCGGAGCATCCATGGGTGCTCCCAAATCCCGTATCTTTTAAGGCAGCACCCATGGGTGCCCCCAAATCCTTTAGAGGAGCACCCATGGGTGCGCCCCAGAACCCATTTATTGCACACGAGCACCCATGGGTGCTCCCCCAAAACTCCTTATCATTTAAGGCAGCACCCATGGGTGCCCCCAAATCCTTCATAGGAGCACCCATGGATGCCCCCAAATCCTTTTTGGAGCACCCACGGGTGCCCCCCAGAACCCATTTATTGCACACGAGCACCCATGGGTGCCCCCCTAAAACCCCATATCATTTAAGGCAGCACCCATGGGTGCCCCCAAATCCTTTAGAGGAGCACCCACGGGTGTCCACATACCCCGTATCCTTTAAGGCAGCACCCATGGGTGCCCCCAAATCCTGCATTGGAGCACCCATGGGTGTCCACATACCCCATATCTTTTGAGGCAGCACCCATGGGTGCCCCCAAATCCTTCGTAGGAGCACCCATGGGTGCCCCCCAGAACCCATTTATTGCACACGAGCACCCATGGGTGCCCCCCTAAAACCCCATATCATTTAAGGCAGCACCCATGGGTGCCCCCAAATCCTTCATAGGAGCACCCACGGGTGCCCCCAGAACCCATTTATTGCACACAAGCACCCATGGGTGCCCCCCTAAAACCCCGTATCCTTCAAGGCAGCACCCATGGGTGCCCCCAAATCCATTATAGGAGCACCCACGGGTGCCCCCCAGAACCCATTTATTGCACACGAGCACCCATGGGTGCCCCCCTAAAACCCCGTATCATTTAAGGCAGCACCCATGGGTGGGGGGGAGGGACCCGAGCCAACCCCCCCCCCCCCTCCCCCATCACCCCAAGTGGGGGGGGGGGGATTTATTGCAAGGGGTGGGGGGTGGAGGGGGGGTGGGGGGGAGGAAGTGGGGGGCACCCATGGGTGCTACTCGGCCACCTGCACCCCGGCGCAGTTCTCCTTGCTCTCGGAGGTGATGGCCAGGTATTCGGAGCTGGGGGGGGGAAGGGGGGAGAAATTATGGGGTCAGAATGAAAACAGCCCTAAAATACCCCCAAAAAACACCCCCAAAATAACCCTAAATGCACCCCAAAAACACCCCATAGACTCCCGTAATGACAACCCCAGTGACACCCCAAAAACAACCCTAAATATACCCCAAAAACAACCCCAAAACCAACCCCAAAGCCAACCCTAAATACACCCCAAAAACACCCCATAAACTCCCCAATGACACTCCCAGTGACACCCCAAAAACAACCCCAAAACCGACCCCAAAACCGACCCCAATGACACCCCAAAAACAACCCTAAATACACCCCAAAAACACCCCATAAACTCCCCTAATGACACCCCAAAAACACCCCCAAAACCAACCCCAATGACACCCTAAAAGGACACCCCAAAAACAACCCTAAAAACAACCCCAATGACACCCCAAAAACACCCCATAAACTCCCCTAAATACACCCCAAAAACACCCCATAAACTCCCCAATGACACCCCCAGTGACACCCCAAAACCAACCCTAAATGCACCCCAAAAACACCCCATAGACTCCCCTAATGACAACCCCAGTGACACCCCAAAAAAAACCCTAAATATACCCCAAAAACAACCCCAATGACACCCCAAAGCCAACCCCAATGACACCCCAAAAACAACCCCCAAAAACCAACCCTAATGACACCTCAAAACCAACCCCAATGACACCCCAAAAATAACCCCCAAAAACCAACCCTAATGACACCCCAAAAACAATCCCAAATACACCCCAAAACCAACCCCAATGGCACCCCAAAAACAACCCTAAATACACCCCAAAAACACCCCCAAAACAACCCTAAATACACCCCAAAACCAACCCCAATGCCACCCCAAAAACACCCCAAAAACGACCCCAAAACCAACCCCAATGACACCCTGAAAGGACACCCCAAAAACACCCCAAAAACCCCAAAACCAACCCCAATGACCAACCCTAAATACACCCCAAAAACACCCCATAGACTCCCCTAATGACAACCCCAATGAAGCCCCAAAACCAACCCTAAATGCACCCCAAAAACACCCCATAAACTCCCCTAATAACACCCCAAAGGACACCCCAAAAACACCCCAAAGCCAACCCCAATGACACCCCAAAAACAACCCTAAATACACCCCAAAAACACCCCATAAACTGCCCTAATGACAACCCCAGTGACACCCCAAAAAACCCCCTAAATATACCCCAAAAACAACCCCAAAAACAACCCCCAAAAACCAACCCTAATGACACCCCAAAAACAATCCCAAATACACCCCAAAACCAACCCCAATGGCACCCCAAAAACAACCCTAAATGCACCCCAAAAACACCCCATAGACTCCCGTAATGACAACCCCAGTGACACCCCAAAAACAACCCTAAATACACCCCAAAAACACCCCATAAACTGCCCTAATGACAACCCCAGTGACATCCCAAAAACGACCCCAAAACCAACCCCAATGACACCCCGAAAACAACCCCAATGACACCCTAAAAGGACACCCAAATGAAACCCCCAAAACAACCCCAAAACCAACCCTAAAAACACCCCAAAAACAACCCTAGTGAAACCCCAAAACCAACCCTAATAGACTCCCCTAATAACACCCCAAAGGACACCCCAAAAACAACCCCAAAAACAACCCCAATGACACCCCAAAAACAACCCTAAATGCACCCCAAAAACACCCCATAGACTCCCGTAATGACAACCCCAGTGACACACCAAAGAAACCCCTAAATATACCCCAAAAACAACCCCAAAACCAACCCCAAAGCCAACCCTAATGACACCCCAAAAACAACCCCAAAAACAACTCCAATGACACCCCAAAAATACCCCATAAACTCCCCTAATGACACCCCAAAACACCCCAAAACCAACCCCCAAAGCCCCCCAAAACACCCCAAAAACAACCCTAAATACACCCCAAAATCAACCCCAATGCCACCCCAAAAACGACCCCAAAATCAACCCCAATGACACCCCAAAAACCCCAAAACCAACCCCAATGACCAACCCTAAATACACCCCAAAAACGCCCCATAAACTCCCCTAATGACAACCCCAGTGACACCCCAAAAACAACCCTAATGACACCCCAAAAACACCCCATAGACTCCCCTAATGACAACCCCAGTGACACCCCAAAAACAACCCCAAAAGCCCCCCAAAAACACCCCTAAATACACCCCAAAAGCACCCCATAAACTCCCCTAACGACACCCCAATGACACCCCAAAAACACCCAAAGGCGACCCCAAAACCATTACCGTAATTACCCCCAATTTCCCCACTACCGTAATTAACCCCAGCTCCCCCCAAAATTTCCCCATTACTGTAATTCCCTCCCCAATTTCCCCATTACCGTAATTACCCCCCAGCTCCCCCCAAAATTTCCCCATTACCGTAATTAACCCCAGCTCCCCCCAAAAATTTCCCCATTACCGTAATTACCTCCCAAAATTTCCCCATTACCATAATTACCCCCCAGCTCCCCTCAAAATTTCCCCATTACCGTAATTACCCCCAGCTCCCCTCAAAATTTCCCCATTACTGTAATTACCTCCCAAAATTTCCCCATTACCGTAATTACCTCCCAGCTCCCCCTATAATTTCCCATTACCGTAATTACCCCCAATTTCCCCATTACCGTAATTACCCCCCAGCTCCCCTCAAAATTTCCCCATTACCATAATTACCCCCCCATTCCCTCCCCAATTTCCCCATTACCTTAATTACCCCCCAATTCCCTCCCCAATTTCCCCATTACCTTAATTAACCCCCAGCTCCCCCCAAAATTTCCCATTACCGTAATTACCCCCAATTTCTCCATTACCGTAATTACCCCCCCATTCCCTCCCCAATTTCCCCATTACCGTAATTACCCCCAGCTCCCCCCAAAATTTCCCCATTACCGTAATTACCCCCAGCTCCCCCCAATTTCCCCATTACCGTAATTACCCCCCAGCTCCCCCCAAAATTTCCCCATTACCGTAATTACCCTCCAGCTCCCCCCAAAATTCTACCATTACCATAATTACCCCCCAGCTCCCCTCAAAATTTCCCCATTACCGTAATTACCCCCAGATGCCCCCAAAATTTCCCCATTACCATAATTACCCCCAATCCCCTCCCCAATTTCCCCATTACCATAATTAACCGCCAGCTCCCCCCAAAATTTCCCCATTACCGTAATTACCCCCCACTCCCCACAAAATTCCACCATTACCGTAATTACTCCCTAATTCCCTCCCCAATTTCCCCATTACCGTAATTACCCCCCAGCTCCCCCCAAAATTTCCCCATTACCGTAATTACCCCCCAGCTCCCCCCAAAATTCCACCATTACCGTAATTACCCCCAATTCCCTCCCTAATTTCTCCACTACCGTAATTACCGCCCAGCTCCCCCCAAAATTTCCCCATTACCATAATTAACCCCCAGCTCCCCACAAAATTTCCCATTACCATAATTACCCTCCAGCTCCCCCCAAAATTTCCCCATTACCATAATTACCCCCAATCCCCTCCCCAATTTCCCCATTACCATAATTACCCCCAGCTCCCCACAAAATTTCCCCATTACCATAATTAACCCCCAGCTCCCTCCCCAATTTCCCCATTACCATAATTACTCCCCACTCGCCACAAAATTCCACCATTACCGTAATTACCCCCCAATTCCCTCCCCTCATTACCGTAATTACCTCCAATCCCCCTATTTTCCCCCCAACCCACCCCACCCCCCCCCCCAACTCACGCGCTGTCTGGGGGCGGTGCGGAGGCAGCTGCCACTTTCCTGTAGCAATACAGCATCTCAGCTGCCAGCCAAAGCGTGAGCAGCACGATCAGGACGTACATCAGCACCTCCGACACGATGCTCGCCAGGTCCCGGCGCTCTGTCGGTGCAAGCCACGCCCCCTCGTGTAAGCCACGCCCCCCCTCGTGCAAGCCACCCTAACCCCCAACCCACCTTTCCCCATTGCAAAGCCCTATAGGCAGCACCAGTGCTTGGGAATAGGCCACGCCCCCTCTTTTGGCCACGCCCCTTCCTGCTTAGGCCACGCCCCTCGTGTAAGCCACGCCCCCCTCCTCTCGTGCAAACCAACCTGACCTCCAACCCACCTTTCCCCATTGCAAAGCCCTATGGGCAGCACCGGTTCTTGGGAATAGGCCACGCCCCCTTCATCTAAAGCCACGCCCCTCTGTCGTTGGCCACGCCCCTTCCTGCATAGGCCACGTCCCCATTCCTCAAACAGCCCCCCTCCCCCATTCCCCATTGCAAAGCCCTATGGAGCATCACCAGTGCTTGGGAATAGGCCACGCCCCCTTCATCTAAAGCCACGCCCACTCTGCTTTTGGCCACGCCCCTTCCTGCATAGGCCACGCCCCCCCCTTCCCCATTGCAAAGCCCTATGGGCATCACCGGTGCTTGGGAATAGGCCACGCCCCCTTCATCTAAAGCCACGCCCCTCTGCTTTTGGCCTCGCCCCTTCCTGTATAGGCCACGCCCACTCGTGTAAGCCACGCCCCCCTCCCCTCGTGCAAACCAACCTGACCCCCAACCCACCTTTCCCCATTGCAAAGCCCTATGGGCAGCACCAGTGCTTGGGAATAGGCCACGCCCCCCTATCTAAAGCCACGCCCCTTTGCTTTGGCCACGCCCCTTCCTGCATAGGCCACGCCCACTCGATTAAGACACTCCCCCCATTCCCCATTGCAAAGCCCTATGGGCATCACCGGTGCTTGGGAATAGGCCACGCCCCCGCCATCTAAAGCCACGCCCCATCTGTCCTTGGCCACGCCCCTTCCTGCATAGGCCACGCCCCCCCATTCCCCATTGCAAAGCCCTATGGAGCATCACCGGTGCTTGGGAAAAGGCCACGCCTCCTTCATCTAAAGCCACACCCCTCTGCTTTTGGACACGCCCCTTCCTGCATAGGCCACGCCCCCCTCCCCCATTCCCCGTTACAAAGCCCTATGGAGCATCACCGGTGATTGAGAACAGGCCACGCCCCCTTCATCTAAAGTCACACCCCTCTGTCTTTGGCCTCGCCCCTTCCTGTATAGGCCACGCCCACTCGTGTAAGCCACGCCCCCCTCCACTCGTGCAAACCAACCTGACCCCCAACCCACCTTTCCCCATTGCAAAGCCCTATGGGGCACCACCGGTGCTTGGGAATAGGCCACGCCCCCTTCATCTAAAGCCACGCCCCCTCTTGCTTTGGCCACACCCTTCCTGTATAGGCCACGCCCCCCCTCGTGCAAGTCACCCTAACTCCCAACCCACCTTTTCCCATTGCAAACCCTATTGGGCAGCACCGGTGCTTGGGAATAGGCCACGCCCCCTCTTTTGGCCACGCCCCTTCCTGCATAGGCCACGCCCACTCGTGTGAGCCACGCCCCCCTCCCCTCGTGCATACCAACCTGACCTCCAACCCACCTTTCCCCATTGCAAAGCCCTATGGGCAGCACCAGTGCTTGGGAATAGGCCACGCCCCCTTATCTACAGCCACGCCCCCTCCGCTTTAGGCCACGCCCCTTCCTGCATAGGCCACGCCCCCCCTTCTCTCGTGCAAATCACCCTAACCCCCAACCCACCTTTCCCCATTGCAAAGCCCGATAGGCAGCACCAGTGCTTGGGAATAGGCCACGCCCCCTCTTTTGGCCACGCCCCTTCCTGCTTAGGCCACGCCCACTCGTGCAAGCCACGCCTCCCCCCCTCGTGCAAATCACCCTAATCCCCAACCCACCTTTCCCCATTGCAAAGCCCTATGGGCAGCACCAGTGCTTGGGAATAGGCCACGCCCCCGAACACAAAGCCACGCCTCCTCTTGCTTTGGCCACGCCCTTCCTGTATAGGCCACGCCCCCCCCTCGTGCAAGTCACCCTAACTCCCAACCCACCTTTCCCCATTGCAAAGCCCTATGGGCAGCACCAGTGATTGGGAATAGGCCACGCCCCCTCTTGCTCTGGCCACGCCCCTTCCTGCTTAGGCCACGCCCACTCGTGTAAGCCACGCCCCCCTCCCCTCGTGCAAACAAACCTGACCTCCAACCCACCTTTCCCCATTGCAAAGCCCTATGGGTGGCACCAGTGCTTGGGAATAGGCCACGCTCCCCTTCATCTAAAGCCACGCCCCCTGTCGTTGGCCACGCCTCTTCCTGCATAGGCCACGCCCCCTCGTGTAAGCCATGCACCCATACCTCAAACAGCTCCTCTCCCCCATTCTCCATTACAAAGCCCTATGGGGCAGCACCAGTGCCTGGGAATAGGCCACGCCCCCTTCATCTAAAGCCACGCCCCTCTGTCGTTGGCCACGCCTCTTCCTGCATAGGCCACGCCCACTTGTGCAAGCCACGCCCCCCCTCGTGCAAATCACCCTAACCCCCAACCCACCTTTCCCCATTGCAAAGCCCTATGGGCAGCACCGGTGCTTGGGAATAGGCCACGCCCCCGAACACAAAGCCACGCCTCCTTATGGCTTTGGCCACGCCCACTCGCGCGTAGCCACGCCCCTTTCGTGCAAGCCACGCCCCCCTACTCAGTCCCCCCCTTTCCCATTGCAAAGCCCTATGGACATCAGTGCATTTGACTAGGCCACGCCCCATTAATCCAAAGCCACGCCCCTTGCATGCACTGGCCACGCCCCCTTCTCGCAAAGCCACGCCCCCTCTCGCAAAGCCACGCCCCCGTGCCCCCCACCCCCCATTGCGAAGCCCTATGGACACCACCAGTGCTTCGGATTAGGCCACGCCCCTTAACACAAAGCCACGCCCCCCTTCCCGCTTAGGACACGCCCACTCATCAAGCCACGCCCCTTTCGTGCAGGCCACGCACAGTACCACCCCCCCCAGCTCTCTTAAAGGCACAGTACCACTCCTCCCTGCTCTCTTAAAGGCACAGTACCGCTCCCCACCCCCAGCTCTCTTAAAGGCACAGTACTGCTTCCCCCCCAGCTCTCTTAAAGGCATAGTACCACTTTTCCCCCCCCCAGCTCTCTTAAAGGCACAGTACCACTCCTCCCTGCTCTCTTAAAGGCACAGTACCACTTCTCCCCCCTCCCTGCTCTCTTAAAGGCACAGTACCGCTCCCCTCCCCCCAGCTCTCTTAAAGGCACAGTACCACTCCCCCCAGCTCTCTTAAAGGCATAGTACCACTTTTCCCCCCCCCCCAGCTCTCTTAAAGGCACAGTACTGCTCCCCCCCCTCCAGCTCTCTTAAAGGCACAGTACCGCTCCCCCCCCCAGCTCTCTTAAAGGCACAGTACCACTC
Source organism: Chrysolophus pictus (assembly GCA_037305975.1). Classification (NCBI taxonomy): domain Eukaryota; kingdom Metazoa; phylum Chordata; class Aves; order Galliformes; family Phasianidae; genus Chrysolophus; species Chrysolophus pictus. The sequence continues at coordinate 255,156 of CM074611.1, forward strand.
CCCCCCCAGCTCTCTTAAAGGCACAGTACCACTCTCTTAAAGGCACAGTACCACTCCTCCCTGCTCTCTTAAAGGCACAGTACCACTCTCCCTCCACTTCTCTTAAAGGCACAGTACCACTCCCCCCCCCCCCTCCAGCTCTCTTAAAGGCACAGTACCACCCCCCCCAGCTCTCTTAAAGGCACAGTACCGCTTCTCCCCCTCTCCAGCTCTCTTAAAGGCACAGTACTGCTCCTCCCCCCAGCTCTCTTAAAGGCATAGTACTGCTCCCCCCCCCCACACTCTTAAAGGTACAGTACCACCCTCTTAAAGGCACAGTACCACTCCCCCCCAGCTCCCTTAAAGGCACAGTACTGCTCCCCTCTCCCCCCCTTAAAGGCACAGTGCCACTCTCCCCCCCAGCTCTCTTAAAGGCACAGTACCGCTTCTCCCCCCCCCCAGCTCTCTTAAAGGCACAGTACCGCTCCCCCCCCCCCCCCCAGCTCTCTTAAAGGCACAGTACTGCTCCCCCCCCAGCTCTCTTAAAGGCACAGTACCGCTCTCCACCACGGCCAGCTTCACGCTCTTGTTCCGGGCCAGGCTGTACGTGTAGCCCTCAAAGGTGAGATTGCGACGCAGGCGACAGACGTAGAGCCCGGCGTGGGGCCTCCCCACGGCGGACAGACGAACAGACAGGTCCTGAATATCCCGAGTCCCACGGGAGCCGTTCCACGACAGCAGCCCTTGGAAAGGGCCGGGGGCAACCCAGGCGCCCTCCTCTGGGGTGTAGTGGAGGATCTGTGGGGGGATGGAGAGCCGTAAATGTGGGGCTGGACCCACAGAGATCCATAGGAATCTATGGGACCCCATAAGGGATGCACAGAGACCCATAGGGATGCATAGGGACCCACAGAAACCCATAGGGACCCAAAGAAACCCATAGGGATGCATAGGGACCCACAGAAACCCATAGGGACCCAAAGAAAGCCATAGGGATGCATAGGGACCCATAGAAACCCATAGGGATCCAAAGAAACCCATAGGGATGCATAGGGACCCACAGAAACCCATAGGGACCCAAAGAAAGCCATAGGGATGCATAGGGACCCATAGAAACCCATAGGGATCCATAGAAAGCCATAGAGACCCCATAGAGACCCATAGAGACCAACAGAGACCCATAGGGACACATAGGGACACATAGGGACCCATAGAGACCCATAGGGACCCATAGGGACCCACTGAGATGCACAGAGACCCATAGAGACCCATAGAGACCCACTGAGACCCACAAGGACCCATAGAGACCCATAGGGACCCACAGAAACCCACAGGGACCCATAGAGACCCATAGGGACCAACAGAAACCCACAGAAACACATAGGGACCCATAGGAACCCATAGGAACCCATAGGGACCCATAGGGATGCATAGGGACCAACAGAAACTCATAGAAACCCATAGGGACCCATAGGAACCCATAGGGGCCCACAGAAACCACTAAGGACCCATAGGGACACACAGGGACCCATAGGGACCCATACGGACCCCATAGGGACCCCATAGGGACCCACAGCAGCCCTTGGAAAGGGCCGGGGGCAACCCAGGCGCCCTCCTCTGGGGTGTAGTGGAGGATCTGTGGGGGGATGGAGAGCTGTAAATGTGGGGCTGGACCCACAGAGATCCATAGGAATCTATGGGACCCCATAAGGGACGCACAGAGACCCATAGGGATGCATAGGGACCCACAGAGACCCATAGGGACCCAAAGAAACCCATAGGGACCCAATGAAAGCCATAGAGACCCCATAGAGTCCCATAGAGACCAACAGAGACCCATAGGGACACATAGGGACCGATAGAGACCCATAGGGACCCATAGAAACCCATAGGGACCCACTGAGATGCACAGAGACCCATAGAGACCCATAGAGACCCACTGAGACCCACAAGGACCCATAGAGACCCATAGGGACCCACAGAAACCCACAGGGACCCATAGAGACCCATAGGGACCCACTGAGACCCACAGGGACCCATAGAGACCCATAGGGACCAACAGAAACCCACAGAAACACATAGGGACCCATAGGAACCCATAGGAACCCATAGGGACCCATAGGGATGCATAGGGACCAACAGAAACTCATAGAAACCCATAGGGACCCATAGGAACCCATAGGGTCCCACAGAAACCACTAAGGACCCATAGGGACACACAGGGACCCATAGGGACCCATACGGACCCCATAGGGACCCCATAGGGACCCACAGCAGCCCTTGGAAAGGGCCGGGGGCAACCCAGGCGCCCTCCTCTGGGGTGTAGTGGAGGATCTGTGGGGGGATGGAGAGCCGTAAATGTGGGGCTGGACCCACAGAGATCCATAGGAATCTATGGGACCCCATAAGGGACCCATAGAAACCCATAGGGACCCATAGAAACCCATAGGGACCCATAGGGACGCATAGGGACCCATAGGGATGCATAGGGACCCATAGGGATGCATAGAAGGCTATAGAGACCCCATAGGGACCCATAGAGACCCATAGGGACCCACAGAGACCCCATAGAGACCAATAGAGACCCCATAGAGAGATCCATGAAGACCCCATAGAGAGACCCCATAGAGAGACCCATAGAGACCAACAGAGAGACCCCATAGAGAGACCCCATAGAGAGACCCATAGAGACCCCATAGAGACCCCATAGAGAGACCCATAGAGAGACCCATAGAGACCCCATAGAGAGACCCACAGAGACCCCATAATGACCCCATAGAGACCCCATAGAGAGACCCATAGAAACCCATAGAGACCCCATAGAGACCCCACAGGGACCCATAGGGACGCTCCCTCCATCACCCCATAACCCACACCAATCCCCCTCCAATCACCCCATAACCCCCCATAACCCCCTCCCATCATCCCATAACCCCCCATAACCCCCACCAATCACCCCATAACCCCCTCAGATCACCCCATAACCTCCCTCTTCCCCCCCATAAGCCCCCATAAACCCCCTCCAATCACCCCATAACCCCCTCCCATCACCCCATAACCTCCCATAACTCCTTCCCATCACCCCATAACCCCTCCCATCACCCCATAACCCCCCTCCTCCCCCTCCAATCATCCTATAACCCCCTGCAATCACCCCATAACCCCCTCCCATCACCCCATAACCCCCCTCCTCCCCCTCCAATCATCCCATAACCCCCTGCAATCACCCCATAACCCCCTCCCATCACCCCATAAGCCCCCTCCTCCCCCTCTAACCCTTTCCAATCACCCCGTAACACCCCATAAACCCCTCCAATCACCCCATAACCCCCCATAGCCCCCTCCCATCACCCCATAACCCCCCCAATCACCCCATAACCCCCCTCTAACCCCCCTCCCATCACCCCATAACCCCCTCCAATCACCCCATAACCCCCTCCCATCACCCCATAACCTCCCATAACTCCTTCCCATCACCCCATAACCCCTCCAGTCACCCCATAACCCCCCTCCTCCCACTCCAATCATCCTATAACCCCCTGCAATCACCCTATAACCCCCTCCCATCACCCCATAAGCCCCCTCCTCCCCCTCTAACCCTTTCCAATCACCCCATAACACCCCATAACTCCCTCCAATCATCCCATAACCCCCTGCAATCACCCCATAACCCCCTCCCATCACCCCATAAGCCCCCTCCTCCCCCTCTAACCCCCTCCCATCACCCCATAACCCCCCATAACCACCTCCAATCACCCCCTAACCCCCCCAAATCCCCACCAGTCACCCCATAACCCCCTCAGATCACCCCATAACCCTCCTCCTCCCCCCCATAACTCCTTCCCATCACCCCATAACCCCCTGCACTCACCCCATAACCCCCTCCCATCACCCCATAAGCCCCTACAAACCCTTCCAATCACCCCATAGCCCCCTCCCATCACCCCATAACCCCCCATAGCTCCCTCCCATCACCCCATAACCCCCCATAAACTCCTCCCATCACCCCATAACCCCCCTCCTCCCCCTCTAACCCTCTCCCATCACCCCATAACCCCCCATAAACCCCTCCCATCACCCCATAACACCCCATAAACCCCCTCCCCGTGCCCCACATCCCCCCCCCACACCTCACCTTGGTGAACTCGGGGGCTCCCTCAGCCCTAAAGAACCATTCCCCCTCTGCCTCTGCTGGGGTCTCGCTTCGCCGCTTGCAGGCGATGCAAAGCAGTTTGAATGGAGCTCCCAGCACAGCTTCTGTCTCCGAATCCACCTCCACGCAACCCCCCAGGACCCCCGGGGCTGGAGGGGGAAAAAGAATTAAGGGAGAAGACCCCAAAAGTTTGGGGTGAAAAAGTGAGATTTGAGGGATTCGAAGGGAGGGGGGTGGGTTGAGGTCACCCATCCAAGGGCTGAACGGGGCGGACCCTGCTTAGCTTCTGAGCTGTTACAGGGGGAAAATTGGTGAAAAAACCCAAAATTAATCCCAAAAACATGAATGGGGAAATGGGGGGGGGGGGCAATGGGGGGCTACGAATTAGGGGAGCCCCAAAACTTGCGGATTTTGGGGTGAAAAATGGAAGTTTTGGGGTTGAGGTCACCCATCCAAGGGCTGAACGGGGCGGAGCCTGCTGAGCTTCTGAGCTGTTACAGGGGGAAAATTGGTGAAAAAACCCAAAATGAACCCAAAAATGGACACCCCCCCAATATTAGTGATGTCATTAAGGGGGGATGTGGGAGGGGGACCCCAAAACTTGCGGACTTTGGGGTGAAAAGTGGAAGTTTTGGGGTTGGGGTCACCCATCCAAGGGCTGAACGGGGCGGACCCTGCTTAGCTTCTGAGCTGTTACAGGGGGAAAATTGGTGAAAAAAACCCAAAATGAACCCAAAAATGGACACCCCCCCAGAATTATTGATGTCAGTAAGGGAGGTTGGGGGAGGGGGACCCTAAAACTTGGGGATTTTGGGGTGAAAAATGGAAGTTTTGGGGTTGGGATCACCCATCCAAGGGCTGAACGGGGCAGAGCCTGCTTAGCTTCTGAAGTGTTACAGGGGGAAAATTGGTGAAAAAACCCAAAATTAACCCCAAAAACAAAAATGGAGAAATGTGGGGGGGGCAATGGGGGGCTACGAATTAGGGGAGCCCCAAAACTTGCGGATTTTGGGGTGAAAAATGGAAGTTTTGGGGTTGAGGTCACCCATCCAAGGGCTGAACGGGGCAGAGCCTGCTTAGCTTCTGAGATGATACAGGGGGGAAACTGGTGAAAAAACCCAAAATGAACCCAAAAATGGACACCCCCCCAATATTAGTGATGTCATTAACGGGGGATGTGGGAGGGGGACCCCAAAACTTGGGGATTTTGGGGTGAAAAATGGAAGTTTTGGGGTTGGGGTCACCCATCCAAGGGCTGAACGGGGCGGACCCTGCTTAGCTTCTGAGCTGTTACAGGGGGGAAATTGGTGAAAAAACCCAAAATGAACCCAAAAATGGACACCCCCCCAATATTACTGATATCAGTAAGGGGGGTTGGGGGAGGGGGACCCCAAAACTTGCAGATTTTGGGGTGAAAAATGGAAGTTTTGGGGTTCAGGTCACCCATCCAAGGGCTGAACGGGGCGGACCCTGCTTAGCTTCTGAGGTGTTACAGGGGAAGATTTAAGGTCCTGGAAGGTTTATGGGGGGGTCATGGGAAGGCTATAAGGTCCTGGAAGGTTCATGGGGGGGTCCTGAAAGGTTATAAGGTCCTGGAAGGTTCAAGGGGAGAGTCTTGAGAAGCTTACAGGGTCCTGGAAGGTTCATGGGGGGTCACGGGGAGGTTATAAGGTCCTGGAAGGTTCATAAGGGGGTCCTGGAAGGTTCATGGGGGGCTCTGGGGGAGGTTTGGGGTCCTGGAAGGTTCATAGGGAGGTCCTGAGGGGGCTTTAGGTCCTGGAAGGTTTACCGGGGGGGGAGGGGGGTCCTGGGGAGGTTGTAAGGTCCTGGAAGATTCATAGGAGGTCCTGGAAGGTTCATGGGGGGGTCCTGGGGAGGTTATAAGGTCCTGGAAGGTTCATGGGGGGGTCCTGGGGAGGTTGTAAGGCCCTAGAAGGTTCATAGGAGGGTCATGGGAAGGTTATAAGGTCCTGGAAGGTTCATAAGGGTGTCATGGGAAGGCTATAAGGTCCTGGAAGGTTCATGAGGGGGTCCTGAAAGGTTATAAGGTCCTGGAAGGTTCAAGGGGAGAGTCTTGAGAAGCTTACAGGGTCCTGGAAGGTTCATGGGGGGTCACGGGGAGGTTATAAGGTCCTGGAAGGTTCATAAGGGGGTCCTGGAAGGTTCATGGGGGGCTCTGGGGGAGGTTTGGGGTCCTGGAAGGTTCATGGGAGGTCCTGGAAGGTTCATAGGGAGGTCCTGAGGGGGCTTTGGGTCCTGGAAGGTTTATTTGGGGGGGCTCCTGGGGAGGTTATAGGGTCCTGGAAGGTTCATAGGAGGATCATGGAAAGGTTATAAGGTCCTGGAAGGTTCATGGGGAGGTCCTGGAGAGGTTATAAGATCCTGGAAGGTTCATGGGGGACTCTGGGGGAGGTTATAAGGTCCTGGAAGGTTCACGAGGGGGTCCTGGGGAGGTTATAAGGTCCTGGAAGGTTCATGGGGAGGTTATAAGGTCCTGGAAGGTTCATAGGGAGGTCCTGAGGGGGCTTTGGGTCCTGGAAGGTTTATGGGGGGGGGGGGGGTCCTGGGGAGATTTAAGGTCCTGGAAGGTTCTTGGGGGGGTCCTAAGGGGGTTAGAGGGTCCTGAAAGGTTCATAAGGGGGTCGTGGGGAGGCTTTTGGGGTCCTGGAAGGTTTACGGGTGGGTTCAGGGTAGGTTTGGGGTCCTGGAAGGTCCATGAGGGGGTCATGGGATGGTTATAAGGTCCTGGAAGGTTGACGGGGGGGTCATGGGAAGGTTATAGGGTCCTTGAAGGCTCTTTGTGGGTCCTGGAAGGTTCTTGGGGGGATCCTGAGCAGGTTACAAGGTCCTGGAAGGTTCATAAGGGGGTCATGGGGAGGTCTGAGGTCCTGGAAGGTTCATGGGGGGGGTCCTAAGGGGGTTAGAGGGTCCTGAAAGGTTCATGAGGAGGTCGTGGGGAGGCTTTTGGGGGTCCTGGAAGGTTTACGGGTGGGTTCAGGGTAGGTTTGAGGTCCTGGAAGGTTTATGGGGGGGGTCCTGGGGAGGTTTGGGGTCCTGGAAGGTCCATGGGAAGGTTATAGGGTCCTTGAAGGCTTCTTTGTGAGTCCTTGAAGGTTCTTGGGGGGATCCCGAGCAGGTTACAAGGTCCTGGAAGGTTCATAAGGGGGTCATGGGGAGGTTTGAGGTCCTGGAAGGTTCATGAGGGGGGTCCTAAGGGGATTAGAGGGTCCTGAAAGGTTCATGAGGGGGTCGTGGGGAAACTTTTGGGGGTCCTGGAAGGTTTACGGGTGGGTTCAGGGTAGGTTTGAGGTCCTGGAAGGTTCATGGGGGGGGTCCTGGGGAAGTTTGGGGTCCTGCAAGGTTCTTGGGGGGATCCTGAGCAGGTTATAAGATCCTGGAAGGTTCATAAGGGGGTCCTGGGGAGGTTTGAGGTCCTAGAAGGTTCATGGGGGGGTCCTGGGACGGTTTGGGGTCCTGGAAGGTTTATGGGGGGGGTCTTGAGGAGCATATAGGGTCCTGGAAGGTTCATGGGGGGGTCCTGGGGAAGTTTGCGGTCCTGGAAGGTTGATGGGGGGGGTCATGGGAAGGTTATAGGGTCCTTGAAGGCTCTTTGTGGGTCCTGGAAGGTTCTTGGAGGGATCCTGAGCAGGTTATATGGTCCTGGAAGGTTCATAAGGGGGTCATGGGGAGGTTTGAGGTCCTGGAAGGTTCATGGGGGGGTCATGGGAAGGTTATAGGGTCCTGGAAAGCTATTGGGGGGGTCCTGGAAGGTTCATAGGGAGGTCCTAAGGGGGCTTTGGGTCCCGGAAGGTTTATGGGGGGGGGTCTTGAGGAGCTTATAGGGTCCTGGAAAGTTCATGAGGGGGTCCTGGGGAAGTTTGGGGTCCTGGAAGGTTGATGGGGGGGTCATGGGAAGGTTATAGGATCCTTGAAGGCTCTTTGTGGGTCCTGGAAGGTTCTTGGGGGGATCCTAGAAGGTTATAAGGTCCTGGAAGGTTCATAAGGGGGTCATGGGGAGGTCTGAGGTCCTGGAAGGTTCATGGGGGGGGTCCTAAGGGGGTTAGAGGGTCCTGAAAGGTTCATGAGGAGGTCGTGGGGAGGCTTTTGGGGGTCCTGGAAGGTTTACGGGTGGGTTCAGGGTAGGTTTGGGGTCCTGGAAGGTCCATGGGAAGGTTATAGGGTCCTTGAAGGCTCTTTATGGGTCCTGGAAGGTTCTTGGGGGGATCCTGAGCAGGTTACAAGGTCCTGGAAGGTTCATAAGGGGGTCATGGGGAGGTCTGAGGTCGTAGAAGGTTCATGGGGGGGTCATGGGGAGGTTTGGGGTCGTGGAAGATTTATGGGGGGTCATGGGAAGGTTATAGGGTCCTGGAAAGCTACTGGGGGGGTCCTGGAAGGTTCATAGGGAGGTCCTAAGGGGGCTTTGGGTCCTGGAAGGTTGATGGGGGGGTCATGGGGACGTTATAGGGTCCTTGAAGGCTCTTTGTGGGTCCTGGAAGGTTCTTGGCGGGATCCTGAGCAGGTTATAAGGTCCTGGAAGGTTCATAAGGGGGTCATGGGGAGGTCTGAGGTCCTGGAAGGTTCATGAGGGGGTCGTGGGGAGGCTTTTGGGGGTCCTGGAAGGTTTACGGGTGGGTTCAGGGTAGCTTTGAGGTCCTGGAAGGTTCATGGGGGGGGTCCTGGGGAAGATTGGGGTCCTGGAAGGTTGATGGGGGGGTCATGGGAAGGTTATAGGGTCCTTGAAGGCTCTTTGTGGGTCCTGGAAGGTTCTTGGGGGGATCCTGAGCAGGTTACAAGGTCCTGGAAGGTTCATAAGGGGGTCCTGGGGAGGTCTGAGGTCCTGGAAGGTTCATGAGGGGGGTCCTAAGGGGGTTAGAGGGTCCTGAAAGGTTCATGAGGAGGTCGTGGGGAGGCTTTTGGGGTCCTGGAAGGTTTACGGGTGGGTTCAGGGTAGGTTTGAGGTCCTGGAAGGTTCATGGGGGGGGTCCTGGGGAGGTTTGGGGTCCTGGAAGGTCCATGGGAAGGTTATAGGGTCCTTGAAGGCTCTTTGTGGGTCCTGGAAGGTTCTTGGGGGGATCCTGGAAGGTTATAAGGTCCTGGAAGGTTCATAAGGGGGTCCTGGGGAGGTTTGAGGTCCTGGAAGGTTCATGGGGGGGGAGGGGCGGGGACACGACGACTTTGAGAGGTCCTTGAAGGGATCCCTTGAGGGGTCGGGGGGGGTCCCGTGGTGGGTTGGGGTTATTTGGGGGTGGGTTTGGGGGTCTGAGGTCGCGCTCACCCATCAGGAGGCCGAGGAGGAGCAGCGCGGGGCCGCTGAAGGCCATGGCGGGCCGGGCCCGGTTCGGGCCTCTTCGGGGAGACCCTTCAGAACGCTTCGGGATTCTTCGGGTCCGGTTCGGGTCCGTTCGGCAGCGTTCGGGTCACTGCAGATCGCTTCGGGTCTCTTCGGATCCGTTCGGAGGTGTTCGGGTGGCCGCAGACCGCTTCGGGTGTCCTCGGGTCCGGTTCGGGTCCGTTCGGCAGCGTTCGGGTCACTGCAGATGGCTTCGGGTGTCCTCGGGTCCGTTCGGAGGTGTTCGGGTCACTGCAGACCGCTTCGGGTGTCCTCGGGTCCGGTTCGGGTCCTTCCGGATCCCTTCGGAAGTGTTCGGGTGACCGCAGCCCGCTTCGGGTGTCCTCGGGTTCGACTCGGGTCCGTTCGGAGCCGTTCGGGTCACTGCAGATCGCTTCGGGTCTCTTCGGATCCGGTTCGGGTCCTTCCGGATCCGTTCGGCGGCATTCGGGTGACCGCAGACTGTTTCGGGTGTCCTCGGGTCCGGTTCGGGTCCGTTCGGATCACTGCAGACCGCTTCGGGTCTCTTCGGATCCGGTTCGGGTTCTTTCGGATCCCTTCGGAGGTGTTCGGGTGACCGCAGATCACTTCGGGTGTCCTCGGGTCCGATTCGGGTCCGTTCGGAGCCGTTCGGGTCACTGCAGACCGCTTCGGGTGTCCTCGGGTACGATTCGGGTCCTTTCGGATCCCTTCGGAGGCGTTCGGGTCACTGCAGACTGCTTCGGGTCTCTTCGGCTCCGGTTCGGGTCCTTCCGGATCCGTTCGGCGTCATTCGGGTGACCGCAGACCGTTTCGGGTGTCCTCGGGTCCGGTTCGGGTCCTTTCGGATCCCTTCGGTGGCGTTCGGGTGCTCACAGACCACTTCGGGATTCTTCGGGTCCGGTTCGGCTCCCTTCGGACGCCTTCGGGTCCCGTCAGACCGCTTCGTGTCCCTTCGGAGATCTTCGGCTCCCTTCGGACGCCTTCGGGTCCCCTCAGATCGCTTCGTGTCCCTTCGGAGACCTTCGGCTCCCGTTCGGCTCCCTTCGGACGCCTTCGGGTCCCCTCAGCCGCTCCGATTCCTTTCGCCCATCCCAGCGCCGCCTCCGCCGCTCGGCCGCCTCCCCGCCGCCCCGTTCCCGGCCCATGGACCCCCGGAGGGGGCGGAGCGAAACCGGGGGGGGTCCGGAGGAGCTGAGAATCCGCAGTGAAGAAAAAATGGGGGAGGGGGGGTGGGGGGGTCACTCCATGGCCGCTCGGAGCGCTTCGGAGCCCTTCGGGTGCCGACTTCCGGTTCTGAGCGCCGTTCGGGTGTTGACTTCCGGTTGCCGAAGAACTTCGGTTCTTTCCGGAGGCGCTCCGCTCTCCGGCGCTGATGGAGGGCGGGGCTAAAGGAGGCCACGCCCCCTCCCTGGAACTGGCGGCTCCAAAAACGCCCCAAAAAATCCTCAAAATCGCTCAAAAATCCCCAACTTGTCCCCAAATCCCCCAAAATCCCCACTTCTTTTTCTCCCAAATTGCCCCAGAATGGCTCCAAATTAAACCAGTGGGGGCCCCATTGACCCCATCGATCCCATTGACCTCATTGATCCCAATTGATCCCATTGATTCCCACTGACCCCATTGATCCCAATTGACCCCATTGACCCCATTGATCCCAATTGACTCCATTGACCCCATTGATTCTCACTGACCCCATTGACACCATTGTCCCCATTGATCCCCATTGATCCCAATTGACTCCATTGACCCCATTGACCCCACTGATCAAAATTGACCCCATTGACCCCAATTGATCCCATTGATCCAATTGACCTCATTGACCCCAATGTTCCCAATTGATCCCCATTGATCCTAATTGACCCCATTGACCCCATTGATTCCCACTGACCCCACTGATCCCCATTGATCCCAATTCACCCCATTGATGCCAATTAACCCCATTGATCCCCACTGACCCCATTGATCCCATTGACCCCATTGATCAAAATTGACCCCATTGACCCCATTGATCCCAATTGACCCTATTGACCCCATCAATCCCAATTGATCCCAATTAACCCCATTGATTCCCACTGACCCCATTGATCCCCATTGACCCCATTGACCCCATTGATTCCCACTGACCCCACTGACCCCATTGATCCCCACTGACCCCATTGACCCCATTGATCCCAACTGACCCAATTGACCCCATTGACCCCAATGTTCCCATTGATCCCCATTGATTCTAATTGACCCCATTGATTCCCACTGACCCCACTGACCCCATTGATCCCCATTCACCCCAATGATCCCCACTGATCCCATTTCCCCCAATGTCCCCAATGACCCCATATCCCCCCATTGACGCCAACTTCCCCATTGACCCCACTGACCCCAATGACCCCATTGTCCCCATTGCCCCCATTGACCCCAATGACCCCACATCCCCCAAAGCCCCCCCACCCCCAACCCATCCACTCTCACACCAGCAGTGACCAACGGCTGAGCTTTATTGGACCGCCCCGTAGAACCCCAAAACCACCCCACAGAACCCCAAAACCACCCCATAGCGCCCCATAGAACCCCACACCACCCCATAGAACCCCACACCGCCCCATAGAACCCCACACCGCCCCATAGGGCCCCATAGAGCCCCACAGCAACCCCAATGTGTCCCCATTGACCCCATTGTCCCCATTGACCCCATTGATCCTATTGACCCCATTGTCCCCAATGACCCCATTGACCCCAATGTCCCCATCGACCCCATATCCCCCACTGACCCCACTGTCCCCAACCCATCCACTCTCACACCAGCAGTGACCAACAGCTGAGCTTTATTGGACCACCCCGCAGAACCCCAAAACCACCCCACACAACCCCAAAACCACCCCATAGCGCCCCATAGAACCCCACACCACCTCATAGGGCCCCACACCGCCCCATAGGGCCCCATAGAGCCCCACTCCAACCCCAATGTGTCCCCATTGACCCCAACGTCCCCATTGACTCCATTGTCCCCATTAACCCCATTGATCCTATTGACCCCACTGACCCCAATGTCTGCATTGACCCCAATGACCCCATTGATCCCAATGTCCCCATCGACCCCATTGCCCCCATATCCCCCAGTGACCCCATTGTCCCCAACCCATCCACTCTCACACCAGCAGTGACCAACGGCTGAGCTTTATTGGACCGCCCCGCAGAACCCCAAAACCACCCCACACAACCCCAAAACCGCCCCATAGAACCCCATAGCACCCCATAGGGCCGCACACCGCCCCATAGGGCCCCACAGAGCCCCACAGCAACCCCAATGTGTCCCCATTGACCCCAACGTCCCCATTGACCCCAATGATCCCATTGACCCCATTGTTCCCATTGACCCCAATGATCCCATTGACCCCAATGATCCCATTGATCCTATTGACCCCATTGTCCCCACTGACCCCAATGTCCCCAATGTCCCCATATCCCCCAAAGTCCCCACTGACCCCAGTGACCCCATATCCCCCACTGACCCCATTGTCCCCAACCCATCCACTCTCACACCAGCAGTGACCAACGCCTGAGCTTTATTGGACCGCCCTGCAGAACCCCAAAACCACCCCACAGAACCCCAAAACCACCCCATAGTGCCCCATAGGGCCCCATAGCACCCCATAGGGCCCCACACCACACCACAGAACCCCACACCGCCCCATAGGGCCCCATAGAGCCCCACAGCAACCCCAATGTGTCCCCATTGACCCCAACGTCCCCATTGACCCCGTTGTCCCCATTGATCCCATTGACCCCACTGACCCCAATGTCTCCATTGCCCCCATTGACCCCAATGTCCCTACTGACCCCAATGTCCCCACTGACCCCACTGTCCCCAACCCATCCACTCTCACACCAGCAGTGACCAACGGCTGAGCTTTATTGGACCGCCCCGCAGAACCCCAAAACCACCCCACACAACCCCAAAACCACCCCATAGCGCCCCATAGAACCCCACACCGCCCCATAGGGCCCCATAGAGCCCCACAGCAACCCCAATGTGTTCCCATTGACCCCAACATCTCCATTGACCCCAATGATCCCATTGACCCCAACATCCCCATTGACCCCAATGATCCCATTGACCCTATTGATCCCATTGTCCCCACTGACCCCAATGTCCCCACTGACCCCATTGACCCCATATCCCCCACTGACCCCACTGTCCCCAACCCATCCACTCTCACACCAGCAGTGACCAACGGCTGAGCTTTATTGGACCGCCCCGCAGAACCCCAAAACCACCCCCACACAACCCCCAAACCACCCCATAGCGCCCCATAGAACCCCACACCACCTCATAGGGCCCCACACCGCCCCATAGGGCCCCATAGAGCCCCACTCCAACCCCAATGTGTCCCCATTGACCCCAACGTCCCCATTGACTCCATTGTCCCCATTAACCCCATTGATCCTATTGACCCCACTGACCCCAATGTCTGCATTGACCCCAATGACCCCATTGATCCCAATGTCCCCATCGACCCCATTGCCCCCATATCCCCCACTGACCCCACTGTCCCCAACCCATCCACTCTCACACCAGCAGTGACCAACGGCAGAGCTTTATTGGACCGCCCCGCAGAACCCCAAAACCACCCCACACAACCCCAAAACCACCCCATAGGGCCCCATAGAACCCCACACCACCCCATAGAACCCCACACTGCCCCATAGAACCCCACACCACCCCATAAGGCCCTATAGAACCCCACAGCAACCCCAACGTGTCCCCATTCACCCCAACGTCCCCATTGACCCCAATGATCCCATTGACCCCAATGATCCCATTGACCCCATTGTCCCCACTGACCCCAATGTCCCCATTGACCCCATATCCCCCAAAGTCCCCATATCCCCCCATTGCCCCCATATCCCCCCATATCCCTCACTGTCCCCAACCCATCCACTCTCACACCAGCAGTGACCAACGGCTGAGCTTTATTGGACCGCCCCGCAGAACCCCAAAACCACCCCACACAACCCCAAAACCACCCCATAGCGCCCCATAGCGCCCCATAGAACCCCACACCACCCCATAGAACCCCACACTGCCCCATAGAACCCCACACCGCCCCATAGGGCCCCATAGAGCCCCACAGCAACCCCAATGTGTTCCCATTGACCCCAACGTCCCCATTGACCCCATTGTCCCCATTGATCCCATTGATCCCATTGACCCCACTGACCCCAATGTCCCCATTGACCCCATATCCCCCACTGACCCCATTGTCCCCAACCCATCCACTCTCACACCAGCAGTGACCAACGGCTGAGCTTTATTGGACCGCCCCGCAGAACCCCAAAACCACCCCACAGAACCCCAAAACCACCCCATAGCGCCCCATAGCGCCCCACAAAACCCCACACCACCCCATAGGGCCCCACACCGCACCACAGAACCCCACACCGCCCCATAGGGCCCCACAGAGCCCCACAGCAACCCCAATGTGTTCCCATTGACCCCAACGTCCCCATTGACCCCATTGTCCCCATTGATCCCATAGATCCCATTGACCCCACTGACCCCAATGTCTCCATTGCCCCCATTGACCCCAATGATCCCATTGACCCTATATCCCCCAATGTCCCCATATCCCCCCATTGCCCCCATATCCCCCAGTGACCCCATTGTCCCCAACCCATCCACTCTCACACCAGCAGTGACCAACGGCTGAGCTTTATTGGACTGCCCTGCAGAACCCCAAAACCACCCTACACAACCCCAAAACCACCCCATAGCGCCCCATAGCGCCCCATAGCACCCCATAGGGCCCCACACCTCACCACAGAACCCCACACCGCCCCATAGGGTCCCATAGAACCCCACAGCAACCCCAATGTGTTCCCATTCACCCCAATGTCCCCATTGACCCCAATGATCCCATTGACCCCATTGTCCCCATTGATCCCATTGACCCCACTGACCCCAATGTCTCCATTGCCCCCAATGTCCCTACTGACCCCAATGTCCCCACTGACCCCACTGTCCCCAACCCATCCACTCTCACACCAGCAGTGACCAACGGCTGAGCTTTATTGGACCGCCCCGCAGAACCCCAAAACCACCCCATAGAACCCCAAAACCACCCCACAGAACCCCACACCGCCCCATAGGGCCCCATAGAGCCCCACAGCAACCCCAATGTGTCCCCATTGACCCCAACGTCCCCATTGACCCCAACATCCCCATTGACCCCAACATCCCCATTGACCCCAATGATCCCATTGACCCTATTGATCCCATTGACCCTATTGACCCCATTGTCCCCACTGACCCCAATGTCCCCATTGCCCCCATATCCCCCAATGTCCCCACTGACCCCATTGCCCCCATATCCCCCACTGACCCCACTGTCCCCAACCCATCCACTCTCACACCAGCAGTGACCAACGGCTGAGCTTTATTGGACCGCCCCGCAGAACCCCAAAACCACCCCACACAACCCCAAAACCACCCCAGAGCGCCCCATAGAACCCCACACCGCCCCATAGGGCCCCATAGAACCCCACAGCAACCCCAATCTGTTCCCATTGACCCCAACGTCCCCATTGACCCCATTGACCCCAATGATCCCATTGACCCTATTGATCCCATTGATCCTATTGACCCCAATGTCCCCAGTGACCCCATAACCCCCCATTGACCCCACTGTCCCCAACCCATCCACTCTCACACCAGCAGTGACCAACGGCAGAGCTTTATTGGACCGCCCCGCAGAACCCCAAAACCACCCCACACAACCCCAAAACCGCCCCATAGCGCCCCATAGCGCCCCATAGCGCCCCCTGCAGGTCACTTGTAGAACTCGTGCTCCTGCTCGTCCTTTTTGATGACGGTCTTGTAGGCCTTCTCAAAGTCTTTGGCCAACACGATGTAACGGTTCTCCCTCACCGCCAGCATCCCGCCCTGGTGACGGCACCGTCGTGACGTTATCGTGACATTATCGTGACACTGTCATCACGACGTCGCGCCCCGTGTCGACCCCGCAAACCCCCATCGCCGCGCCGTGACCCCAATGTTTTCCTAGGGCTGATCCCAGTCATGGCCCAAACGTGGCCCCACATCCCCATATCCTCCCCATATCCCCCCCCATATCCCCCCACATATCCCCCATATCCTACCCCATATCCCCATATGCCCCATATCCCCATATCCCATCCCATATGCCCATATCCCACCCCATATCCCCATATCCCCCCTCACGTCCCCCCCCATATCCCCATATCCCCCCTCACGTCCCCCCCCATATCCCCATATTCCCCCATATCCCCCCCCATATCCCCATTTCCCACCCCATATCCCCCCATATCCCTCCCCATATCCCACCCCATATCCCCCCCCATATCCCCATATCCCCCCGTATCCCCATATCCCCCCCCCATATCCCCATATCCCTCCATATCCCCCCCCATATCCGCATATCCTCCCCCATTTCCCCCCCCATATTCCCATATCCCACCCCATATCCCCATATCCCCCCCATATTCCCATATCCCACCCCATATCCCCCATTTCCCCCCCCATATCCCTCCATATCTCCCCCCATATCCCCATATCCCCCCATATCCCCATATCCCCCTCCATATCCCCATATCCCCCCTATATCCTACCCCATATCTCCCCATATCCACCCCCATATCCCACCCCATATCCCCCCCCATTTCCCCCTCCATATCCCGCCCCATATCCCCCCATATCCCCCCCCATTTCCCCCTCCATATCCCCCCCCATATCCCACCCTATATCCCCATATCCCCCCATATCCCACTCCATATCCCCCCCATATCCCCATATCCCCCCATATCCCTATATCCCACCCCATATCCCCATATCCCCCCATATCCCCCCCCATATCCCCCCACACCCCCCCACGCCCCCCACCTCCTGGCAGATGGAGTTGATGTCGGCTCCTGAGATCTTATCGGGCCGCGCCACGTCTGTGGGGTCGGGGTGAAGGAAAGGGCTGCTGCTCAGGCACACACAGAGGGCCCCACTGACCCCATAGAGACCCCACTGACCCCATAGAGGCCCCACTGACCCCACAGATCCCATAGACTCCATAGAGACCCCAATTATCCCATAAAGACCCCACTGATCCCATAGACTCCATAGAGACCCCACCGACCCCATAGAGACCTCATAGACCCCATAAAGACCCCACTGACCCCACAGAGACCCCACTGACTCCATAAACCCTACTGACACCATAGAGCCCTGACTAACCCCATAGACACCATAGAGACCCCATAAACACCATAGAGACCCCATAGAGACCCCATAGACCCCACAGAGACCCCACTGACCCCATAAACCTTACAGATGCCATAGAGCCCATACAGACCCAACTGACCCCTAAAGACCCCAATGTCCCTTTAGAGACCCCGCTGACCCCACAGACCCCATAGAGACCCCACTGACCCCACAGACACCCCACTGACCCTACAAAGACCCCACTGACCCCATAAACCCTACTGATGCCATAGAGCCCTGACTGACCCCATAGACCCCATAGAGACCCCAGTGACCCCATAAAGACCCCAATGTCCCTTTAGAGACCCTAATGACTCCATAAAGACTCCAATATCCCATAGAGACCCCGATGACCCCATAGAAACCCCACTGACCCCAACGCCCCCATTGACCCCATAACCTCCAATGACCCCAATGTCCCCATTGACCCCAATGACCCCCATTGACCCCACAGCCCCCATTGACCCCAATGTCCCCACTGACCCCATTGCCCCAATTGATCCCAACGTCCCCCAACACCTCCATTGACCCCACTGACCCCCACTACCCCCATTGACCCCATTCCCCTCAATGTCCCCATTGACCCCATTGCCCCAAATGACCCCAACGTCCCCATTGACCCCAATGACCCCACTGACCCCAATGCCCCCAATGACCCCACAGCCCCCATTGACCCCAACGTCCCCAGTGACCCCAATGTCCCCAACACCCCCATTGATCCCAATGCCCCCATTGACCCCATTCCCCTTAATGTCCCCATTGACCCCATTATCCCAATTGACCTCAATGTCCCCAACACCCCCATTGACCCCAATGACCCCATTGACCCCAATGTCCCCAACACCCCCATTGACCCCAATGACCCTACTGACCCCACAGCCCCCATTGACCCCAACGTCCCCATTGACCCCAACGTCCCCATTCCCCTCAATGTCCCCATTGACCCCATTGCCCCAATTGACCCCAATGCCCCCAACACCCCCATTGACCCCAATAACCCCACTGACCCCATTGACCCTACAACCCCCATTGACCCCAATGTCCCCATTGACTCCAATGTCCCCAACACCCCCACTGACCCCAATGATCCCACTGACCCCAATGCCCCCAATGACCCCATTGACCCCACAGCCCCCATTGACCCCAACGTCCCCATTGACCCCAATGCCCCATTGACCCCAATGCCCCCAATGACCCCATTACCCTCAATGTCCCCATTGACCCCATTGCCCCAATTGACCCCAATGTCCCCATTGACCCCAATGTCCCCAACACCCCCACTGACCCCAATGACCCCATTACCCCCATAGACCCCAACGTCCCCAGTGACCCCAATGTCCCCAACGTCCCCACTGACCCCAATGCCCCCATTGACCCCATTCCCCTTAATGTCCCCATTGACCCCATTATTCCAATTGACCTCAATATCCCCAACACCCCCATTGACCCCAATGACCCCATTGACCCCAATGTCCCCAACACCCCCATTGACCCCAATGACCCCACTGACCCCATTCCCCTCAATGTCCACATTGACCCCATTGCCCCAATTGACCCCAATGTCCCCAACGCCCCCCATTGACCCCAATGCCCCCATTGACCCCATTCCCCTTAATGTCCCCATTGACCCCATTATCCCAATTGACCCCAATGTCCCCAACACCCCCATTGACCCCAATGACCCCATTGACCCCAATGTCCCCAACACTCCCATTGACCCCAATGACCCCACTGACCCCAATGTCCCCAATGACCCCACAGCCCCCATTCACCCCCAACGTCCCCATTGACCCCAATGTCCCCACTGACCCCAATGCCCCCAATGACCCCATTACCCTCAATGTCCCCATTGACCCCATTGCCCCAATTGACCCCAACGTCCCCATTGACCCCAATGTCCCCAACACCCCCATTGACCCCAATGACCCCATTACCCCCATTGACCCCAATGACCCCATTCCCCTCAATGTCCCCATTGACCCCACTGCCCCAATTGACCCCAAAGTCTCCATTGACCCCCATTACCCCCAACGCCTCCAATGTCCCCATTTACCCCAATGCCCCCATTGACCCCGTTCCCCTTAATGTCCCCATTGACCCCATTACCCCAATTGACCCCAACGTCCCCATTGACCCCAATGTCCCCACTGACCCCAATGCCCCCATTCCCCTCAATGTCCCCATTGACCCCATTGACCCCATAACCCCCATTTAGGATACAGTCCTCCAGGTCCACCTCCTCGGAGAGGTTCATTTTCCCGGTGATGGTGGAGAAAATGAGACGTTTTTTGGCGTCGGTCCGGTAACGGGAATTCGATTTTCCGGTCCAACCGGCCGGGACGGAGCAGAGCCGGGTCCAACGTGTCGGCACGGTTAGTGGCCATGATCACCTGGGGACAGGGGGGACATCGGGGTGATGGGACACCACGGGGACATTGGGGTCAATGGGGTGATGGGACACCACGGGGACATTGGGGTCGATGGGGACATTGGGGTCATGGGACACCATGGGGACACTGGGATCAATAGGGACATTGGAGGCACTGGGTGATGGGACACCATGGGGACATTGGGGTCATGGGGACATTGGGGTGATGGGACACCATGGGGACATTGGGGGCATTAGGGTCGATGGGGACATTGGGGTCAATGGGGACATTGGGGTGATGGGACACCATGGGGACATTGGGGACATCGGGGTCAATGGGGTGATGGGACAGTATGGGGACATCGGGGACACTGGGGACATTGGGGTCATGGGACACCATGGGGACACTGGGGTCATTAGGGTCGATGGGGATGTTGGGGTCAATGGGGACATTGGGGTGATGGGACACCGTGGGGACATTGGGGGCATTAGGGCTGATGGGGACTTTGGGGTCAATGGGGACATCGGGGTGATGGGACACCATGGGGACATTGGGGTCAATGGGGTGATGGGACACCACGGAGACATTGGGGTCATTAGGGTCGATGGGGACATTGGGGTCAATGAGGTGATGGGACACCGTGGGGTCATTGGGGTCGATGGGGACACTGGGGTCGATGGGGACATCGGGGAGATGGGACACCATGGGGACATTGGGGTCAATGGGGTGATGGGACACCATGGGGACATTGGGGTCAACGGGGACACTGGGGACACTGTGGGGACATCGGGGTGATGGGACACCATGGGGACATCGGGGTCAATGGGGTGATGGGACAGCATGGGGACACTGGGGTCATTAGGGTCGATGGGGACATTGGGGTCAATGGGACACCATGGGGACATAGAGGGCACTGGGGTTGATGGGGTGATGGGACACTATGGGGACATTGGGGTCGATGGGGACATTGGGGACACTGGGGTGATGGGACATCATGGGGTCAATGGGGTCAATGGGGTGATGGGACATCATGGGGACATTGGGGTCATTAGGGTCGGTGGGGACACAGGGGTCGATGGGGACATCGGGGTGATGGGACACCATGGGGACATTGGGGTCAATGGGGACACTGGGATCAATGGGACACCATGGGGACACTGGGGTCGATGGGGACGCTGGGGTCAATGGGGACTTTGGGGTCAATGGAGACACCATAGGGAAATTGGAGACATTGGGGTCAAGGGGGACATTGGGGTGATGGGACACCATGGGGACATTGAGGTCAATGGGGGCATTGGGGTCAATGGGGACATTGTGGTGATGGGACACCATGGGGACACTGGGGTCAATGGGGTCAGTGGGGACATTGTGGTGATGGGACACCACGGGGACATTGGGGTCATTAGGGTCGATGAGGACATTGGGGAAATGGGGACAGTGGGTTGATGGGACACCATGGGGACACCGGGGTCAATGGGGTGATGGGACACCCTGGGGACATTGGGGTCAATGGGGTGATGGGACACTATGGGGACACTGGGGTCATTAGGGTCGATGGGGACATTGGGGTCAATGGGGACACTGGGGTGATGGGACACCAATGGGACATTGGGGTCAATGGGGTGATGGGACACCATGGGGACATTGGGGTCATTAGGGTCGATGGGGACATTGGGGTCAATGGGGTCAATGGGGTGATGGGACACCATGGGGACATTGGGGTCAATGGGGTGATGGGACACCACGGGGACATTGGGGTCATTAGGGTCGATGGGGACATTGGGGTCAATGGGGACACTGGGGTGATGGGACATCATGGGGACACTGGGGTCATTTGGGTCGATGGGGACATTGGGGTCGATAGAGACATCGGGGTGATGGGACACCATGGGGACATTGGGGTCGGTGGGGTCGATGGGGACATTGGGGTGATGGGACACCATGGGGACATTAGGGGCATTAGGGTCGATGGGGACATTGGGGTCAATGGGGACACTGGGGTGATGGGACACCATGGGGACACTGTGGGGACATCGGGGTGATGAGACACCATGGGGACATTGGGGTCACTAGGGTCGATGGGGACATTGGGGTCAATGGGGTGATGGGACACCGTGGGGACACTGGGGTGATGGGACACCATGGGGACACCGTGGGGACACAGAGGTGACAGGAGGTGGCCATGGGGTCCCACCTTGACGTTGACGTTCTGGTCGAAGCCGTCCATCTGGTTGAGGAGCTCCAGGAGGATCCGCTGCACCTCGCGGTCAGCTGGGGGGACACAGGGGGGACAGCGGTGGCACCCGGGGGACAACGGGAGGTCCTCCGAGATGGTCCTCCAACAGGGTCCTCCAAGGGTCCCCAATCCCAATTTCAAAGACACCCCACAACATGGAGACACCAGGAGGTCCTCCAAGACGGTCCTCCGAGGTGGTCCTCCAAGGAGGTCCTCCAAGACGGTCCTCCAACACGGTCCTCCAAGGGTCCCCAACCCCAATCCCAAAGACACCCCACAACATGGGGATACCAGGAGGTCCTCCAAGATGGTCCTCCGAGGTGGTCCTCCAAGGAGGTCCTCCAAGAGGGTCCTCCAAGAGGGTCCCGAACCCCAATCCCAAAGCTACCCTATGACCTGGAGACACCAGAAGGTCCTCCAAGAGGGTCCTCCAAGAGGGTCCTCCAAGGGTCCCCAACCCCAATCCCAAAGACACCCCACAACATGGGGATACCAGGAGGTCCTCCAAGATGGTCCTCCAAGGAGGTCCTCCAACAGGGTCCTCCAAGAGAGTCCTCCAAGGGTCCCCAACCCCAATTCCAATCCCAAAGCCACCCCATGACGTGGGGACACCAGGAGGTCCTCCAAGATGGTCCTCCAACACGGTCCTCCAAGGGTCCCCAACCCTAATCCCAAAGACACCCCACAACATGGGGATACCAGGAGGTCCTCCAAGATGGTCCTCCGAGGTGGTCCTCCAAGGAGGTCCTCCAAGAGGGTCCTCCAAGAGGGTCCCCAACCCCAATCCCAAAGCCACCCCATAACCCCGGGACACCAGAAGGTCCATTTTCTGCCCCATTTGGGGTCCCTTCTGAGCCCCATATTGGGGTCCCATTTGGGGTCCCTTTGTGCCCCTTTTGGGGTCTCCCTCTCCCCAACTTGTGGGTCTCACTTTGGGGTCCCTTTCGGTGCCCCATTTGGGGTCCCTTTGTGCCCCTTTTGGGGTCTCCCCCTCCCCAACTTGGGGGTCCCACTTTGGGGTCCCTTTTGCGCCCCATTTAGGATCCCTTCGTGCCCCATTTCCGTGCCCCATTTGGGGTCCCTTTGTGCCCCTTTTGGGGTCTCCCCCTCCCCAACTTGGGGGTCCCACTTTGGGGTCCCCTTTCGGTGCCCCATTTGGGGTCTCCCTCTCCCCAACTTGTGGGTCTCACTTTGGGGTCCCTTTCGGTGCCCCATTTGGGGTCCCTCTGTGCCCCTTTTGGGGTCTCCCCCTCCCCAACTTGGGGGTCCCACTTTGGGGTCCCTTTTGCGCCCCATTTAGGATCCCTTAGTGCCCCATTTCGGTGCCCCATTTGGGGTCCCTTTGTGCCCCTTTTGGTGTCTCCCCCTCCCTTATTCCACCCCATTTGGGGTCTCCCATTGCCTCCCCTTTCGGAGACCTTTCGGTTCCCCTTTTGGGGTCCCATTCGGGGGTCCGTCCCCCTCCCCACTTTGGGGTCCCCACCTCCGGTCTGCGCGTCGAAGCGCTTGGTGGCGATGGCGTCGATCTCGTCGATGAAGATGATGGCGGGCGCGTTTTCCTTGGCCAGCCTGAAGACGTCCCGCACCATGCGAGGACCCTCCCCCAAATATTTCTGCACGAACTCCGAGCCCACCACCCTGATAAAGGCGGCTGGATTGGGGGGCAGAAATAAAGGGTCACCCTAAAACCCCTCACGAACACCCCCATATCAGCCCCAAGGTCCCATAACCTTTGTAAGACCCCCAAAGACCCCATAACCCCAAAAAAATCCCCAAAGGTCCCATAAACCAGGGGGCAGAAATAAAGGGTCACCCTAAAACCCCTCACGAACACCCCCATATCATCCCCAAGGTCCCATAACCTTTGTAAGACCCCCAAAGACCCCATAACCCCCAAAAAAATCCCCAAAGGTCCCATAAACCCCAGAAGACCCCGAAAGACCCCATAACCCCCAAAAAATCCCCAAAGGTCCCATAAATCCCCATAAGAACCCCAAAGACCTCATAACACCCCCAAAGACCCCATACCCACACCAAAGATCCCATAACCCCCCCAAAGACCCCATAACACCAAATAAGACCCCAAAAGACCCCATAACCCCAAAAAAATCCCCAAAGGTCCCATAACCTCCGTAAGACCCCCAAAGACCCCATAACCCCCAAAAAATCCCCAAATGTCCCATAAACCCCGTAAGACCCCCAAAGACCCCGTAAGACCCCCAAAGATCCCATACCCACACCAAAGATCCCATAACCCCCCCAAAGACCCCATAACCCCAAATAAGACCCCAAAAGACCCCATAACCCCCAAAAAATCCCCAAAGGTCCCATAACCTCTGTAAGAACCACAAAGACCCCATAACCCCAAAAAAATCCCCAAAGGTCCCATAAACCCCATAAGACCCCCAAAGACCTCATAACACCCCCAAAGACCCCATACCCACACCAAAGATCCCATAACCCCCCCCAAAGACCCCATAACACCAAATAAGACCCCCAAAGACCCCATAACCCCCAAAAAATCCCCAAAGGTCCCATAAACCCCATAAGACCCCCAAAGACCCCATAAGACCCCCAAAGATCCCATACCCACCCCAAAGATCCCATAACCCCCCCAAAGACCCCATACCCACCCCAAAGATCCCATAACCCCCCCAAAGACCCCATACCCACCCCAAAGATCCCATAACTCCCCTAAAGACCCCATACCCACCCCATAACCCCATATACACCCCAAAGATCCCATAACCCACCCAAAGACCCCATAACACCAAATAAGACCCCAAAAGACCCCATAACCCCCCATAAGACCCCCAAAGACCCCATACCCCAACGCAAAGACCCCATACCCACCCCAAAGACTCCATAACCCCCCATAAGACCCCCAAAGACCCTATAAGCCCCTGACCCCATAGTGACCCCATAAAAACCCCATAAAGACCCCATAGTGACCCCATAAGGACCTCATACCCCCTCCAACCCCACAGAGACCCCATAAAAACCCCATAGTGACCCCATAGCCCCCCAACCCCATAATGACCCCATAGTGACCCCATACCCCCTCCACAACCCCATAGTGACCCCATACCCCCCCAATTCCATATTGATCCCATAAAAACCCCATAGTGACCCCATACCCCCCCGACCCCACAGTGACCCCACAAAAACCCCACAGTGACCCCATACCCCCTCCACAACCCCACAGTGACCCCATAGTGACCCCATACCCCCCCCTCCACAACCCCATAGTGACCCCATAGCCCCCCAACCCCATAATGACCCCATAGTGACCCCATACCCCCTCCACAACCCCACAAAGACCCCATAGTGACCCCATACCCCCCCGACCCCATAGTGACCCCACAGTGACCCCATAAAAACCCCACAGTGACCCCATACCCCCTCCAACCCCACAGTGACCCCATACCCCCTCCACAACCTCATAGTGACCCCATACCCCCTCCACATCCCCATAATGACCCCATAGTGACCCCATACCCCCCCAATTCCATATTGACCCCATAAAAACCCCATAGTGACCCCATACCCCCTCCACCACCCCATAGTGACCCCATACCCCCCCAACCCCATAGTGACCCCATAGTGACCCCATACCCCCTCCACAACCCCATAGTGACCCCATACCCCCTCCACAACCCCACAAAGACCCCATAGTGACCCCATACCCCTCCACAACCCCATAGTGACCCCATACCCCCCCCAACCCCATAGTGACCCCATAGTGACCCCATACCCCCTCCACAACCCCACAGTGACCCCATAGCCCCTCCACAAACCCATAGTGACCCCATACCCCCTCCACAACCCCACAAAGACCCCACAGTGACCCCGTACCCCCCGACCCCACAGTGACCCCATAGTGACCCCATACCCCCTCCACAACCCCACAGTGACCCCATACCCCCTCCACAACCCCACAAAGACCCCACAGTGACCCCGTACCCCCCCAATTTCATATTGACCCCATAAAAACCCCACAGTGACCCCATATCCCCTCCACAACCCCACAGTGACCCCATACTCCCTCCACAACCCCACAAAAACCCCACAGTGACCCCATATCCCCTCCACAACCCCACAGTGACCCCATACTCCCTCCACAACCCCACAAAAACCCCACAGTGACCCCATACCCCCCCAACCCCACAGTGATCCCATAGTGACCCCATACCCCCTCCACAACCCCACAGTGACCCCATACCCCCTCCACATCCCCACAAAAACCCCATAGTGACCCCATACCCCCTCCACAACGCCATAGTGACCCCATACCCCCCCAATTCCATATTGACCCCATAAAAACCCCATAGCGACCCCATACCCCCTCCACAACCCCACAAAAACCCCACAGTGACCCCATACCCCTCCACAACCCTATAGTGACCCCATAGTGACCCCATAGTGACCCCATAGTGACCCCATACCCCCTCCACAACCCCATAGTGATCCCATACCCCCCCCAACCCCACAGTGACCCCATAGTGACCCCATATCCCCTCCACAACCCCACAGTGACCCCATACCCCCTCCACAACCCCACAAAGACCCCATACACCCTCCACAACCCCACAAAGACCCCATACCCCCCCCAACCCCATAGTGACCCCATAGTGACCCCATACCCCCTCCACAACCCCACAGTGACCCCATATCCCCCCCCAACCCCACAGTGACCCCATAGTGACCCCACACCCCCCCCAACCCCATAATGACCCCATAGTGACCCCATACCCCCCCCAACCCCATAGTGACCCCATAGTGACCCCATACCCCCTCCACAAACCCATAGTGACCCCATAGTGACCCCATACCCCCACCACAACCCCACAAAGACCCCATACCCCCCCCAACCCCATAGTGACCCCATACCCCCCCAATTCCATATTGACCCCATAAAAACCCCACAGTGACCCCATACCCCCTCCACAACCCCACAGTGACCCCATAGCCCCTCCACAAACCCATAGTGACCCCATACCCCCTCCACAACCCCACAAAGACCCCACAGTGACCCCGTACCCCCCGACCCCATAGCGCCCCCACAAAAACCCCATAGTGGCCCCATACCCCCCCAACCCCATAGTGACCCCATAGTGACACCATACCCCCTCCATAACCCCATAGTGACCCCATAGTGACCCCATACCCCCTCCACAACCCCATAGTGATCCCATACCCCCCCCAACCCCACAGTGACCCCATAGTGACCCCATACCCCCTCCACAACCCCACAGTGACCCCATACCCCCTCCACAACCCCACAAAGACCCCATAGTGACCCCATACCCCTCCACAACCCCATAGTGACCCCATAGTGACCCCATACCCCCTCCACAACCCCACAGTGACCCCATACCCCCCCCAACCCCATAGTGACCCCATAGTGACCCCATACCCCCTCCACAACCCCACAGTGACCCCATAGCCCCTCCACAAACCCATAGTGACCCCATACCCCCTCCACAACCCCACAAAGACCCCACAGTGACCCCGTACCCCCCGACCCCATAGCGCCCCCACAAAAACCCCATAGTGGCCCCATACCCCCCCAACCCCATAGTGACCCCATAGTGACACCATACCCCCTCCACAAGCCCACAAAGACCCCATACCCCCCCCAACCGCATAATGACCCCATAGTGACCCCATACCCCCTCCACAACCCCACAGTGACCCCATACCCCCTCCACACCCCACAAAGACCCCACAGTGACCCCACACCCCCTCCACAACCCCACAGTGACCCCGTACCCCCCGACCCCACGGCGCCCCCCCAAAAACCCCACAAAAACCCCAAACCCACCAGTGGTGTGATGCGCCACGGCCTTGGCCAGCATGGTTTTCCCCGCAGCCCGGCGGTCCGTACATCAGCACCCCGCGAGGGGGGTCGATCCCGATCTGCACCACACGACCCCATAAGGACACCGCAGAGACCCCATAAGGACACCAGGGCGACCCCATAAGGAAAGGACACCACAGAGACCCCATAAGGACACCGCAGTGACCCCAAAAGGAAAGGACACCACAGAGACCCCATAAGGACACCAGGGCGACCCCATAAGGACACCGCAGCCACCCCATAAGGACACCACAGCCACTCCATAAGAACACCAGGGCGATCCCATAAGGACATCGCAGAAACCCCATAAGGACACCGCAGAGACCCCAAAAGGACACCGCAGAGACCCCATAAGGAAAGGACACCACAGAGACCCCATAAGGACACCGCATGACCCCATAAGGACACCGCAGTGACCCCATAAGGAAAGGACACCACAGAGACCCCATAAGGACACCGCAGTGACCCCAAAAGGAAAGGACACCACAGAGACCCCATAAGGACACCAGGGCGACCCCATAAGGACACCACACGACCCCATAAGGACACCGCAGAGACCCCATAAGGAAAGGACACCACAGAGACCCCATAAGGACACCGCAGCCACCCCATAAGGACACCACAGCCACTCCATAAGAACACCAGGGCGATCCCATAAGGACATCGCAGAAACCCCAAAAGGACACCGCATGACCCCATAAGGACAACGCAGTGACCCCATAAGGACAATGCAGACACCGCAGAAACCCCATAAGGACACTGCATGACCCCATAAGGACACCACAGAGACCCCATAAGGACACCAGGGCGACCCCATAAGGACACCACACGACCCCATAAGGACACCACACGACCCCATAAGGACACCACAAGGACACCACAGAGACCCCATAAGGACACCACACGACCCCATAAGGACACCACACGACCCCATAAGGATACCAGGGCAACCCCATAAGGACACCACAGAAACCCCATAAGGACAACGCAGCCACCCCATAAGGACACCACACGACCCCATAAGGACACCGCAGAGACCCCATAAGGACAACGCAGAGACCCCATAAGGACACCACATGACCCCATAAGGACAACGCAGCCACCCCATAAGGACACCACGGCGACCCCATAAGGGCACCACAGAGACCCCATAAGGACACCAGGGCGACCCCATAAGGACACCAGGGCAACCCCATAAGGACAACGCAGCCACCCCATAAGGACAAAGCAGCCACCCCATAAGGACACCACACGACCCCATAAGGACACCAGGGCGACCCCATAAGGACAACCGCAGTGACCCCAAAAGGACACCACATGACCCCATAAGGACACCGCAGCCACCCCATAAGGACACTGCAGAGACCCCAGAACTCCCACAAACACCCCATAGCACCATAACCCCCCATAAAATCCCATTACCCCTCCTAAAAACCCCATAACCACCCAAAGACCCCATAACCCACCTGCTTGTAGAGCTCGAAGTGCGTGAGCGGCAGCTCCACCCCATAACCACCCCATAACCCCACAAAAACCCCATAAAAAACCCCATAGGCACCTGCTTGTAGAGCTCGAAGTGCGTGAGCGGCAGCTCCGCCCCATAACCACCCCATAACCCCACAAAACCCCATAAAAAACCCCATAGCCACCTGCTTGTAGAGCTCCAAGTGCGTGAGCGGCAGCTCCACCCCATAACCCCACAAAAACCCCATAAAAAACCCCATAAAAAACCCCATAGCCACCTGCTTGTAGAGCTCCAAGTGCGTGAGCGGCAGCTCCACCCCATAACCACCCCATAACCCCACAAAAACCCCATAAAAAACCCCATAGCCACCTGCTTGTAGAGCTCCAAGTGCGTGAGCGGCAGCTCCACCCCATAACCACCCCATAACCCCACAAAAACCCCATAAAAAACCCCATAACCACCCCATAACCACCCCATAACCACCCCATAACCCCACAAAAACCCCATAAAAAACCCCATAGGCACCTGCTTGTAGAGCTCGAAGTGCGTGAGCGGCAGCTCCACGGCCTCGCGCACCTCCTGTTTCTGGATGTCCATCCCGCCGATGTCGGCGTACATCACGTCCGGCTTCTGCTCTGCGCCCCAGCGACACAAACGGGGTCCCGAATGGGGGGGGGGGACCCCAAATGGGGGGGGGTCCCAAATGGGGGGGAGACAACTTTTCCCCCATATTCTCCCCAAGTTTCCCCCCATTATTCCCCATATTCCCCCCAATTTTCTCCCCTTTCTCCCCCCACTTTCCCCCACCCCCCCATTTTTCAACCCCATTATTCCCCCAATCCCCCCCATTCCCCCCATATCCCCCCCATTCCTCCCCAACTTTTCCCCCCACGACTCCCCCCTAATTTTTTCCCCAACCCCCCCCCATTTTTCCCCACTTTTCCCCCGTATTCCCCCCATTATTCCCCCAATCCCCCCCATTTCCCCCCACTTTTCCCCCCATTTCCCCCATATCCCCCCCCCATTCCTCCCCAACTTTTTCCCCCACGATTCCCCCAATTTTTCCCCAACCCCCCCCCATTTTTCCCCCACATTTCCCCCCCAATCCCCCCCATTTCCCCCCCCATTTCCCCCCATTTCCCCCATATTCCCCCCCATTCCTCCCCAATTTTTCCCCATTTCCCCCCATTATTCCCCAATCCCCCCCATTTTTCCCCTACATTTCCCCCCAATCCCCCCCATTTCCCCCCCACTTTTCCCCCCATTTCCCCCATATCCCCCCCCATTCCTCCCCAACTTTTCCCCCCATGATTCCCCAATTTTTCCCCAACCCCCCCCATTTTTCCCCCCACATTTCCCCCCAATCCCCCCCATTTCCCCCCACTTTTCCCCCCATTTCCCCATACCCCCCCATTCCTCCCCAATTTTTCCCCCCCCATTTCCCCCCCATTATTCCCCAACCCCCCTCATTTTTCCCCTACATTTCCCCCCAATCCCCCCCATTTCCCCCCACATTTCCCCCCATTATTCCCCATATTCCCCCCATTTCCCCCCCCATTCCTCCCCAACTTTTCCCCCATGACTCCCCCCAATTTTTC
Organism: Chrysolophus pictus; assembly: GCA_037305975.1. Classification (NCBI taxonomy): domain Eukaryota; kingdom Metazoa; phylum Chordata; class Aves; order Galliformes; family Phasianidae; genus Chrysolophus; species Chrysolophus pictus. The sequence goes on from CM074611.1 coordinate 286,408, forward strand.
CCCAACCCCCCCCATTTTCCCCCCATTATTCCCCCAATCCCCCCCCATTTCCCCCCACTTTTCCCCCATTTCCCCATATCCCCCCCCATTCCTCCCAACTTTTCCCCCCACGACTCCCCCCAATTTTTCCCCAACCCCCCCCCATTTTTCCCCCCACATTTCCCCCCAATCCCCCCCATTTCCCCCCCCAATCCACCCCAATCCCCCCACTTTTCCCCCCATATCCCCCCCCATTCTTCCCCAACTTTTCCCCAACCCCCCCCCATATTCCCCCCCATTTTTCCCCCCACAATTCCCCCATTATTCCCCCCCAATTTTCCCCCATATTTCTCCCCCATTTTCCCCCCATTCCCCCCAATTTTTCCCCAACCCCCCCATTTTCCCCCCACATTTCCCCACATTATTCCCGCAAAATTCCCCCCACATTCCCCCCATTATTCCCCACCCCCCCCATTTTTCCCCCCAATCCCCCCCATTTCTCCCCCCATTTTTCCCCCCACAATTCCCCCATTCTTCCCCCAATCCCCCCCATTTTCCCCCTATTCCCCCCATTATTCCCCCAATCCCCCCATTATTCCCCCCAATCCCCCCCACTTTTTCCCCCATATTCCCCCCCATATTTCTCCCCAAATTTTTCCCCCCATTCCCTCCATGATTCCCCCCATTTTTCCCCCACATTTCCCCCATATTCCCCTCCAATCCCCCCCATTATTCCCCCAATCCCCCCCAATTTTCCCCCCATATTTCTCCCCCCATTTTCCCCCCATTCCCCCCATGATTCCCCCTAATTTTCCCCAACCCCCCCATTTTTTCCCCCCATTTCCCCCCAATTCCCCCCATTCCCCCCCCCAATCCACCCCAATCCCCCCACTTTTCCCCCCATATCCCCCCCATTCCTCCCCAACTTTTCCCCAAGCCCCCCCATATTACCCCCCTTTTTCCCCATTATTCCCCCAATCCCCCCCATTTCCTCCCATTTTTCGTCCCATTTCCCCCACTTTTCCCCCCAATTCCCCCCCCAAACCCCCCCATTATTCCCCAACCCCCCCCATTTTTCCCCCCATTTCCCCCCATTATTCCCCAATCCCCCCATATTGCCCCCCCATTTCCCCCATATCCCCCATTATTCCCCCAACCCTCCTCATTTTTCCCCTACATTTCCCCCCAATCCCCCCCATTTCCCCCATTATTCCCCCAATCCCCCCATTTCCACCCCCATTCCTCCCCAACTTTTCCCCCCATGACTCCCCCCAATTTTTCCCCAACCCCCCCCATTTTCCCCCCCCATTATTCCCCCAATCCCCCCCCATTTCTCCCCACTTTTCCTCCGTATTCCCCCCATTATTCCCCCAATCCCCCCCATTTCCCCCCATATTCCCCTCATTTCCCCCATATCCCCCCCCATTCCTCCCCAACTTTTCCCCCCACGACTCCCCCCAATTTTTCCCCACCCCCCCCATTTTTCCCCCACATTTCCCCCCAATCCCCCCCATTTCCCCCATATTCCCCCCATTTCCCCCCCCATTCCTTCCCAATTTTTCCCCCCCCCATTTCCCCTCATTATTCCCCAAGCCCCCCATTTCTCCCCCACATTTCCCCCCAATCCCCCCCATATTCCCCCCCCATTTTCCCCCAATTCCCCCCATTATTCCCCCAATCCCCCACCATTTCCCCCCATTATTCCCCCAACCCTCCTCATTTTTCCCCTACATTTCCCCCCAATCCCCCCCAATTTTCCCCCATATTTCTCCCCCATTTTCCCCCCATTCCCCCCATGATTCCCCCCAATTTTTCCCCAACCCCCCTCATTTTTCCCCCCCATTATTTCCCCAATCCCCCCCATTTCCCCCCACTTTTCCCCCCCATTCCTCCCCAACTTTTCCCCCCACGACTCCCCCCAATTTTTTCCCCAACCCCCTCCATTTTTCCCCCCCATTTCCCCCATTTTTCCCCCCATTTCCCCCATATCCCCCCCATATCCCCCCCAACTTTTCCCCCCACGACCCCCCCCAATTCCCCCCCCCCCCCCCAATTTCCGGCCCCCACTCACCGGAGCTGAGCATCATGATGCTGCTGTCGGCCTCGGGGGGCAGAACGTCCACCAGGGCGTTGCTGTGCTTATGGAGGGCGACCGAGGCGTTGGGCTTCAGCAGCTCCCGGTCGATGGTGCTCAGGATGCGCACGTAGTAATTGGAGCCTGCCCCAAAAGCGACCCCAAAACGGCCCTATAAGCGCCCTATAACTGCCCTATAGATGCCCCAGAAGGGACCCCAAAAACAGACCCGTAAGGAAACCCAAAAGTGCCCCAAAACCGACCCCAAAATGGCCCTAGAAGTGCCCTAGAAGTGCCCTATAGATGCCCTATAGATGCCCCAGAAGGGAACCCAAAAACAGACCCCATAAGGGAACCCAAAAGTGCCCCAAAAACGACCCCAAAACGGCCCTATAAGCGCCCTACAGATGCCCCAGAAGGGAACCCAAAAACAGACCCCATAAGGGAACCCAAAAGTGCCCCAAAAATGCCCCAAAACGGCCCTATAGATGCCCCAGAAGGGACCCCAAAAGTGCCCCAAAAAGGGACCCCAGAAGTGCCCCAAAACCGACCCCAAAACGGCCCTATAAGCGCCCTACAGATGCCCCAGAAGGGACCCCAAAAATGGACCCCGTAAGGGAACCCGAAAGTGCCCCAAAACCGACCCCAAAACGGCCCTATAAGCGTCCTATAGATGCCCCAGAAGGGACCCCAAAAGTGCCCCAAAAAGGGACACCAAAAGGGACCCATAAGTGTCCTAAAAAAGGACCCCAAAAAGGACCCCAAAAGGGAACCCACAGCTGCCCCATAGGGCTTCAGCAGCTCCCGGTCGATGGTGCTCAGGATGCGCACGTAGTAATTGGAGCCTGCCCCAAAAACGACCCCAAAACGGCCCTAGAAGCGCCCTATAACTGCCCTATAGATGCCCCAGAGGGGAACCCACAAGGAAACCCCACAAAGGACCCAGAAGTGCCCCAAAAACGACCCCAAAACGGCCCTAGAAGTGACCTATAGATGCCCCAGAAGGGACCCCAAAAGTGCCCCAAAAAGGGACCCCAGAAGTGCCCCAAAACCGACCCCAAAATGGCCCTATAAGCGCCCTACAGATGCCCCCAGAAGGGACCCCAAAAACAGACCCCGTAAGCGAACCCAAAAGTGCCCCAAAACCGACCCCAAAACAGCCCTATAAGCGTCCTATAGATGCCCCAGAAGGGACCCCAAAAGTGCCCCCAAAAAGGGACCCCAAAAGGGACCCAGAAGTGTCCTAAAAAAGGACCCCAAAAGGGAACCCACAGCTGCCCCATAGGGCTTCAGCAGCTCCCGGTCGATGGTGCTCAGGATGCGCACGTAGTAATTGGAGCCTGCCCCAAAAACGACCCCAAAACGGCCCTATAAGCGCCCTACAGATGCCCCAAAAATGCCCCAGAAGGGACCCAAAAGTGCCCTAAAAAGGGACCCCAAAAGGGACCTATAAGTGCCCCCAAAAAGGGACCCAAAATGACCCCAAAAGGGACCCCAAAAGTGCCCCAAAAAGGGACCCCAAAAGGGACCCAGAAGTGTCCTAAAAAAGGACCCAAAAGGGAACCCATAAGGGAACCCAAAAGGGAACCCACAGCTGCCCCACAGCTGCCCTATAAGCGCCCCACAGCTGCCCTATAAGCGCCCCACAGCTGCCCCATAGGGCTTCAGCAGCTCCCGGTCGATGGTGCTCAGGATGCGCACGTAGTAATTGGAGCCTGCCCCAAAAACGACCCCAAAACGGCCCTATAAATGCCCTATAGATGCCCTATAGATGCCCCAGAGGGGAACCCACAAGGAAACCCCACAAAGGGACCCATAAGTGCCCCAAAACGGCCCTATAAGTGACCTATAGATGCCCCAGAAGGGACCCCAAAAACAGACCCCATAAGGGAACCCAAAAGTGCCCCAAAACTGACCCCAAAACGGCCCTATAAGCGCCCTACAGATGCCCCAGAAGGGAACCCAAAAACAGACCCCATAAGGGAACCCAAAAGTGCCCCAAAAACGACCCCAAAACGGCCCTATAAGTGCCCTATAGATGCCCCAGAAGGGAACCCAAAAACGGACCCCCGTAAGGGAACCCGAAAGTGCCCCAAAAATGCCCCAAAACTGACCCCAAAACGGCCCTATAAGTGCCCTATAGATGCCCCAGAAGGGGACCCCAAAAACAGACCCCATAAGGGAACCCAAAAGCGCCCCAAAACTGACCCCAAAACGGCCCTATAAGTGACCTATAGATGCCCCAGAAGGGAACCCAAAAACAGACCCCATAAGGGAACCCAAAAGTGCCCCAAAAACG